>JAJMCD010000016.1:0-200044 GCA_030584985.1 Saturnispora galanensis | reverse complement strand
ATGTAGATAAAGGTATTTTAATCTTCTTAGGACCTTATGGATTATCAGCATTAAACATAAGAATATCAAAAGCTATTAATAAATTAGTATTCTTTAACTTAGGTTTAATTATAGAATTAATCTTCTTCAGTATATTTGTATTTATCTTCTTTAACTCATTTACATTAAATAGCCATATTAAATTTTGCATCTTCATCTAATACTTATAACACTCCTTCTTGCTCTCTATCTTCAATCATTCCTTGTAAACCCAATTCATCTTGTCTCCTGTAATAATAGAAGTTGTAATTGGTCCAAAGATTATTTGCTAATACACTCGTTTCGACATTCCAAAATCTCATGGGATCTAAAATGGTATCCAATACACATCACACATTGAACGTCAATTTTTTGGTTAAAAGTAAGTAAGCATATATGTAAATTGTCTCAAATTTTCAAATTTTAAACAAATTTTTACAGGTGATATGGTAACATTCGCCAAACATCCCTCTTTTGTTGCTCAATTCGTTATTCACTGATGTCTTTTTCATTATTTGGAAGTTTAGTATTCAAGTTTGAAATAAATGATGAAAGATAAACGTTCAATCAGGAACACGGAGAATAATGGCATAATTTATTACAATTACGTTAAGCCTATTAAATAAACGATAAACTCTTTCAATTACACGATTAGTTGTCAAAGCTCTTCCTTTTACCAATCGAGGGAATTTAATACCCGCCAATCGATTATTTTGGGGACTATCATTGCGACCATCAATTAACTAAGCTCCAGAGCCGCAGCTGGGTCCAGGTGACCATCTCTGATTTTCACCCAAAGGGTCTCAATATGTTGACGCCCAATTGCGGTTAAAATAGTGTGATCGGATTTGTTCTTATTAATCGAAAAAGGATGTGGTCTTCCCTTAACGGAAAGGTCCATCAACGGTTGAATAAAGTTCCGATTCACCAAAGGAGTTGTCAACGGCAACTTCTGGTCGTTTAATCCAATTTGTTCCTCATTTGATGGAAGGGATTTAAAGTTACCCCAAATCCCCGCAAGAGCAGCCCCTTGGGATTCCACTCTGTTGAAAAAGAATGAAGTATAAGTGTTACCAACCAAAGCCAAAGTAGGATCACCTAAGGAAAAGGTGTAGAGATAAAAGTCCAATAAGTTTGCAGTGTTTTTAACGAGGGTTTGATCCAAAAATGGATAAATAGTTTGATAACCCGTGGCGAGGACAATAGCATCAAATCCAGATTCAATGGTACCATCGACAAACTTAACAGCATTTTCTTTTGGTAGAAATTCCTTGATTTCGGGTTTGTTGTTTATTCCTTTGGAATATGAGCATGAATTGACCCAACCAACAACACAAGTAGGGCTGCTTCTGGAAAGAAAAACATTTGAATTCTCTAAATCCCTTGGAAAGACATATTGGAGCAAATCAACAGCTGAAACAGAGGAACCCACAACAAGAACCTTTTTCTTTTCTTTGAGATAAATCGGATCTTTAATACTTTTAGCAATCCTGATTGTGACCTCTTTGTTAGTTTTGACAAAATCAGACAAACCCGAGAAGTTTGGCAGATATGGGATGGTTTTACCAGAACCTAAAATAACGGCATCGAAATGCTGTTTATACCATTTTAATTTTTTGGTTCCATCATCATTGGTATCAAGAGAGGAGATCAAAATCTCCCATTTACCATTTGGCAACTTTCTAACTCTTTCAACGTTACTGTTTAATCTGATGTATTCTCTCAAGTTGTTCTCGTCAACCACATTTTCTAAGTAATCAGAAACATCCCGAGCGGTCTGATGCATTGGAATATGTTTGTATTTGTAGTTAAGGTTGTCCAATTGGTCCGGGTTCAACTCTGCAAAAGAAAAGTGCATGAATTGATTGGTCACGTTAGTGAAAAGGTCTTTATAAGCACCTGATCCTCTCCATTGATGTTGAATGATCTTTTCTGATTGGGTATTCACCTTTTCAACAAGGGGACTCTCGAAAGAAGTGTCATTCAATCTCGATTCAAACTCTTGTGAGATTTCAAACTTTTTATAGATGTTTGTAGGGTCAGAGAGATCATCAAGGTATTCAAAATCAGGTAGATATGGATCTTCAGAATGCTCATGAAATGAGGTTGAGGACCAAACTCCACCAACAGATGAGTTTCTTTCAAATGTCACAACTTCATCAAACAACAATTGATCCCTATATTTGGTGACGTCCTTCTCACCAAAAAGAGATTTACCATCCTTGGTAACTCTAGTCAATTCATAAGTTGCGGCAATGCCTGATGGACCAGCACCGATAATGCCCACAGATTTGATGTTAAATGGTTGGGAAACAGTCATCGATTAATAAAAAAGAGGCATTACAATTGGATTGGTGGTGGGAACTTCCTATATACTTAAACAAATTTAGCAAGCCACAAAATTGGACCGACCGATGCCACAGTGAGCCACAACTTGAATATTGTGGCCTGTTGCTCAAATTATTCCGTGTTAAAGAAATTAGTCATCTTAAGATCACTCCACAATAATCCGCTACCCTCCTCGGGCATATTATCCCGACGTACAATATAATGCTTGGCAAAGACGATTATCATCACGAAAGAGGAATTTGCTCAGCAAATAAATTTTAGAGGAACCCATCTAATAGAAACCCATACTTCTTAAAAACCGCTCATAGTAGAAACGCACATATTTTCACTAAGTAAAGATAGATTATTTTATACTAGACTTAATCCCATTTATGGATAGGCAACCCTAAAGCTTCTCTTTGAGACTTAGAATTTGGATCAAAGTATGGCTTATCAGCCAATGAGGTAACTCTAGTACCATGTCTTGGAGCCTTACCCTCATGATCCCAAATGTTTCTGTGTTGAGTGATTCTGTTATCCCAGATAGCAGAAGTACCATAACCAGGTTCAGTCTTCCAGTTGAATCTCACTTGAATATCGGCGTTCTTTTCGTAAACATCAAACAAGTATCTTAAAATAAAATCTGATTCCACTGGTGAGAGGCCAACAATGCGTTTGGTCAACCCACGGTTAACATACAAGGACTTCCAGCCCGTTGCAGGATGAGTTCTAACCAATGGATGGGTTCTTTCAACCTTGACGGTATTACCAAATGGATCATTTCTATCCAAGTAGTTGTGAGCAGAGATAAAAACAGCCTCCTTACCGTCTAAAAAGTCCTTCAATGGCTGACTCAACTTATCATATGCAGCGTACCCTGAACTCCATAAAGTGTCACCACCAACCTCTGGAACCTCATCCAAGTGCAAGTGAGTGTATCCAGCGGGTTGATTTTCGTGGACCAAATCCGTGTGCCAAACTTGGTTACCAGGAGCCGGGTATTTGGTGGCATCCCAGTTGGAGAGGTTGGAATTCTCATAGTTCAACACCATCCCCTTTTTTACCAAATAATCGTTCCAAATGACAGTTGCACCGGGCAAGTCAGGAACGTGAGGTGTTTGTGGATGCTTTTCAATGTTCCCTAAGTAATCACCTAACTCCCATTGAGTCTTTGGAGACAACTTTTGTTTTCTGAAGAAGACAACACCACGTTCGGCAATGAGTAGGGCCAATTCATCCTTCTGTTGGTTGGTTAAATCGGCCAATTGGAGGCCGACAATTTCGGTACCAATCTTATCGGTCAAGTTGATAACTTCAGTAGCAGCGCTTAACAAAGCCTTCTTTTCAGGATCAGCATTCTTACCTCTCTCAATAAATGGCATATCCTCTGCTCTAACGGCGTAAGCTTGATCAACATACACAGGAAGCTCGGATCTATCTGGAATCTCAGGATAACCTTGACTCAAATCAATGCCACCTTCTTCCAATCTTGTTCTGCTGTGCTCAGGAAGCAATTTGACACCTTCTGGATCTCTACCCAAGACTAGGCGAACATCAGCTCCCCTGGCTCTGGTGATGTTTAAATTCTTGGCATTTCTGATTAGTTTCTCCACTTGTTGGTCGATAGGGGTGTCGTCAACGACAGGGACTCTGACGGGGGTTTCTGTGATTGTTGTTGTAACAGAAGCCATATTACTTACTGTCAAGAGTTATAACGCCACAGAATAAAGAGAGGATAACGCTTCTCCTTTTAAATCATTTCATCACGTTGGTGTGGCATCTTCACACCTTCACTGTGGTTACTGTGGTGGAAGCCACATGTGTGGATTACGTAATGCTGAGGCAAAAAAATTACGTTGATCAGAAAGAGCTCAGCAAAGAAGTACCATTTTATTATATTGGCAATTGGTGTTTTTTGTACTTAACATGAGTCTAGTAATATAATTTCAGTTAATAAATATATAAAATTTTAAACAAGAGCTTTTGATGATGATTTCTCTGAATTCACTTCAATTGTGGACAGATTCAGATTATTCTTTACAATATCGTCATCGAAGGAGAATTCGGAGATCGAACTAGAACTGGAACTGGAACTGGACAAATCATATTCCCTTCTATGACCTGCAATACTTGGAAAGTATTTATAATCGTACTTTTCCAGGAAATAAATAATGAAAAAGACAACTTGGGAGCAAATGATGATGATCAGATTGGCAATATAGCCCTTTTGAAATCTTGGTGCGTTGGCCACGTTCCATTGCAATGGAATTGAAAAGGCATTCACCGCATATGACATGGTTTGAGCAAAAGATAAAACAAGTGCCTTTTTCTCAACATTGTCCCTACACAAAATAGCAAACCATCCAAAGAACAACTGAGCCAATCCATCCATGTACGCCCCTTGGAGAAACAAGGCACTCAAATAAACCTTATGTGGGACATTCCATATCAAAAGAACAATCGCAACATAATACGTTAAAACATATGTCAAATTTACCGGAATAATCTTACCATAGTATTGGCACAATGGCGCAATAACAAGAGCAAAAAAGATTCCAACCACCCTGACATTGGAGGCCCAGGTGGTGACAGCCGTACCAGGGTATAATTGAGGCATCGATTTGAACCAAAGGGTCGCAGCAGCATCATACCAAACTTTGTGATGTAAAATCCACAATAACGTACAGAAGTACAATTGCCACGTGAAAACAGTTTCCTTGAGAGCAGCTATTGTCCACTTCTTTGGAATATTGACCGAATGGCTCAATCTCTTTCTTGCAAAAATCATATCATCCTCAGAGAAAAAGCCGAACTTCTTAGACCCCACTGGAGTACCAGGAAACAAGAAAAATCCGTAGAGAAAGACGCCAAATGTTAAGATGGAGTCGATGATATATTGCCATCTCCAACCAGATAGGCCATTGACACCGTTCAACCCCCTCATAGCTGCAGATTGTAAAGCACCGGCGGAGGCTGACCCGGCGACGGCAAAACAACCATAGAACCCTACCCTACGAAGCAATTCTTCTGGTGTGTAAAAACTACTGAGCAACACATAAGTTACTGGGAATGAACATGCTTCAAAGACACCGACAAAGAATCTAACAACGTACATCTCTTGTGCATTTCTCACATATGCATTGCACAAAGTCATAAAACCCCAAGCTAATTCACAAAATAAAAACAATGGACGAGCAAGAGTAGGCCTAGAAATTAACAGCGTTGTAGGCATCTGAAATACAGCAAACCCAACCGTATAACACGTTGTAAAATAATTCAACTCATTCCCGTGAAGATTTAGGTCCTCTTTCAAACCTTGTACGTAAGCTGTAGACACATTTGAATTATCCAAATATTTAGTGTAAAAACTGGCACCCAAGAAGAGTAAGATGAACAAATCTAACTTGAGAAGAAACTTCTTTTCGTAAGAAGAATAATGTGATGGATACCAAGAAAAGGATTTAAAGATGTTATACTTATCCCATTTACCTTTTTTAGCAAGAGTTCTTGATCTGTCAATTGTTTGGTCAATGTATTCCGTTTTAAAAGTGGTAGGGTCATCAATTCTAAACAGACTTTTCCCGTATTCTTTCACGTTACTCCACGATGACATATTAGCCAAGAGATCTTCTGTAATTGCTTGGCACGATAATTTCTTGGCTTTTTATATGGTTTTCCTGAACTCCACAGTTCAGACGCCACACAAAATGAAATCCACAATCCACAGTATTTGCACTTATTTAAAGGCTAAAGGCCACAACACCAACAGGACTGCCTCCTTTCTAGTTAGCGCCGCTAACTTGAACTAAAGAGAAGATGTTCAAATTAAGAAATTCCATCAGGACCACCAAATTGGTCCAAAAGAGATTTCAATCCACTGGGGGTAGTAATTCTTCCTTCCGCAAACCCCAGATCGTACCGGGCATCATTCTAGGTCTATCATTGGGTGGTTTTGCAGCATATTACCTCACCACGGCCACGAAACATGAGGTGTTTCCGCCAACCTCCATCACCAAATTAGAAAATGTCAAATCTATTCAGTATGGTGATGCTGGGCCTCTTGTTGATCAATTAATCAGAGAACTTGGGGATGACAAGGTGACAAAATCTCAATCTGAGCTGGATTTTCACAGTGACAGTTCCTGGGCCAGTGATCATGCCTATGATGACGAACGTCCACTGGCAGTCGTGTATCCGGAATCCACCGAGGAAGTGTCTTTAGTTTTGAGATTATGCCATAAACAGAAGGTCCCCATCATTCCCTACACTGGAGGGACATCTTTAGAAGGTCACTTTATCCCTACAAAGGGTGGTATCACCGTTGATTTGAGCAGAATGGATAAAATCGTGGCTCTTCATGAGGATGATTTGGATATTGTTGTTCAACCCGCTGTTGGTTGGGAGACTCTCAGAGACTATCTGGGGGACTACGATTTAATGTTTGGTCCGGATCCCGGTCCTGGTGCTTGTATTGGAGGCATGTGTGCCACATCATGCTCGGGAACCAACGCTGCTAGATACGGTACAATGAGGGAGAACGTTATTGGAATGACGGTTGTTTTAGCTGATGGGTCGATCATCAAAACCAAGAGGAGACCCAGAAAGTCTGCTGCGGGTTATAACCTAACAAACTTGATCATCGGCTCTGAAGGTACATTGGGTATTGTCACTGAGGCTACGTTAAAGTTGAATGTTAAACCCAAGTTTGAAAGTGTGGCTCTTGTTTCCTTTACCAACCTCAAGGATGCGGCTAGTTCGGTTGCTAAATTCGTCAAGGAGGGCGTTCAATTGAACGCTATTGAGTTACTTGATGATAAAATGATGCACTTTGTTAATCAATCGGGTGAAACAGTTCAAAAGTATGACGAATTACCAACTCTTTTGTTGAAGATTGGGGGTTCTTCTAAATCAATGGTTAACGAGCTCACTCAAACTGTCAAGCAAATTTGTGGCCAGAACGATAACAAGACTTTCAAGTTTGCCAAGGATAAGGAGGAAGAGCTTCAGCTTTGGAACGCCAGAAAGGTGGCACTTTGGTCGACAATTCAATATGGAAAGGATCATGTCGATCCCAATGTCAACATTTGGATCACAGACGTGGCTGTTCCAATCTCCCGATTTGTTGAAGCATTGGAAACCACAAAGAAAGACATTGAGGAAGCGGGTTTGACGTCCTCAATTGTGGGTCATGCCGGTGACGGCAATTACCACGCTCTTATTCTATACAAGGATGACCAGCGGGACACCGTGGCCAAATTGGTCAAGAATATGGTCGATAAAGCGCTCGAGTTCGATGGGACTGTGACTGGTGAACACGGTGTGGGTGTTGGTAAGAAGGAGTTCCTTCTCCAAGAACTGGGAGAGGATACCGTGGCAATGATGAGGAAAATCAAGTTTGCACTGGATCCCCACGGTATTTTGAACCCGGACAAGGTCTTGGTCATGGATCCAACGAATGACAGATCCGTCTAAGCTAGTGCTGAGCATGTTTTATAACTCTTAAAAGTTTACTTGATCTTGAAGATTTGACGAGGAGTAATGGTGCGGGTTTGATAGCCAATCAAAATCTCTTCACAACGGTACCACTTTGGCCCCCCCAAGCGACGAGACAGGTCCATGAATCCGTCGGAAAAGAAAGTGTGGTTCTCGCCCGCACCCTTATCAAATTTGGCCCGCACTTATAAAGCCGACAGCCACTTCCGCCTTTCAACAGGCTTCCTGTTCCGACCCAATCTATGATCTTTCTTTAAGCTCGCAAATGACTGTCTCTGAAACATCACCTTTGTTACCACAGACTAAGGGCACTTTGCCGTTATCTAGACGGGCATTCTTGATTATTTTATCATGCCTGTTTGCAAACGTCTTCTTGGCCTCATTGGACTCAACGATGGTGGCCACTCTTTTAGGTAAGATGGCATCGGATTTGGACTCCCAGGAACATATTTCTTGGGTTGCAACTTCCTACTTGTTGTCATGTGCTGCATTTCAGCCCTTGTTTGGTAAGATTTCCGATGTTTTCGGTAGAAAGCCTATTCTGATGTTCAGCACTGTCTGTTTTTCAGTGGGATGCTTGATGTGTGGCATGGGTGCCAATTTACCATGGCTGATTGTTGGAAGATTAATCACAGGTATTGGTGGGGGTGGATTCACCTCTTTGGCAACAATTTCGGTTTCCGATTTAGTTTCCAACAGAGAAAGAGGCCTATATCAGGGATACATCAACATCTTCTTTCACGCAGGGGCTGCATCGGGTGGGGTTGTTGCCGGGATCTTTGATTCATGGTTGGGTTGGGAATGGGCCTTTTTGATGCAGGTTCCAATCTGTATCATGACAGGCCTGGCAGTTTACTTTTGGTTCAATTTACCCAAGAAAGAGGATGATCATAGCGGACTGACCCATTGGGAAAAGTTCACAGGGATTGATTGGATTGGTTCGGCACTACTTGTCTCCTCTCTTTTGGCATTAATGATCATCAGTGGAACCAACGGTACAGAGTTACCGGTTGGGGGCTGGCTTTGGAATTCTCTTGCATTTTACACCTTTTTTGGGTTTACCATCTTTTATTTCTGGGAAAAGAAGTTGGAACATCCAATCATTCCTGTGGAAATGCTTCACAACACCACCATTTTTGCCTCCTCGATAAATTGTTGGTTGATGTCAATGAATATGTTTGCCAGTTTGTTCTACCTTCCTTTCTACTGGTCCAGTGTCAAGAATTTATCTCCTTTGGAGTGTGGGTATAGATTGATTCCGGGATCGATTGTTGCCAGTATGACGTCAATTGTTGCAGGGTTAGTCATTAAGAACACTTCAAGGTACAAGGGGTTACTGATGGTTTCCGGTTGGATCTCTGTGATTGGTTGTGTGATAATGTACATGGGTTCGAAGAATGATCCTTGGTTTGAGGATTCGATCATTTCGTTACCGTTGAGATGGGGGGCTTCGGCTGATATTACCACCGTCTTGGTTGCCATGATTTCCAGCGTTCCATCGTCCCAGCAGGCGTTGGTTACGTCGATTCAGTACGGGTTTAGATCCACAGGTTCGACAATGGGTGTGTCTTTAGCGAGTGCATTATTACAATACACATTGAGGGGCTCTTTGAAGACCAAGTTGTCTGCATTGGGGCTGTCCAAAGATGAGTTCAAGAGCGTCTTTAAATCTGCAATGGAAAGCCCCTCATGTGCATTTGAAGAAGGATTGAGTGAGTCGATTAAAAATGCCGTTGTGGATTCATATGATGATTCCTGCCATTGGGTTTTTGCATTCCTCTTTGCCACCAGTGTTGGGGTTCTGATTGCCATTTATTTTACCGGGGAGAACGATTTGGACGATGATAAATAGATTTACCTGTGAGTAGCCACCAGCCAGTGTTAAAATTTACCTCTTTGTAGCCGCTAGCCAGTAGAGACTAGCCAGCATTGAAGACAGCCTTTTGGTGCCAGATCTCCCAGCAAGAGCATTTAGACGAGGCCCTAACGATGCCAAGTGTTTACTTGACGAGATCCGTTGGTTACATGTCTCTAGCCAGCATTAAATCACCTTTTGGTGCATCAGGCTGCTCTCATTCCAACACAAACTGACTTAGGGACTGCAAGAACTGTAATTGTATATGAGCCTCCGACGTTGTTTTTGTTTCTTCTATTGTTGTACGGGTGCACCTTCCCAATTGGGCTTCTTAATTAACTAATTCCGCTCTATTAATCCCCGAGTTCTTGGGTGAAATACTGATAAAGTTTATCAAGATAAGCTGTCTACAAGTTAATTGGCTGACCAGATCTACATCGTTAACTTAACGTTCGTATCAAGAAAACAGTAAATACTCCTATAATGTAATTAAAAGGATGATCGATCATCATTACACTATCAATAATTTGTAATACACTAGACCCAAAGTCGAAATATAATATTACCGTTGTGGGCGCATTCGGATCACCCGAATCCACCTGCTACAGTTACCACTTGAATACCGTTTTTCTTTAACTTTATTTATTATATCTCAAAAGTAAAAAGTACCGCTAAAAGATAAGGCTCGAAAGGCCTGTAAAGATGTTAAAGCATCATTTCAAGAGACGTAAAATGGATAAATAGCAAAAGCTTTTGAATGCGAGTTGGTCATCATCACTGCATTCATTCTATCACATAGCACACCCTTTATTTCGGCAATTTCATCCAAATCCTTTTCTTTTTTATAACTCAATTCGAAATCGTTATCGCTCTGAAACAAAGATAACGGGTATAAAAACCCAAGACCCCCCCGAAATTGTGCTTAGCAAATGTTGAATTAAATAAGAAGATATGTCATCACCTAAGGCGTCTGCCGCATTTTCACCTGTCCAGACGGTCACGTCTAGGGCGGAATATATTACGTCCTTCGCTTCTCCAACGAGAGAAATCGATGCTGCCCACGCTGAAAACGATGACGATCTTCTTGCCGAAATCGGTTACAAGCAGGAATTGAAGAGAAGATTCTCCACGTTTCAAATCTTTGGTATTGCCTACTCGATTATGGGTATTGTATGTTTGAGGTTATGAATTGTCTGGCCATACAAGTCTTACTAACATCTCTAATAGTTCCCATCCGTTGCATCATTGCTTGGTGCCGCACTTTCCTCCGGACCTGCCGGTGCCATTTGGTCCTGGACCGTGAGTTCTGTTTTCATGTATGAATACATATAAATGACCGATAAGCAAGTCATATACTAACATATCAGTTTAACCGTTGGTGTTGCAATGTCCGAACTTGCCAGTTCCATCCCAACATCGGGTGGTTTGTATTACTGGACTTTTTACTACGCACCTGAAGCCTGGAAGGTTCCTTTGTCATGTATGCAAATTTTACCCATCTATGATAACCAAAAGCTCATTTACTAACATGAATTACAGTGTATGTTTATCTCTATGCTCATGATATACTCAAAACGCTCATGATAAGATAAAACTCCTATGATAAGATCAAAATACTAACAGCTTTTTTTTAGCGTTATTGGGTATTCAAA
Source organism: Saturnispora galanensis (assembly GCA_030584985.1). Classification (NCBI taxonomy): domain Eukaryota; kingdom Fungi; phylum Ascomycota; class Pichiomycetes; order Pichiales; family Pichiaceae; genus Saturnispora; species Saturnispora galanensis. Next base: position 188,698 of record JAJMCD010000016.1, on the reverse strand, counting down.
CACGCTTGCTTTGACAAGTGGTGCTGTCTCCATTTTCTATGGTAATGCTCAAGAAATTCTTGCTGCCGTCTATCTCACCTATTCAGATGGATCCTTTGAAATTACCACCGGTAAGACTTATGGTGTTTTTGCCGCTTGTGTGATCAGTGGTTGTGTTGCAACCTGTTTGTCCTCAAGAAACGTCGCTGTCCTTCAAACCGTCTCATCCTGTTGTCACACTGGTCTTTTCTTCTTATTCATCATCGCCTTGCCTATTGGTACCAAAATCAACAGAGGTGAATTCAACGACGCAGGATACATCTTCGGATCTGTTCAAAATCTTTCCGATTGGCCAACGGGATGGCAATTTTTCTTGTCTTGTCTGACTGCTGTTTGGACCATCGGTGGGTTTGATTCTTGTGTCCATATGGCAGAAGAGGCTAAAAACGCTTCCTTTGGTATTCCTGTTGGTATCACCGGTGCAATCACCGTCTGTGGTATTGTTGGTTGGGTCATTTTGGTTGTTACTGCCGCATGCATGACCCAAGACATTGAAAGCTTGTTAGAATCCGGATCCGGTTTCCCAATGGCCCAAGTGATTGTCGATTCCTTGGGTAGAAGATGGGGTATTGCCTTCATGTCCTTGACCGCCGCTTGTCAATGGCTCATGGGTGCCTCCATTGTCACAGCTGCTTCCCGTCAAGCTTGGGCTTTGGCAAGAGATCAAGCTCTTCCATTTGCTAACTTCTTCAAGGTTGTCAACACTACCGTTCGTGTTCCATTGAGAGCTGTGGGTTTCACCTGTTTCTTGAGTCTCGCTTTGGGTTGCCTCTGTTTGGCCGGTCCTACCGCAGCAAGTGCTTTGTTCAGTTTGGGTGTTTGTGGTAACTATTTGGCCTGGTGTACCCCAGTTCTCCTTAGATTAACCACCGGTAAGGATAAGTTTAGGCCTGGTTCTTTCTACTTGGGTAACTTTTGGTCTAAGTTTAATGGCTGGACTTGTTGTACTTGGGGATTGTTCATCATGATTTTGGTCTGCTTCCCATCCGCAAAGGAGGTTGAAAAGGATACAATGAATTATTGTGTCGTTATTTCTGGTGGTGTTTGGATTTTGTCCATCATTTTCTTCTACTCCTACAAGTACAAGTACTACCACGGTCCAAAATCAAACTTAGATGATAATTCAGTTCAATCCATCTCTTCCTCTGCTGAGCAGGTTGCCATGGATGAAAAGTTGAAAGAGTGAAGGGTCTTAACAACCATATTTAATTTTACTGGTATAAAATCAATCTTCTTTTTATTTTACAAGGAATAGGGGCACAGTGGGATTGGAATAGATGAGCGAGATCAACTTGTTTAAATTAGAGTAAACGCAATTAAGGAAACGAAGCGGTCAGATATTGCCGTACTTGAGTGATTGTTTTAGTGTAAGACATTATATCCTCATTGGAATCAACTTTGGTGATACAGGAAATGAATCTGTAGGTGCCTGTTCACTGTAATCATGGTAGATAAATTCCGGACTGTGGACAACGACATCAATATAAACGACCTCAGAACCACATCATCAGTCGTTATAATCAAATTCGCAAAGGTTGAAGAAATCAAACCAAAAAGTAACTTTGTGGTTTCTGGACACCCCGCAACAATATTCGTTAAGATAATGTTTTGAACTACAAAAATGCTGTTGGTAATAGCTGTGTTGTTGTGTTAGTAGAAAAGGCTGTTCCAGCTGGTGACATGCTGAGCATCACAACTTCCAAAATGGGAAATTTGCTCAGTTGGAACAGCAACAATGAGTTTGTAATTATGACAGTGCCGCAAGACTCAATTGAGATAATCATTAATAAAAAACAGGCAGAAATAACCCAAAAATTACAGTGCGTGTTGAAACCACACCGGTCTAGAGTAGGTGACATGAATTGAGGAGATTTCACCAACATTAAATAGATGCTCATAACGAACAACATAAGGATTCTTGGCAGATCTCATCATTATTCTTTTGTCAATTCGGCTCGCATATCAATTCCCGTATATTTCAAAATTAAATTATATTATTGGTGAGATTGAGCAAGTTTAGAAGACGGACCCACCATTGAGGAGACTCAACAAATAGGAAAAGAAGACAGATCACATTTTCATGGATGAAACCATCAATCTTTTCCATTCATTGAAATATCTAAATTCATTGTATCATAAAACTGTATTCATTAAAAAATCAACATTTTGTTGATATATACAGGAACTTATAGCATTTCCGTGGACAAATCTTTCAAAATACGGAATGGCTGACCCCTCCAGGTGATTTTGGAACCTGTAACAGCGATTATCCAAATGGGTAGAGCCAAGACTTCCCTTAAAATCCAAAACATGACGAAATGACCTGTGGACCTGTTCAAGATGTTCACTCTCAGGTTAGAGTCATAATTGAGGTACCTGAAGATGCAGAAGTATTGGTTATAATCGGAGATAAACCAAAGAGTCATGTGGAGGAAGAACCATCCCCACCAGATGCCGGATTTACCCCTGAATAGCACATTAATGCTGAAAGCCCCCACTATTCCCGAAAGCAAACTTTCTGTGAATGGCTCGATCATTGTTGCGGCCAACACCATGTACTTTCTAACCCTCAACCATCTTATTCTTCTATCCATATAATTCCAAATGGTATTTTGTCCATTGAGAGGCTGTAAAACCATATCCATAGACATGGCTGCACATCCATCAACATTATCCCAGAGAGCTATTCCCATCATGTTATCCTCGCCAATGTATTTGGCAAAGTAGCCGATTCCCTCCCCTAAGAGGACCTTTTTACCTAAATATTTCGACACTGCTGAATCCAGGTCGGATCGTTTGAATATGTTTGATTTCCCATTGATGCATGGGGCCAATTGCAATCGGTTTATACCTGTGTAGAACTTGGCATGTGATGAGGACATGAACATTTCATCAAGGTATGCCCCCCAATTCTTCATTTCATCGCCATTGAATTCGGCCCAAGCAAGCGGGATGTGTGTGATCATCTTGACCTTCTTATTCAAAGGAGACACAAAGGTCGAGTTATTCGATATGTTGTTCATCAGTGAATAGATCGATCTCTTCAATGTATCCTTTCTTGACCAAACATTCGAGTCCATAACCCAGATTGTATCGTATTTGGCATTCTTGTACCCTTTTGCCAGATTATTGATTTTCGGGTTTGGACCGTACCATTCCGTCGTCGGGGTATCTATAGTGTCAACCAATAGTCTGGAATCAATATGAGGATGGTCTTGGATCAACTTTTCTACTATTGGGATGCAGGGATCGTTTGGGTCCTGAACACAGAAGATGATCTCCAATTTGTCGGCATCATATTCTTGTTGGAACGAGGACTTCAGGGTATTCACCATGTCTGAGTCAATGCCCTTCAATGGCCGCAAGATCGTCACCGGGTCCAAAGTAGGCGCACATTTGGCCAATTGGTCCAGTTTCGATCTATTTTTGGGATGAAACCCCCAAATCAGCTGATAAACCCCTGTATTGGCAATAAATATTACAGCCGTATATAAGGTGAAGAGGGGAAGAGCTGCAACCATCGACCAACTCATTATTTATGTACACGTCTCTATAGAAAAGAAGTTGAGGTTGAAAAAAAAACGGTTATTTCCTTTTTGGGATAAACTTGTCCAACCTTTTCAATTCTTCCTCCAAAACCACCGCTGTGGAGACCAATTTCGGTGTTGTTATCTTCCAATCACACGGGTGGCTTGATTGGATATGAACACTACCAATTGATTCGAGGATTAGGTCAAAACTGGCGGATTTCTCAACAGTTTCCATCTTCCATTTCTGCCATGATATGAGCGGATTTTCTTTCTGGAGTTCCACCACCTGTGTATTTGGCGTGACCTCCATTTTCATGAGTGGTCTTGCTGGTAAATCTCCACTGAGAGTGACTTTAAAATCTTGGCCAAATCTGCCTTTGGGAGTGATGAAAACCATATTTCCAATATTGATCGATCTTTTCGAATCCTGGAATGGGAAGACCCTCGGTTCTTTTCTTCTCTCCGTATCCTTGTTATGACTGTATACGGAGTTGAACAAGTTTGCCCTACCCTTACCATTGACGTGAGCAAAAATTCCTCCAAATTCGTTGATATTGCTCCCTCCATCAATCCATCCAGGTATATCCACAACCTTGAGACCAGGAATCTCCCAAATCCGGGGTTTTGTGATTGGTTTCTGACCTTTGGTGAGCTTATTGGAAATTCCAAAGTTCGGGTTTTGTGATTCCCCCTCGGGATGATAGTCATTTATAATTCTCTTAACTAGGGTGGATTTGCCAGAGTTAGTGGGACCTATAACGTAAGTAGGGGTAGAAGTTGACCCGTTTTCAGTTAGTGAGTTCATTAATGAATCCAGTTCACTCTTGGATGAGTTGCGGCCAAATGTGAACACCTTATTCTTGGCAATCGGCACACCTAAGTACTGTGACAATAAATGCCTGAACTGTTTCAATGAAATCCCATTCTCCAGCTGGTCCCATTTTGATATCACAAAATAAACATCTCCAATGTTCAAGCCACGTTCTCTTAACTCGGAGGGTAAATCCGCGGGAATCCCCAACGGATAGTCAAACCATGGTGCCACCACCACTGTGTTGGGTTGAGTGGAAGTCACTTGAGTCTTCCTTTTATTGATAATATTCAAGATGGACGTGGGTTTAAACGGTTGTATGGCCTTTTCATGGTTCAGCACGGTTCTTAGATGAAGGGGCAAGGATTCCCGCTTGAGCGTGGCAAACCTCGTGTTCTTTAACAAGGGATGCATCATTCACTAAGGCCGTACAGAAGAAGAAAAAAATCTTCACGTGAGCAAAATTAAGAGGTATAACAATCAATTAAGGAATGAAATATACACAAATGTCTATAAAAGGGTCATAAGGGGTAATTAGATCATAACAGATGTGGATATGCAAAAAAAATCAACTCTTTTGGTTCAAAACCTCTTGAAGAGCCTCATCATCCACACTCATGAGTACCTTCTTACCCTTGGTCTTTTCCAAATTCTCTTCATACATGGAGAGAGCCATTGATCCCAGTAAAAGACCAACGGTCAAGAATTGGGCGTACATTCTTGCTTGGACAAACTTTTGAGTCTTTGTAAGTAATGGATCTCTGTTCACAATCACCCAAGATCCCCACATTGAAAGAGCCCACAGACCTGTAATGATAGGGTACTTGTTACTGTTCAATGTTTCCAACACCTGTTCGGTTGTGGTCAATGAATTCCAACGTCTGTGCTCTTCTAAGATCCTCTTTTGACTTGATTCTGAGGAGTACATCTTGTAATCAAAATCTGAAGAACACAATTCCGCGTTGACAGATGAGGTGAATGCAGGTGGCACAACAAAGATGGCCGTCTTAATAGACCATGGTAGCTTCAGCAATCTTGGGTATTTGTGTGGAGCAAATGTGAAAATCCCCACGGAGATGGCCGTACCTACCAACAACCCTTTGATACCACCTGCGGAAACAACATTCCAGTGTGCTCTCTTTTCTTCTTCTGTGATCAGCTTCATCTTATTCTTATTAATCAAAGAGGTGTATCTTTTTGGCTCCGTTTGGCGCGATATGGTTTCTTTATATACCAATAGAGGTGCTCAGCGACGGGATTTGATCCCGGGATTTGATTTACAGAACATGGAGCCAATCACAGCACAAACAAAGAGCCTTGGTGTATAATCCCATTTGTAGAATCCACCACCACCCCATCCGGTGAGTTAGTGGCGCTTCAAAAGGTCATTTCATGCACAAAACTTCGATGAAAGCTTCCGGATAACACCCGGTTTGAATTCCATAGTGAGCTGGCTACGTCGTTTAGATACTGTCTGATTTGTAGGGACATATTAGTGCTCGTCGTTTAGAGACCAACTGATTTATAGCGTCATAATTAGCCCCTATCGTACCACTTGCGTGGAAAAAGAATCGGGAAAAGAAACGGAAGGAATCGCCACCCTGTAGCCGCGCGGTGCGACATGCGCCACATTACATAAGCCGCAGCTTACAGAACCGGTCCGATCCTCAAACTTTTCACCTCATCGATACAATTGAGTCATGTTGAATTTCATTAGACATCAGTCTACAAAGGTTCTTCCGATCCTTAAGAAATTCCCGGATCTGTCACCATCGGATCTTCTACCTAATGGGAGGCCTGATTACGTGAAATTGATCTTGACGTCTCGTGTTTATGACGTTATTGATGAAACTCCGGTGTCAAAAGCACCACTATTGTCACAAAAGATGGATGCCAATGTCCAGCTCAAACGTGAGGATTTGTTACCAGTGTTTTCGTTTAAGTTGAGAGGTGCTTACAACATGATTGCCAATTTATCAGAGGAGAGAAAGAAAGCAGGTGTTATTGCGTGCTCTGCAGGTAACCATGCACAAGGTGTGGCGTACTCAGCCAAGGAAATGGGCATTAACGCTACCATTGTTATGCCAGTGGCAACACCCTCAATCAAATTCCAAAATGTGTCTAGAATGGGAGCACAAGTTGTTCTATATGGTGAAGATTTTGATTCAGCAAAGGGAGAATGCGATAGGTTATCAGCACAGAACGGTCTTACAAACATCCCACCATTTGACCACCCATACGTCATTGCCGGCCAGGGTACAATTGCATTGGAGTTGCTCAGACAAATCAAATCAAATAAGTTGAGCGCAGTGTTTGTTGCAGTTGGTGGTGGGGGTCTTTTAGCAGGTATCGGTGCCTACTTGAAGAGATTAGCACCGCACGTAAAGGTCATCGGTGTGGAAACTTTTGATGCGGATGGCATGTACCAATCCATTAATAAGGGTGAAAGAGTTCAATTGGATTCCGTGGGGTTGTTTGCTGACGGTACCGCTGTCAAGCTGGTGGGTGAAGAAACATTTCAAACCTGTATGGATTACGGCGTTGATGAGATTGTTAGAGTTGATACGGATGAAATCGCAGCTGCTATTAAGGACATTTTTGAGGACACCCGTTCGATCACTGAGCCATCAGGGGCCTTGACGGTCGCAGGGATGAAGAGATACATCAAGGAGCATCCAGAAATCAATCATTCCAACAAGACGTACGTTCCAGTTCTTTCAGGTGCCAACATGAATTTTGACCGTTTGAGATTCGTTTCTGAGCGTGCGGTGTTGGGTGAGGGTAAGGAAGTGTTCTTCTGTATTCAAATTCCAGACAAGCCAGGTACTTTCAAGCAACTTCAACACATTATCCATCCAAGATCCGTTACGGAATTCTCGTACAGATTCAACGCAGTAGGCGACAATGATGTGGCCCACATTTACACCTCTTTCAACGTGAACAACAAAGCAGAAGAAGTGCCGAAATTCATCGAACAGTTGGAATCTGTGGGTTTCGGGGCAATCGACTTGACCAACAATGAAATGGCCAAATCCCACGGTAGATATCTCGTGGGTGGCAAGCCAAACCTTCCAAATGAAAGAATCATCCACTTTGAATTCCCAGAGAGACCAGGTGCTTTGACCAATTTCTTGGACTTGTTGGCTGACAACTGGAATTTGACATTATTCCACTACAGAAATCACGGTGATGACATTGGTAGGGTTCTGGTGGGTATTGATGTTCCGGAATCCGACGATGCTCTATTTGCCGAGTTCTTGGAGAAGGTGGGATACAAGTGGACTGATGAGAGCGACAACACTGCATTCAAGTTGTTCCTCAAATAGGCCATCATTTTATAGAAGAGAGGGGTTATCTATTTAAATTGAATAAATCGTTACCTATATGATCAACTTTCTTCTCTTTCTCTTTTGAACAATGTTGGCCTCTAATTTGGTCCACATTTCGTCATCCTCATCATCTTCCTCCTCCCCTTTCTCTTTCTCCTTTTCTTCAACCTTCTTCTCGGTTTGTTTAACCTCGGCCTTCTTTTCCTTGATAACCAACTGGTCATCATCGAGAATGAGCACATTGTTGACTTGAACACCCAAGAACACCTTTACAATGCACTGTCTATCATTGATGTAATAAGCTCTCACATATCTATCCAACCCTCCCGTTGCCAAAATTCTATTCTTGTAAACGCTCAGAGATTGGATAGTACCGTATTGACCCTTAAACTTGCACAATTGGGAGCCTGATTGTGAGTTCACCTGAACAAGCTGAGCTTTCATGTCCGATACCACGAAATCAGTATCATTAACCCAGGTGGCTGAAACAATTGGCGATTTTTGTGGAACCACCAAGTGGTTGAATCTTGGCTTTTTACCCTCACAGCTTTCGTAGAATCTCATCTCACCAAATTCCGTGAAAGTGTAGATTTTGAAGTTTTTAGAGCTGGATTCCGGGTGAAATTCAATCCTTCTAATGTGTATCTTCAAAGCCATGTTCAATTCTCTGTTGTGTAAATTCTTGCCCTTGAACACTAGCTCTGGTGACTCCTTTGCTTGTTTGGTTATTGAAGGAAGCTTGAAAATACTTAAGTCGATATCTTTACCACCTACAAGAACAAATTCCGCTTCTCCAGGATGGATCCTGAGCACATCTATTGGGCTCTTCAAGGAAGGTAATTGGTAGACCAAGGGTGTGTTGACAATGGATTCTTCGCTCTTCCAAAGGAACACTTGACCTTTGTTTGTACCAGCATAGATGAATCCATTAGATGCGCACTCTAAGGAGATGAACTGTTCCTCCTGCTCTTTCAAAACAAAAGGGGGTAAAACTGTCTTGTGTTGGTGAAGTAATTTCAAGTTATTTTCTTCAGAGTTGAATTCGTAACATTCCAAAGCACCGCTTAGCCTTGTCACAACAATATGGCCGTTATCGTTCTGGATCATTTGAAGTACTCTTGAATCTCTAGATTGGTCTTCAGACGCTAAATTCGTAATAGATTCGGGTTGAAGAGCCTCTTTTTTGGAGGTATCTGTTCCATGGCCCGCTAAGACCAATTTTATTGCACCTGTATCCTCACTAGTAGCCAATAGCTTCATTTACCGTCGATTTTAGGAGTAAAACGAACTGAAAAATAGGGACAAAAAATTTTTATTTCATTTCAAGGCTGTGCTACTTACACTGATATGGATAAACACATTCGATATGAGGCTCTCCACTCTGCGGTGTCCTATGCGTTACAGAAAACTCTAGAAAAACTTACGCTTGAGGCATTCACCTCTTCTTATCCGACAATTGACCCGAAAGTCCTCGATTTTGTTCGGCTCCAGATCATCAAAGCATGGTCCAGCAAGGCGGAGTTAGAGTTCAAGAAGATCTTCCACGAGCGAGATTTGGAGGTTAAATTGAATAAATTGGATGATATAATCAATGAAGGGAGAGAGAAATTCGATAGAGGAGAAATAGGCATAGATACGACCCAATTGAGTTCAAGTGAGTTGATAAAGAGTACCACGGTGCCGATCATCAGGAAAACAAACGAAGAATTGAAGATTCAACTAGATCTGCTGAAAAAGGCTAATGATAAATTGGAGCAAGAGTTCATTATGATGAAGAACGAGTTTGATGACAATTCTCAATTTCTAGAATCATTCAATGAGGATTTAGCAGTCTTGGATGATTATGATATAGATAAGGATGATCATAAATACCGGGAGCTAGTCTCACGGTGCATTGATGAACTATCCAAGTAATTAATTAGGAAAATTCCTTTTTATTTGCTTTACCATATATAATTCCTACGGCGTGTGATTCAGCATTAATATCTGATTTATTATTTCCAATGCTATGTCTGATTAACTGTCAATTTTCATTTTCTTTATCACATTTTGTACTCCTGTTGATCCAATAACAATGAACCTCCCATGTATACCCAGCAACTTACTCAATAACTACCGAACATGCCCCTTGTTTCACTTCAAACCTTCACCGCTTCACCACTCCACCACCTAAACAACAACCGAGCCTTTCAATTCTAGGCGTGTTCCCACATCCGCGTCCTCAACCTCGATACTCACACTCGACCTTCTATACATGTTTTCACAGCCGCTTGATAACGAGCCACATTTCAATTTAATAGGGACCCTACTGGGGTTTCTCAACCGTGTTATGTCCAAACATTCCAAACTGGCCGGTAGAGAGTTGAATTGAACAGGTCTGTCGATTCTATTCACCAGCAGCCTTATATCTACCAATTTAGATTGGCTCCAATCGATGTTATTGACAATGGTTTCAATGATGTCCAAATCCAATGAAATGAATTGCAATGATTGAACGTGACGGGGAATCACCCACTTCTTCTCATAAGTCAACCAAGGCCTCCGTGTGGCTTTGAAAATGATCGTTTTGACGGATTTTGGCAATTGGTGCAATTGTCTCAAGTTCCATTCCTCTATGGTCAACCTCACCTCATTGCAATTCACAAACTCTTTCAAAGGCAGTCCCATTTCAGTGGTCAACTCCAAGACGGACACATCGGCAGGAGGCACATGTGCCACAGGTGGGAAGTCCTCATCAAATGAGCCCATCAAGACGCTGTATTCAATCTGACGTCTGTATTGAGGAGAATTCAGTAACATGGAGTCCAAAGAGGGGATGATTGTGGGATCCACCATTTTTGAATATAATGCGGTGTTTATAATCTTCAACCCCACTCCGGATTCCAACAAAGCTAGCCAATCCATCGATTGCGTGCTCCTATAGATGTTGTTGTAGATGGAGATCTGCTTCAAATTCGTGAACCGAGGGTCTTTAATGATGGAGAGGGCTTGAACCAAGGAAAGCAATCCCACGTTGGTCACCTTGGCGTACCAGTCCATGGATTCGGCAAACGAATCCGTGAAATAATGGCTTTCGTCTTTCACCATTTGGTATTCATAGTTGATTTCTTCGCAATGATCTAACAACTCATCCAAGTAAGGACCCCAGTCAGCTAAGACAAACCCCAACGTGATACTTTTGATTCTGATTCGGCACTGCCTCAAAAACCCTAAAAAGGATTCAAGTGGAGCTGTCCCCAAAATAATCGACCTACCCTGTATTCCCGAGTCCTGCAGATAGAGATGATACCCTTTAATTGTTAGAGTCAATTGGGTGTTGAACCATAAGCAATGCATCCTCACTGTTTCCATGTCAAACAGTTCACTTTTGAACATTTGAATCATTTCTGTGGCTTTTCTCGCCTCTAAATAGTCATGAGTGATTGTGGTCAGAAGGAGATCCTGGACGTCCAATGGTAACCCATCTAATATTCCTATAACTCTATATAAATTACTATTCATTGTATAACAATAAAGAGAAGAGAGACACCACAGTGTGATGAATTGACTCATTGGGATGGCATTTTATTTTTACTCATGGTCATCACCATATTAAGCCTCTACTCCGAACTCCGAAAACTCCTAAACGGCAATACGACAAAAAGGTCTGTTGTTGTCACACAAAAGGCAAGAAGTTCTCCGCAATATTTAAGGTACTACAGTAACTTGTGAGTCATCACAGATCAAATTATAGGACCCATAGGGTCGATTAATTGCAGTTGGGAGATGGCACGTTGTTTCTTTTGCATGCGCCACAGTGTCACGTGATATTATGGCGCATCCATGTATTTTTTGTCTCCGAGAGCGTGTCCAGTGAGTGAGTGAGAGAGAGAGGGGTTTCTTTATAGATTGCTGGTGTTAATATCACTATGAACGAGTTGAAACCGTTTCCAACGTTACATGAAGATCTTGTGCTTGATATAGCATATGATTTTTATGGTACTTATTTAGCCACAGCGTCAGCAGATCAACATGTTAAGGTGTTCCAATTGAATGAGGGGAAGTGGGAATTAAACGACTCCTGGAGGGCTCACGATTCCAGTGTGATTAAGGTGGATTTTGGCCATCCAGAGTTTGGTCATTTGCTTCTTTCCGCCTCTTACGACCGTACGCTGAAGATTTGGGAGGAAAGATTCGATGAATCGTTGGTTTCCGGCAAAAGATGGTCAAAATTGGCCACTATTGGAGACGCCCACGGTCCCCTCTACGATGCATGTTTTTTGCCTTCATGGTTGGGGTTGAAATGTGCAAGTATTGGGAATGACGGATACTTGAGAATCTACGAATCCAATGACCCAAGTGACCTACACAACTGGTTGTTGATAGACGAAATCATGGTCTTGAACAACCCCGTGGCAAGCCATCTTCAGAGTGATTTTAACATTAAATGGTGTCCCTCCAGGTTTGGGGTGGAAAAGTTCATAGTCAGTGCGTTGGACACAGCTTACATTTACTATAGAGATGAAACAGACAATAAGTTTAAACAGGGCCCCACCCTACCGGACCATAACGGATTGATCAGATCGGTGTCATGGGCTCCCCCTATGGGCAAAAGCTATCATTTGATAGCAACAGCCTGCAAGGACGGATACGTTAGAATTTTCAAGGTGGTGGAGTTCAAAGATGATTTGGGATCGGTAAGATTTGAGATTACTGCCTTGAACTCATTCAACGATCACATGGGAGAGGTGTGGAGAGTGAGGTGGAACATAACGGGGACAATTTTAAGTTCTTGTGGGGATGATGGATTCATCCGCTTATACAAGGCCAATTACGCCAACAAATTCCAATGTATGAGTGTGATCAGTGCAGAAGGAGGGAAATTATAATCAGTATAAATTAATAATCATTGCTAGGAATCCACATTACTAGTCCAATTCCCCATTGCATCACTTTTTCAAGACGGTGATGACATCCTCATCCTGTAATTCATGGGCCAACCCAACATACTGTGGTTGATGCTTGACACTGGAACCATAAACCATAGCGGTCTTAAAATCATCGACCAAAGATTTGTGAATTTTCATACAGAAATCTTGGACCGAACATTTATCTCCCTTGAGAACAACAGGATCTGAAAAGTCCGGTAAGCGACCCCTTGGTTTTGTGTAAACACGCACCAAATTCAATCTATCCCACATGATCTCCAGCAATTCATCCAAGTTCCATTCGTTACCCGAGGAGATTGGCACTGCATTAGGAATTCTGTATAGCAACTCCAATTCTTCGATGGAGAAGGAATCAATTTTGTTCAAGACGTAGATGGCAGGGACGTATTTTCTGTTGTGGGCCTCCAAAACATCAATGAGGTCATCGACGGTAGCATCTTGACGGAAGGAAATATCACACGAGTTTATTCTGTATTCGTTTAAAACCGCCTTGATTTCGTCATCATCAATTCTAGTCAATGCCACTGTGGATGTGATGTTGATCCCACCTCTTTCCTTCTTCTTAACAATGATATCAGGAGGAGTCTTGTTCAATCTTATACCGAACCCCTCCAGTTCATGTTCAATGATCTGTTTATGACGCAAAGGTTTATTCACGTCTAAAACAATGAAAATCAAGTCACAAGATCTGGCCACAGCAATCACCTGTCTACCTCTACCTCTACCATCTTTGGCACCCTCAATAATACCGGGTAAATCCAACATTTGAATCTTAGCACCCCTATATCTAATAACACCAGGAACAGTCGTTAAGGTTGTGAACTCGTAAGCTGCAGATTCTGACTCAGTACCTGTAAGTTTTGTCAAAAGAGTTGATTTACCAACGGAAGGAAAACCAACAAAGCCGATCGATGCTACACCCGACTTTCTCACGTCGAACCCTGCACCGGGTCCACCACCGGCGCCAGCTGCAGCATCCTTCAACAAATCTGCCCTCAATTTTGCCAATTTTGCCTTTAACATACCCAAATGTTTTTCTGTGGCCTTGTTTTTTTGAGTACGTGCCATTTCATCCTCAATGGCCTTAATTTTCTCAACTGTTGTCATCTTAAAAGGGTTACTGTTTAATTGACGTGATCACTTACCTGGCTTAAGAGGGAGAAAGAAGACGGAAAATTTTTTTTCGAGAGTAAGCCATAGTGAGATGTTCGCTTACGTAAGCAAAATGAGGAATTACGTAATCAGATTTCACTTGAATTGCCCCCAAATTGCCTGAACAGCAGGTTTAACTGCAAAATATTGACGTTAGTTATAGTGTACAAAAAGAGGGTAACTGATCCCTTTTTTTAATAATGAAAATCGATGAATAAATGGACCAATGTGATTGGGTGGTATTCATTGCTGTAAATCCTTACCAACCCACATGACATTATTACATCTGATGAACAATTCATTGTTCAAAGGGGTTCCTTCCACTTTGGATCCCTGGGGGTACTCCAGAACGTCCTTATCCAACAAAATGTTCATGTAATTGTCGACGGAAACTAGGGTGCCTCTGTATTCCATTTCATTGAATTTTAAACGAACAGACACTCGATCGCCCACTAGCGATGCAAGGTATGGCTTAGGATTGATTGGTTGGAACGACATCGGAAGGAGAGAGGTGTTGTAGACAGTGAAATTTACGTGAGAGAGGCAAAATAAGAGAGGTCAATGCGCCACCATGCGCCACACAAACCTTGTGCACGTGACTTGTGATTTGAAATCAAATGAATCGGTTTTTGGTGGAGTTGTGTGGGCTTTGGCTAACATAAATGTTGAAGGGCACACTGGGTTTGTTGACAGAGTCCGTATTGGTTTAAAATATGGTAATTTTGAAAGAATCAAGGGGACATTTATGGTAAGGTAAGTTGTGGCGCATGTACCATGCGCCACCGCTCAGGTTTGATGAACCGATTCTCCGGCAGGTTGACAGTGCAGTCTTCTTCACTATTGAATGGAAAGTGATTAGAGTGATTTAAACTTTCCTCAAGACACTTATGATTAGTAAATTAAGTGGATGGAAGACATGATTTCCAAGACGTCTACATGATTATCACTTTTGTACTCGCCACCATGTGCCACATGAGTAAGGATTGGCGAATTGAGTGAAGATATAAAGGATGCGGAAAAAAAGGGGGCAAGCTGGTGTTACCCAATTCCAAGAAACCAAGTGGGGTGCTCTGTTGGAGGGATTTGGAACATGGAAATGGGCCATTTGCACGTGGCTTATGATTTGAAATCAAATAAACCGATGTTCGGTACAGTTATGTGGTCTTTAGGTAACTTAAACGTTGTGGCCAACACTGATGTTCTTAATAGAGCTCTTATGGGCTTGTAAAGTGATGATTTTGACGGAATCAAGAGAACATTTCAGCCGAGGTAAGTGCTCATGTGTGATGAACTGGTTCTCCAGCAAATGGAACACACTGCAGCCTTCTTCGGTAAGTGATTCACAACCACCTTAAACTTCTTTTAATTCATCACATGGATTGTGTGGGAGACATACTTTCTAGGACGTCTACATGATTATTCAATTCATCACCTTTACTCAAAATCCAAATGTAAGTAGATCCCCACATCCACATCCACTCCCTCACTCCGCTTGGGAGTAGGCACCTTGAATACATCGTAAGTTTAATAATAATAAATATATAATGGGAAAGTTTAAAAAATGTTGATGGAGTCAGGTATCCGTTGACAACAGATTGGGAATTTTGTTATTTTAGATTCATTAAATCACATTTAAAGTTCGGACTTCAATGGGATGGAGTCGACATCACCAACAACGACAAAGTTGAACTCCTTGGCGCCAGAAGCCTTGACAGCAGCCTTGACGGTCTTAGCAACAGCTTCAGCTTCACCGGAGGCAGAGAAGTAGAACAAGGAAGCGCCTTCGTATGACAAGACCTTGGATTCAACAACGGCCTCGGATTCCAATTCGGCCAATGATGAGACGAGGGATTCAGCAGCAGCGGCGTTGCCAACTGGGACACCGATGACGGCAGAGGTTGGGCCAGCTTGTCTGATTCTGGTTTCCCCACCAGTGTAGGTCTTTGGAGCTGCAGCAATCACGGCGTTACCAGCTGGGATCTTGGAGAATGGGGATTCGGAGACAAACTTTGTCAAGTCGGCATCTTCGACGTTGGTGGCCTCAATGACAATGTTTTCGCTGGTGATGTTGGCCTTGGCAAAGCCGGAAACGTCAGCAGCAGTGAAGGACTTGGAGCCATCGTAATACAATGGCTTACCAAGACCGGATCTGAAAGAAACAGCATGGAGTTCTTCCAAAGCCTTGAAAGCTGGAGAAGCATTGGCAGTGGAAGCAGTGTATTGAGAGTATGGCAAAGCAATTTCAACCAATTCGTGTGGCTTGTAGGATGCTTCTGCAAGAGCACCACCCAAAGAGTTGACAAAGAATGGTAAGGCTTCCTTCAAGAAAGTGGCCTTCAAAACCAAGTCATCTCTGGTCACTTCAGCAGAGTATTCACCACCAAGCAATTCGGCTTCTCTCTTCAATCTCAACCCTGACTTTGAGGCCGAGTCGAGGAAGGTGGACGAGGCCAACACATGGGCCAAACCGGCTGGACCATTCTTGGAACCGGCGTTCTTGACAGTGACCTTAATTTCTGAAACAAGGCTGTTTGGTGATGCCTTGGTGGAGACAGACAAGGCACGGATGGAAGAGGAGGAGACTCTTGACAACATTGTTGATTGAAAGGATTAAGGAGGTTTCCTCAAAAATGAAAAAAAACTTCGAAAAAACCCACTCAAAGGTCAGGATTTTGAGGTTAAAAAATGGATGTTAGTGATGATACTAGACGAGTAGATGGTGTTAAAGAAAAGTTTAAACGCTCAACATGATGAGACAATTTATATCTATATGATGGTGAAATAAAAATTAAAAAAAAACCACGGAAAGGACATTTAATTTGGGTTTTTGTAAGGACAAAATCTTTCCAAGGAATTTCATTGGCTGGAGGGGCGTGGTCACGTGACCGAGAATGCTCAGCACCACTACTCATTAATATTAGACTCTTCTAAATACCTTTAAAGAACCAGAAAAGTTCCCCCATGACCCTGAGTCGGTTCCACTGGGCCAATGTCAGCTTTTCCTGCTGCACCACCTCCTTTAATTGTTTCACTTCACCCTCCAAAAGCAGATCCCCCTCCTTACCACGCACATCCTCTCTGCTCACCTTATCCAAAAGAATCTTATTTTCTCTTCTCATGTTAATCAAGGAATCAATTGTCTCCCCCATGGAATGCATCATACACTTTCCAAAAGTGGCCATTGTGGCCAAATAGGCACCCTTGTTGTTTTTCCCCACACCGGAGTAAGACGTCCTCAGCATACCCACACTGGAACACACTCTGTAGGCAAAAGCCGTTCTGATGGCACTTCTATCTGCTGTACGAGGGATTTCCTGAACCTCAATGATCCCAAACTTCAACAAGTAGGAGAGGATTCTTCTGACATCCATCTCCTTCATTAGAACCTCCTTTGAAATCGCCTTTTCATCAATCAACCTTTTTTTCTCAATACAATTGACAACCCTCAACGCCTTGGCCCCAATCACAATCCTCAGTTGCTGTTTCATTTCATAAATCGGCAGCTTGCTTTGAAGATGAGTGAACGGAACATAGTATGACCCCGGGTTGGACTCCATGAGGAACGGCAAGTGGAGGTCCGTGGTGAGCAGCTTGAGATGTTGCAAAACAAGCTTCAAAAGCTTGGTGTCCTCGTCATCATCGTCATGCAAACCCCCGTGATCCTCGTCATCGTCCTCAAACTTAATCCCATCCAACCGTATTTTCTTACTGGCACCCGCCAACGAGTCACCATTTCGTCTCTTCGACCCAATACCGACATCTTCTCCATCGGAAATTGTACCCACTATGTCCTTGAGTAACTCGGGCCTCGTCTTTTTGATTTCCTTGAGAATGTCAATCGCACTGAAGTTGAGACCTCTCTCTTGGTCCTTCAATTCGTAGACTCTTTCCAAGTCTCCACCTGCGTCGGGATTGTACCCCTGTGTTGTACCACCCATACCGGAAGTCATTGCTTGTACAGCACCCGTTGATAGGCCCATTGTAGCAGAGGTTGCGTTACCCATTGAAATGGCAACATTTGCTACCAATCTGTCTGCAATGTCCTCGAGCAATCGCACGTCTCTACTCCTGGTTTCAATTCTTTTGAGAATGGCCCTGTACACTTGTGATGTAATTCTGCCCAATCTGTGGGTGGCAGTGGAGACGAGATGTTCACTTCTGATATATTTCAAGACTCTCTCGAAATTCAGGGTGAGTGGGATTTTTGGGTTCAGATTCTTGAGTAACCCATCGTCCTCCTCCATCTCCTTGGTGATATCCAGGCCTTGGTCTTCTCCCATGTCATTATAAGAAAACAACTTTTCTAGCTGGTCTTGATCCTGTAGACGTTGGATGAACTTCTTCTTGGCAATTTCTTTGATTCCCAGTGCCCGCTTCATTTGGGACATTGTCTTTGGCTTGCCGTCTCTTCCTGTGGCCTGGCTGTCACCGTTGTTGATGTGGCTTTGGGAGTTGTATTCTCTAGTGGCCAATTTCACGCATTCTGCAAAGATCCCCGTATGAGACACCGTCTCACAAGGTTTCAGAGGCACCACCCATTTGTCCTCAACAAGTTTCACAAACGCCTCTTTGATGTCTCTTCTCTTCTGTTGAGTGGTCTTGATGTAATCACCTAGAGTGAGGTGGCCCGATATGATGATATTTTGGATGATCTCCGCGCTCACCTCCCCATATGCTTCTCCAATAACACTCAGAACCTCGTCTGCATATACCAACTTCCAGCATCCCTCCTGGTTGATCTGGTAATACGTGATTGTTTTCTTTGATGACAAGCTTGGTTTATCCAGAGTGTAGACAACACAACCAAGTTGAACCAAGCCGGCCAAAAGCTGTTTGAGCAATCGTGGCTTTAGGTAGGTTCTCTGGCCCAGCTGCTGAAGGGTCAGTCTGGTGTAGGAATATAGGCATGAGTACACATAAGCAGCTTGTTCGCCCAAATACGACTTCAAAACCGCGGTGTGGAGATAACACTCGGGAGATTGTGTTTTAGCCGATAAAGGCAACCCATTGGGAAGTCCTTTGGACACGTAGGTCGTGGAATACATGGGCTTTGGTGTGCCTACAGATCACTAAAAGCTTACTGAAAAAAATTTTTACTGTGTAAGGGCAGAGGGTGAATGGTGTGCTCAGCAAGAGAGCAAACGAACGAAGTGAGTTTGCGAATGGCGACTGAAGAGTGGATAGGTCTTGGACCTGATTGTTGAAACTTTGTTCTATATGTTGGTATATCACTTTTCATATTTCAAAATTCGCAGGTTCAATGTAAAGATGGAGACGACTAAGGATGTTTTGCTGTTTGATGATGTGATGAAAAGGATGATTAAATTTGAAACACCACAGTTGCTTGGTTGATATACTTTTCTGAAAAGGCAAATCAAACCTTTTAATGTGTCACAGTGCACCCCTGGAGAGTTGCTCCTACCTTGCCACAGGCTAAATTGGTATAAATCTAGCTTATGCAAAGTAACTTCGATTGCAGGGAAATGCCTGTATGAATGAAGTGGATGTTAAGAAATGCCAAGAAGCTCAATTGTAGGCGATGGTGATGGGTTATCATGGATGTGGCGCACGTCTCGACTTGTGTCCATGCGCCACTTTAAAGCCCAAGACAAATGGTGCCATTAAACTCCGTCCAATAAGTCCAACTTTGCCACCAAATGAACCCTCCAGCGGAAAGAACCATTTTAAACCACTGCAGTATACTTCAAATTGCACCAGATGGCAATTGGGGTATCTAGAGTTCAAGGTAGTGAAAGAGAAGTCACGTGGGACTGCATTTGCGCTCATGTGCTCATGCTGAAAATGGGGGTCGTTGCGTTTTAGCACTCTGATCACACAGAGACTCCTTGCTACATTCTTCTTCCACGCCCTGCGCTTAAATGTCAACTATTTGCGCATTGTCCTGGTAGGCAGCAAACGACCACATATTGCAAGACTCGGTTTGGTCATTGCCAGCCGTTTGAGCGAGTAACCCATTAAACTCATCCCAAGCATTCACTGGGCACAAAGATTCTCCAACTACGTCTTTGTGACACCATTTCCCCTTGAGCCCCATATTATAGCCGTTATCGGAGGGATTAATTGGCGTGAGTTGGTACCATGCTTCATCAATGGCATCATCACCCTCATTAGCGTCGTTGAGCCCCAAACTTATCGATAATTCATTCTGACTGTAGTGGCTGTAAACCGAACAACCTGACAACCCGAGCAGCGCACTAGTGGCGTTGATACCAAAATAGTTCATACCTTCGGTGGCGTAATACGCGCCTGGGGTGTAGAGTGGTGTTAAACCCTTGTTCCCGCCATGCGCTGTGCCAGTCCGTCAAGTTGGTATAGTGTGTGTGACTGATCATGTGTTTGGAGATTCCCATCGAAGCCCTCTTTTGATAAGTAGCCTTAATGACTTCCCCTACATAACCACTGCATCGATTAGACCGGACAGTGCAAGGTATTGTGTTGCTACAGATATGAGCATGCTCGATATCATTGCGACCATGCATCCCGTACCTTTAAAAGTGTAAATACCGGGAATTACCTGCCTTACAGCCGTTCTGATAGGCGTATAGACCTCCATATATGTTAAGGCCGATATTACCAACGACAAAAGAATCCACTGGCTTGTTGCAAGTCTCTTATCTAATGTTGCGGCCGCGTGGATTGCATTGATCGGTATATCATTAAGCGCGCCCAGTACGGCCACGTAGTCCAACGTGCCTGCTGTATAGTTCTGCATAACTTCTAATGATGTTGCCAAGGTGTATTATGTGTGATATCCTGTCTTAATAAAGCCAAAGCATAGAGTTAAGGCGCCCAGCTGGTCATACTGTGAATAAAAAAGAGAGAAGAAACATCATCATGATCTTTCATACAAAATGGATTTCTAATTTAATCCAGCAAGGTTTCTGTTTACTTTCTGTTTAACCCTGACAACTATGACATCCATCTACTATTTAATGGCGGTACATCTTGACATACCTAGTTAATGATTACGTAATATATACAGTAATTGCTATGAGATGTATTTTGTTGTCTTTTATATCATTGTGAGGCATTAGTTGTCGCAAAGTGATACCAAATAGTTCATAACTAGCTGTGAATTCAATTATTAGATGAAACATTCAATCGGAATTGAGATTTAACAAGCTTACAAATTGAATGATGAAATCATTTGATGAAGAATAAAAGGAAGCCCAACCCAAATATTGCCGGACTTGATTTGATCTTCAGGTAATATCAAAAAGGGCAAAATTTCCTCCATAGTTTTGTATCGAGGGATGACGAATTGTTGAAAGGCATTCTAGAACAGTGCAATACTAAATCGTACGGTACATCGTACGCCAGAGACTAAGTGCTCAGTGTCATGAGACACTAATATACCGCGTTTTATAAGCTAATGCTTTGCAATGATATGCAATATAATAACAACTCCTAACAGCTACTTAAAATATACAAAATTTGAAGTTTTATAAACCTGAGCTCTTTTTATATTGGAATCATAGTTGAGATATTTTTTAAATCTCCATTAATAGTTTTTGCCTAGTTAAGGGACGTGAATGGCTTTGTTAATTATACTGATAGTATAAGTGCATTCGTTTGATCGCGTGTCATAAATCTTGGTTAATTAGATGCTCAATTGCAACATACAACCTGTATTCAGTCATGACACAACTAGATTTCTGTCGTTATATTATTTATCAATGCTTTCAGCATATAAAAGGGGGTAAAATCTCCCTCATGGCAACCACAGTATATGTACTAAATAAGAGCTAACTGAATGGGAGTTAAGAGTTTCCTTTGTAGTGAATATGAAGGAGGTCTCCTCAAATGATACCACCAATTATGCCATAGATGTCGCTGTTAATAATGGTAAAGCTTAAGTCAAAGCAAGAGTGACAGTGTGTTAGATTCATTTTTATCGCCAATATTAACCCCTCCAAAGACACAACAGAGTGACCTTTGTTCAAGATCTTTCTCAAAATAATATTGTTTAATGATCTATCTAACACCTGAGTAGACAATGTTGTGTCAAACAATAACTTTGCTCACTCACCTGCAGGTTAAGGAGCTGTGTTTAAAGTATTTTACGAAGTTCTTTCACGAAAATGTTCTCAAGTCAGTTTATTTGGTTTGTATTTGATGCCAATGTTAATTAACGTTTTCTAAAAATCAATATACTCAAGGCTGCTTTCGAATCGTCTTGTCTAACATGTTTTTCTTCCGCAGTCAGAACCTTTACTGCTTCATATACTATAATTCGAAAGTTGGGTGTACCAAAATTCGTATTAGCTTTTCAAAGCAATCAAAACATTAAGATGCCTGTTTTAATGGATCCAAAAAAAGAGTCAGTGGACTTAAAGAGAATATACTTTGGAAGAATCCATGCATTCAGAGTTTGATGTAGTTGAAGTAAATAGTGTTTTTCAGTGTAATCGGCTATTGGATACCTACCACGCGCCTACTTTAATTACCAAATAACCCATTTTATATACTCGGATATATGAAGTGGTTATGTAGGCGCTAAAGACTTCATGTGAAACTTGTCTATTTATCACAAACTGACAAAGATGGGTTAAATTTTTAGATTGATTGTGAACATATATAATATTGAAATACATGCCTGTAATACCCTGATTATCAAAATAGTAGGTCAAAAAAGCACCTTTTTTTGTAGTGAAAATCCACCCACCACACCTCCAACCTGATAGTATTCAAAAGACTTACAATAATAAGCCAATGAGCACTATCACGTAATACTATACTCATACGCTCATAAGCTCATTACAATTTAAATAAACTGAATTTACTGAAGGAGAGGGCTCATTGTCACGGTATTGTTTTGTAAACCGCTCTTTAATTATTGTCACCACCCCAACCACACCCACCACACCCACCACACTCAATGCCCCATCCTTCTATGAGGGTGTAATACCGTGGTTGCTATTGTAAACGCACGCTCATGAACGGGCATTTGGCCTCCAACAACATCCTTTGCTCCTTCTATACGCCTAAATTCCCAAATTTCAATTAAAAAAACCCTAAAGAAATTAAAAAAGATATGTCAATGCTTCATATCACTCATCTCAAAGACCAAGTCATCATCCTCCTCGTCCAGGTGCCGATGGTGGCTTTGGGAGCGCACCTGTATCCCATTGACTCCACTCACAGGACCACCCACTAGGGATCTAGGAACTAAGTTTCCGGTGCCGTTACCCCCACCTCGATATTCGTCCTCATCATCACTGTCAAAAACACCTTGGCAATACGACAAGTTCTTCAGCTCCCCAGCAATATATCTGTTGGTATCATTAGCGCCCCTGGTCTTACTTTCGTGAACAATAGAAGACGGAGCAGATCCGCTAAGAGCATGTGATAGCACATACCGCAATTGGGAACTGACTGGATTCCCCTCTACCGCATGAGAGGAGTCATGGGCTGGTGGTGCGGCATTGGACCCGACACTACCTCGTCTGAGCCGCTCAATCAGTGAATCGGTGCCATTACCCGGGGAACTGGAATGGGACAGCCTCTTCATGAGAAATCCCGCATCACTCGTTCTGCGCAGGTCGCCAAATGCACCCACAGAGGTAGTGCTGGCCACAGCCGAGGCCTTCATCGAGTTGCCCGAAGGCGACACGTGACTGAAACTGCCACGAGAACCTCTAGACTCTCTAGAACTTCTTGATCCCCTTGGGGCCATCGTGATCGATTGTGGGCCAATTGGATCGTTCTTTGGACTAGAACCTAGCGGAGATTGAGCCCGTAATAGCCGTATCACGGAATCGGAGACATTTTTATCGGTTGTGGCCGTTGGTGGGGGCTGCGGAGAGGAGGCCTTCTCGGTTGGCTGCTGCGAGAACTGATAGTTGATATCCTTGAATATGTCCGTGTTCCTTAAGGATCTGTAGTTCTTTAAGCTGTCTTCAAGCAGGTCACTCACAGATCCATCATTGGACATTAAGCCAGACCCACTAAACCGCAAATCCGGCTTTGATTCTAGCAATTTCATGAATCCGGTCAAGTCGTCGGAATCGGAGTCCACTGACACAGAGCTCATCAAGCGGTGCTTGGCCTTGAAACTCTCCAAAAATGGGTTATTCGCATATGTGGAGGCAATCCTGTCGTCTATACTGTTATTTCTGGAATTTGAGGCACCCACGGCGGTTGCCACGGCAGCTGCCGCCGCAGTGGACTTGAATTTGTTGCCAAAGCTTGATGATATCTTCATTCCTTCGGCCTGGATGAACCCACTGTCACCACTGGCGGAGAGTTCTCTTTTTGACGTGACTGAGTAGGAGGAGGCATTTCTGCCCATTTGGATCGGTCTGCTAGAGGAGGAAGACAGCTGTAGCTGTTTAAATTGAGAGGGAGATGGTGTTGTGCCAAACGCTTCCAGATTTATATGTTGGGGCGGGGAGTTGGAGGCTAAGGAGCCTGTTTTGAAAAGTGAGGTGGATCTGATTGAAGATTTGCGTCTGGAACGCACGCTTTCGATAGAAGTCACCAACTTTCTATGCTTTGGTTGATTAATGTGTTCACTGCTGTTGTTGGTGACACTATGGATATTAAAGTTTGTATTATTGATCGACATTGGTAATGATTTAATAAATGCACTATCATTAAGATTGTCGTTTTGCTGGTCGTTTTGCTGGTCGTTTTGCTGGCCGTTTTGCTGGCCGTTTTGCTTGTCGTCGAGCCGGCTGTTGTGCTCATCGTCTTCTGTTTCTTTATTTTGATTATGACTGGCCGTGGTATTTGATTGGGAGAAGTCGTTCTGGTAACTTTCCTCATTGGTTTGCAATTTAAAGTTGCAATGTGACCGGTAAGAGACGGAGATATTGAGGGATCCAATCGATGTCAAGACCGGGGATAAATCCTTTGATTTGATTTCATTGTATGGACTGGTAACAGGGGAGATCAATGGCTTACTCAATCCGATTCTTCCTCGAGAAGGAATCGATTTCGATCCGTCCAATATCTTTATTCTGACATAGGGACTTCCACTGGCAGAGTTCATTCCCCCTTCACCCTTCAATTTATATGCGGGTAAAAACGTCATCAATGAGTAGATACATCTGAACAGGATAACAAGGCTCTTGTAAATGTCATTTATATCCTGATGAAATGATTCCCCGGATGGCGTATAATCTTCCAAGTTAAGGTGAAACAACCACCTCTCTAATACTATTTCCGACTTCTTGTTGATCTTGATCTCCTCCTCATCAATGGTGATTGTTTCGCCCGGACTTAAGACCGTCAAATCCAAGACCGTCTCCAAAATCAGCGGCGGAATCTTCGTCACGTCGCTGTTTGTCCAAGGATCCATGCGATGGTCTTCAACAGAAGGCAACCCCAAGTTGAACCAATCATCGACGCCCTTATCGTCGTTTACACCGATTGGCAGTCTTAAGGCCACCAGAACCTCCAGAGAGCTCTGGAAAAAGTGGTGAATCAATTGGACCAACCTTCCTGCATCTTCGTTCGAAAGAAGAGGTCCCATTCTATTGAGTTGGTCTCAATATCTGAATCGATAAGGAAAGAGTTGCACCAATGTAACAGGAAATCACAAATAAAAAACATCCCATACCGGGATGACGTAATGTTACGTAAGAGTGATGGCTTTACGTGATCTTACATAATGCTACTTGCTCAGCAAGATTTGATGATCTCCAAAGCTTCCAGGTGAGAGCCAAAGACCTCTTTGGATTTCACGAAGACCGCCAACAGAAACAGAAACCTCTGCCAAAGTATTGGCATCCACATTTGTGCTGGATTGTGACACCTCGAGGGCGATTTGGCTGTTCAAATGGGACCAAATTGTTGTTTCCTGTGGAAACATGAATGCATTTCTTTGCCAAATGGTGATATCCCTGTTCTTGTCGCCACAGACACCCAATCTCTTGTTGATGATGTCCAACAGCATTGGAACATCCTTATAAACGTCCTGGATTCTAGTCGTGAGATCCAATCTGTCCAATTCATCCTTAACGGCATCCATGTACTCTCCCCAGTTCTCAATGATGGAGATTGCCGCAATCGTCATCACCACCAAAAGCGAGGTGCCCTGTTGTTGCATATGCAACAACAATTCTTCAATGGCCGCCTCCTTGGTTTCATTGCTACCCAGAGCATAAAGAACTTGAGAGATTAAAACCACAACCCTCTTTGTATCAGGATAAGATTCCACAATCTTGTTGAGCTCTTCCAAAGATCCGTCATAATCATTGAGGAAATATTTGCTTAAACCAGTGACCGAGTATGTCGACAATTGGATTCTTTGGATCGTCTCATTAAAAATGTTTGATTCAAAGAGCGTTGCCAGCAGGTCATTCACTTGAACAGTAGTGGCCAAGGCCCTCTCATACTGGGCATTTCCCAACTGAATACGCGCCAACTGAACTAAAACCTTGCAGTAATTGGTGATACTGAGATGATCCCCGGGGTTCTCCAAGTATTGAGACTCAACAAGACCACACAACTTTTGGCAGATGTCAAGACAATGGTCGTATTTGTGTAACCTCTCAACAAGCGAAGAGGCAATCTCCAAACCAAAAACATCATCAGGGTAATGCTTCAGGTAGTTCAAGATCGCCACAGTGGCAGAAGTAACTTGCTGGACATGGTCCAAGTCGCGTTCCTCGGAAAAGTCACCAATGATATGCTCCAACACAGTGGTAGAGTAGAGCAACGACGTTCCCAAGTTCTTGCCCTTAGATGTGACAAAGGAATGGGTAAAAAGAGACATTGCCTCGTCCTTATCTCCCCGAGAGTTGGACACAACGGCCTGACCTGCCCAAGCCGAAGAGGTCCCCGGTGCTAGGGACTGAGACCTAACAAAGGCCTGATTGGCCAACTCAAAGTCACCCTCTTGGATATAGAGCATCCCCAAGTTGAACCAAACTGGAGCAGCCTTGGTATCGATGGAAAGGGCCCTGATGAAGCAATGCTGGGCAACACGTGCGTTTCTATCGATGGAAGCCAACCCCAGGGAGTTCCAATACCCGGCATTCGATGGTTCCAACTGGATACACTTCTTGAACAGCTTCATGGCTACATCTCTGTGTGTATTCATGCCGGAACTCCTATACCAAGAAATGAAGCCAATCCCCAAGTTATAGACAAGTGACGCCATCAAAAACTTGGTACTGTTCTTTGGAGCATCAACTATAGCGTTGAACTGGGCTAACACCAATGCATGGTGAATTGCATTCAATTGATCCCTGCTGGATTGGTTGGAATCCAAATGAACACTCTTACCGTATGCCAGTTCCTCCCAAACGTCCTTGACAATGAAGTCCTCATAGTGACTCACTCTGTCAAAGGAGATGTCAATGATTTCGTTAATGCAAGTAAAAGGTAGCTTTGATATATGGGATTGGGTACCAATGCACAATAAAAGAGCATCCGAGTAAACCTTCCACATTTTTAATGTGATTTCCATTCCTGATTGGATGCATTGCTTGAAGTATCCAAATGCATCCTCAAGAGTGGCGAGGGATCTCATCACAGCACCCGCATAGATCTCCTTACCGGCTCTGGAAACAAGCACCTCACAGATCTTGGTGAGAATGCAGCTTTCCATACCCTTTACGTCATCCCTACCCAGTAATGCGGTGAGCAGATCAAACGATTCAAGATACTCTCCCATCAAACTCTCAGCCTCGGCTAAGAGGTAAATGGGCTGCCAATCTGCCAGCGATAACATAACCTTCGTTAATTCAATCTCCACAAGAGAGTCAATTTCGTTGTGTTCGGCCTTTGCCTGCAAGCAAATGACATGTTTAAAAACCCTCTTACTTGCTTCAATCTTGCCTCGGGAAAGATATGCCTCACCAAGGGCAATCCAGGAGGAGGCGTCCCTCTCATCTATACGAAGCGCACTTTGAAGGAATTCAATTGCCTTGTTATCGTCCTGTTTCTCCATATGGACAATCCCCAAGATCCTGTATGGCCAGGAACCCACATATTCCAATTCTGTCTTCGCCTTTGCCCTGTTTAGAATCATCTTTCTTGCCCTTTCATTGTCGAGAACTGCATTACAGATCAAATCCACCATATCCCAGTCGTTTTTTTGAGAGAAATACTCACAAACAGCATAACTGGACCTCAACTCCCCAGGATCCAGTTCAAATGCCTTAAAGAAGCATTTGAACGCCTTGGTAGTATTTGCCTTGACCTCTGCTTCATTTTGGCTGCTCTTATCGATTTGATTGGTGTACAATTCACCAAGAGAAGTATATGCTGGGGCGTAAGTGGAGGAAATCTTGATACAGGAGATGAACAATTGGAATGCTTTGTTGATATAGGTAGCCAAAACATCATCCTCAAAATCAAATTCCGTCATTTCCATGATATAGGATTGGGCCTCCCTGTAGAGAATTGTTGCCTTGATGTCCAATGAGGCAGCAGATGAATCTACAGCTAAGAAATCATCTTCATTAGTGTCTTCGTCTTGGTCCTCCTCTTCTTCCTCCTCTTCTTCTTCCTCCTCTTCGGCTTCTTCTTCTGCGCCACTTTCTGTGTTCACTTTACCGAAAATGTCCTCCTTAGCATGCTGAAGAGCCTTTCTACCGTTCTCGTAGTCAGAGAGGTTAATACAGCACCAACCATATTCCATCAGGACCTCCCCCAAATCGATGTTATGCTCCGCACCCTTGAGCTTTCCCAAGACGTTTTCAAACATCTGCTTGGAGTCCAAATACGCGCCGGTTTCCATCTTAATACGAGCCATACCAATGAGCGCTCTAACGTTGTTGGGATCATCCAAGAGCACCTTAGTGTACAACTTCTCCGCCTTGGGGAAATTCTTTGGAGACTCGTAGTAGGTATAGATGATTGCCAAATTGAAGGCATAGCTGAGGTTGGAGTGCTTCAACGAAGCGCCTGTTTTTATTTTCAGGTCTGCCAACAAGGCCATGTACTTATGGGATTGATCAAGAGCCAATTGGTATTCCTTGAGATGAATGGCGTAGGTGATGAAAATTCTATGGGCAAGAATGCTTTTAGAGGCCTTAGGGGAAGACAAGAGGGCGTCCATCATTTCTGAGAGGATTTGCTGCGGGCCCAGGAGTTCTACCTCATCCTCGATTTCAATATCGTGCATATTCTTTCTTTTCGATCTATTTCTGTTCTTCTTGGACTTCTTTGTTGTCTGTTTGTTCAAGTGAGTGAAAACCAGAGCCGAGTCCCAGGGAGAGATCTCGCTCATGGTAAACATGTAGAGCAGTTTACCCAATCCGGCGGTTTTGCCAAAAGTCTTGATATAGAGGGCCACCTCGAGGGGATCCAAGTTGCCCAATGTGACGGGGTCCTTCCAATCCCAATACTGGTCCCAGATGGGCTGGAGTTGACATTTGAGCAGAACGAGGGTATTCACAATGTCGATGATTTGGTCTCTTAAGATTGCCTTCTCATCTCGTGGCAAAAGCTCGGGGTCGCTCTTAGCCTTTGGTTTACCTATCACGAGGGGCTGCTTCTTTGCCTTGGTCAATGCACGGGTGCCATCAGGAGCACAGTACAAGATTTCTGTGAGATAATCTGCCTTTTTCGCCATTGCTCTGTATCTTCTGTGATCAGCGTCATTGGTCGACTTTTCGTCCTCGTGGGACTCCAAATCGATGAGTAGATCGTATAGGTTTTGCTTGAGGATCGGACTGTCCTTGTAAATTGACCATTTCAGGTCTGCTTCTCTTTGAAACTTTTCGTGAGCGGTGGCATTGATGGCCCAATTTGTCTTGGCGCGCTGGATTGACGATTTAATCGAGTCCTGTTCGCTTTTGGTGTAAAGATCAATAAGAGAATTAACCGATTGGACAGCTGGTTGGATCCGTGAGCCGAGAATCGTCCCCAAATGAGACAAATATGGCGTCACAAAGTGTAAATAGTGGACATGCAATTTAAAGTTCGTCTTGTAAGTGAACTTGTTAATATAGTCGTTGATCATCATTCTAATGTAGTTTAAATCGTCATTGCTCAGGTTTGAATGGACAATCTTTTCCGCTTCGTTTTCATCGTCCTGGACCTTCTGGGTGAATTTCTTTTCCCACGCTTGGACCATCAAATCGGCACATCGT
Source organism: Saturnispora galanensis (assembly GCA_030584985.1). Taxonomy (NCBI): domain Eukaryota; kingdom Fungi; phylum Ascomycota; class Pichiomycetes; order Pichiales; family Pichiaceae; genus Saturnispora; species Saturnispora galanensis. Next base: position 158,839 of record JAJMCD010000016.1, on the reverse strand, counting down.
TCCAGAGTCCCAAAGAAGTCGACAAAGTTGGGGTCCAGAGCTCTGATTTCCAAGATCGCCTTCCATGGATAAATTGCCTCTGGATTGACGCTGGCAGCCTGTAACAAGCTTTTAATACTTTCTTTGTAATTAGCATCTAATAGGCCTTCGTCCAGCTTGCCCAGCTGTGAAAGAGCCATACCTTTAAATACCCAACCGTGGTAGTTTGCCTTATCCAGTTTAAGAACGTCATTTGCGGCTTCCAGTGCTTGTTCTGGATCGGGTTTTTTTGCTGTAAGCAGCTTATTGGCTTCCTTTAACAGTCGCTTGATTTCAGCCTCCTTAGGAGACTTCTTACCCGACATTGTGGGGATCTTTCTAAAGAAAGAGAGTGTTGAATGATGTGAAAAATTAAAGCTACGCGCGTCTCTTTCTCTTTGTTGAACTCACAAAACACTGCGATATGGATGCCAAGGATAAGTTGAAACTGCTGTTCAATTTGATAGATCGAAACGGTGATGGCCAAATCACTACTGAGGATTTGAACGAGTTCAAAAGCTCGCTCACAGAGGAAGATGTTGGGAAAATGGTGTCGGAGTGTCCTATGGACTTTGCTGGCTTCAAGACGAAGTTTCATACCATATGGGATCAGTTCAGTGATACAGAGGAGCTTAAAGATGCATTTGCGGGGATTTCAGGAGGCGAGAAGCTTGATTTCGACTCCACACTTGTCAAAAACGCCACAAAAGGCTCCCAAGAGGCACAGGACGCCGTGAAGAAGTTCACTAAGGTTAATAAGGTTACTGGGAGTGAGACATTTAAAGGTGGTGACTTTTTGGACGTTGTGAAACCGTGAAAGGGTTGATTTTCTGGAGTTTTCATATAAAAGTTGATCCTCGATGTTGTGGGTGACCAAGACAACTAACAGGGAGGGATTCAATGATGCGGGCCTTTTGGAGAAGTTTCAACGGTGCGGGCCTTTTGGAGAAGTTCCAAGGGTGAACTCCCCCATTTACTACAATATACCTATAACATTTTACTCATATTACAGTATACCTATAAAATTGATGTTGCAAGCAAGGTGAAGAGGGGGAATAGGGGGGGGGGGATTTTTAGGCAGTACTTTTTGTGTTTTCACCCTGATACACAGGGCAAGTTCGTTGGGTCCAGGAAGAATCTTACGTCGTTTTGATTATGATGTTGTCTTCAGGTGGTCCTTTTTTGTTACTTTTCACGGGAAAGCGTATTGTGGGTAAATACAAGAACGATTCATGGACATTTGAAGACCTGGATCAATGGAGGTATGCTTTATTGGCCAGTGCTGATCCGTTGGTTGGTTGATGGTAGCTGAGCAGTGGCGCATGAGCATGCGCCACTCCGCTCACCTAGTCCTTTTTAATCCCTTCAATTGCATGGAATTTGTGGCTGAAACTAGCTCTAGTTACAAAAGATCAATCGTAATTGAAATTGGGATGAAAAGTAACTTCAGTATAGGGTTATGCATTGGTTAAACATTGCTACTGATTTTTGCGCTCATGTGCTCATGTTTTGGGTGAGATGGAAGCTGCTGCCAAAGGAAAGAGATGCGGTATTATGCCAATGGGGGTGGTTTTTAATCTTTCTGGAAGAATCTATTAGGGGTATCGTACAAAGCTGGGTAAATAGGATTTAGGTTTGAACAAGTGAAAATACATTTGAAAAGTAAGGGCGGTTACCCCCTCCACTTAGTTGGGGTAATCATGCGTTTTTAAGTGTTTTTGCACACCCGGAAGCGGTAGCTACAGAAGTTACAGCTACTCTTCAGCAAACATAGGGGGTTCCACAAGCGTTGGTTCGCTTTAAATTTAGCCCGTTTCCCTCGTGGGTTGAGCACTTAAGAGAGTGACCTGGGCCTGAATTTTTTGAGATTGAACTACTCGGAAACCACTCGGAAACCAGTCGTGGGTCGTTTGATGATGGAAGTTGGCCTAACTGAGCAGTGGCGCATTTGCATGCGCCACTCAGAACGTCAGTAGAAATGGCCCATTCAATTGCTGCAAATAAGACAAATTTTGCTCCTAAAAACAACGCCTAAGTGTGGAATGACATTATGATGTATACAATCTTTGGTAATATTGCGCGCAGTCAGGCTTAAAGATGGGTTATTGAGATTGAAAAGATGTATCACGTGACCATGGTTTTGCGCTCATGCGCTCATTTTAACCTTCAGTTCCACGAGGAGCAGTTTAGCTGAATTAAAGTGTGAAAGATTTAGGTAAAAAGACAACAGTAGCTGTTATGTGTGTTGAGTTGGGGTATTTGACCATTCACACTGAGCAGGGGTAGTTTCACATCCACGTCGTAGGGGTAGTTTCATATCCACCTAGTAGGGGTAGTTGTGATTTAAATTCAATAACGGTCCTTAGCAAGAGTTGCCGTGAAGGGGTAGTTATACTAGGTGAGAGGGGTATTTACATGTCAGAACAAGGAACCACGGAGTGTGATTTAATTTACAAACTGTTATTTTATCATGCAGAGACAGTTGGTGCAGGTTTAAAGCGTGGGATATTTTCAATCTTAAGGTAGAATTACCACTATTGTTTTTTATCCTCACCCCCCGTCATTTTAACCACACATGTATACTTGATGCCATGCGTTCAATGTACTTAACTGGAAGGGCGGGGGAGGGGGTTTTCTTCCTTGTCATCCAATTACAATACCCTTGCACCTCAATCTTGAATCGATTCAAGCAGGTTTCCTCCCTGAGCAATCTGTTTCATAGATGGCTCTATTTACTATACACTTGGCTCCCGAGCGGTTTATTGGCCTGGTAATTCCCTTATTATTCCAACAAGAACGTTACCTCTAACTCAGAACTTAACGCTAACTGAGTTCGTTCGTTAGCTTACTTACTCACTACTGCATTTTACTCCACCCCGTCACCCGTCACCCGCCTCCCCCTCTCCACCCTTTCCGTTATATTACTTCACTTCCTTAATGATACACAAATCCATTGATGATATTCAGGGAATCTCACTGCGTTTGGTGCGTGGCCCCACCCGCTACACAGACTAACTCACGGCATCGGTGCGTGGCCTCACCCGCTACGTAGGCTATTTCCTGGGGTCGTTAGCCTACTTCAGTCAATAATCAACTCATCCACAGACCAATCCTCATACGAACCATCAGGTAAATACCTCCTCACCACCAACGGAATCTTCTTTGCAGATAATTCCTTCATTGCAATCTGCAAAGGGTCTGTTTCCCCTTCGATATCCACAAGCACAGGAGCGTTCATTGAGATCTGCAACGCTCTGGTGCCAAGCACACGGGCTCTCTCGTACTTTGTCATGAACGGAGTGGTGGTTCTCTCTGCCTTTGGAACGGCTCTGGCAGGGGCTCTCTTGCCTGTTTCAAGCTCTTGAAAGCCGCCGGTAAAGTCCGACTCCACCACAGTGTTGGCAGGCACGTCGATCTCGTCATCACTGAAACGGTGGTCCTCTAAATCGGAATCCATCTTGGCTTTATAAGGAAGATGTGAAGGCCGTCTGAAAAAATTTTCAGCTTGTTGAAGTGTTTGTATCTTTAAGCAAGATGGGTCCCGCTAGGGACGCGGAGGAGGAGGTAGGCACAATTGAACGTGCTCAGAGTCCACAACGACCCAAGATATACGTGTGTGAGTTTTCAAATTGTCAAAAAGCCTACTCTAGACCCTCATTGTTAGAACAACACGTGAGATCTCACGATAACATGAGACCCTTTGTTTGTGAGCAAGCTAACTGCCTGGAGTCGTTTTTGAGGAAGGACCATTTGGAACGACATATGCTCAAGCATTTGGCGGAAAAAGATAAACCTTACCATTGTTCCACGTGTGGTAAAGGCGTGAACACTGCACAGCATTTAAAGCGTCATGAGAAGACCCATTCGAAGTCATTCCAATGCACTCACGACGGATGCAGCGAGGCCTTCTACAAACACCAATCCTTAAAAGCACACATCGCAAAAGCCCACACTGAAGAAGATAGATTGACGTGCAAATTATGTGATAAGAGTTTCTCTCGACCCAACAGATTGAACGATCACATGGTGAAACATCATTCCAAGCAGTCGAAATTACTCTGTGATCATCCCGATTGCTTCCAATCATTCCGCGTCTGGTCAGCCCTACAATTACACATCAAAAATGATCATCCAAAACTACAGTGTCCCATCTGTAAGAAGAAGGTGATTGGTCCAAAGGGTTTGGAGAACCACATGAGGGTCCATAATGAGAACACGGTGGTCAAGTTATGGAGGTGTTTGGAACAGGACTGTTCAAGGCGGTTTGCAAAGAAGGAGGACATCGTCAAACATTATGCTCATGACCATCAAGAAGTGTCCTTGCCAGACCAGTTGTTGTACGGTCAAAATGGACCCAATTTTGAAACCCAGACACCTCCCCAATCACCACAATCGCATGAACAACTGGGATTTCTCATCTCGTCTCCATCATCATCCAAAGCAGATCACTACGGAACACTGGTTAAAGAGGAGATCAATTCAAGGCGGGTGCGCCAATCCCCCACCTGGCACCGTGTAGAGGACCCATTGGAAATGCTAATGAATAACATCGACACGCGACTGATCTGTCCCTACGTGGCATGCCGGAAGAAATTCCCAACAAAAAGTGCACTGGAGGGCCATCTCAGAAAGAGCCATGACGAGCAAGAGGCCCAGGTAGAGCCTGAGAGCAAGAGAATCAAGGTGGAATCAAAATAGAACAGTGTTCCCAAAGTGCTATATTATACCCATTAAAGCGAGTAAGGTGATGAACGCGGCGGGCAAAACCATAGTGACGTATAGGACAGGATCGGGTAATCAGAAGAGATGATCGCCAGGTTGTGAACTGGTTCGACTATATAGATTCGTTCGTTTGCTTATTTGGCCGGTGCTGAGCAAGGTGCTCAGCAGTTCCAGTTTCGGGATGAGTAGACGGGGGTCAAAGGAAGTACTCTCACCACACTCACGGTGTATTTAAATTATTATAAAATTCATACCAGTGTAAGAATAGGGAGAAAGTGCAAAGAGAAAGAGAGAGGGAGAGAGAAAGAGGGCGAAGAAGAAGTTAAGAAATTGATATGTCTATCGCGGCATTAAACCGGTTGTGTATCCCGTAGGCCGCTATTAGGTGCGAGGCGGCTTTCCCAGACGCACACCATCTCTTTTCAACCATCCTCGGAGGTGAGATGGGAAGAAGACCCCTTTCAATTGATTTTAAATCCTACCCCGATATGTGGATTAAACACTACCCCAGATAGGCGGCCCTTACTCAGTGGAGTTAAAACTACCCCTGGTAGGTGGACTAGAAACAACCTTTGAGAAGTGGATGTATTTGAATTTAAAACACAACTACCCCTGCTAGGTGACCTGGAAACTACCCCTGTTAGGTGGCTTGGAAACTACCCCTGCTAGGTGACCTGGAAATTAGCCCTGTTAGGTGGCCTGGAAACTACCCCTGCTAGGTGGTTTAAAAACTACCCCTGTTAGGTGGCCTGGAAACCCCTGCTAGGTGGAGTAAAAACACCCCTAATCAGTTTGCCCTTCTCGGTCAACAGAGCCTACCCCTGGTAAGCACAGACATGAGCGCTGATCATCAACTGCCTATTTCAACATTAAATGCCCACAACTTACCGCTTTTCCCTTGATTTCTTTAGCTAATGTTGTCAAAGTATTCTATAAGAACCATAGAATGCTATAATGACAAAGACTTCATTATTATTGACCATTTCACCTGGGGTTTGGGATGGCGCATGCGGGTCAATGCGCCACACTTTGCCTCTGTAGCTGAACAAACCTCACAATCCTTTCCATTGGGTAACTGCGGTTAAGATAAAAAACACGCTAAGGCTTCTCTAAACTCTGAGATAGAAATTTGATAGCTTTTGAGTGGGTAGAGGCGGGCTAAAGTAGCATAGGTTTCGCAGTGGCGCATGCGCCAAAAGTGTGCTCATGCGCCACACTAACACCACCTTATATGTATAATCCTCCACATGCCATCTCCTATCATCTGATTGCCTAACGATGACATATTCCAAGCAGTAAAATACTCTGATTAAGTCTCGCAGCTGCTTGGTTTGCAGAATTGAGCATGGATATTCCTTCAGAAGTAGAAACCACGCATATCACTTTCTACTTAGTCTAGTTCATTCCACCAAGTGATGTTTCACTCCAAGGACAAAATAGAGGTGATTATGTCTGATGAATCATACTATTTGTTATCTTTTCCAGAGATCAACTCTTCTGGTGAAAGAAAATAGGCAACTAAACTCTGATTTTGTTCGTCAATCTAGTCAATGAAATGATCTCACTCACAAACTCACCCGTTTGTTCGTTAGCACGATCTTTCGCATGATCATTCGCTCATTCACATGTTCGCTCGTTCGATCATTGATCATTCGCTCATTCACATGTTCGCTCGTTCGATCATTGATCATTCGCTCATTCACATGTTCGCTCGTTCGATCATTGATCATTCGCTCATTCACATGTTCGCTCGTTCGATCATTGATCATTCGCTCATTCACATGTTCGCTCGTTCGATCATTGATCATCCACCTGAGCGTTCAACTCTCTCTTCAACTTCTCATTAAATGCCCTATTCCTCTCGTTGATTGCAATTCCGGGCCCATTTTTCAAACTAGAACGCATCTTGGCTCCTCTTTTCTTATAAACCCTTGCTTCAAATGCCTTTACTCTCTGTGATTCATCCCTAACAGCCTTGGAATCTGTCAGCAAATTTCTAATCTCCACATCTGTGTATCCTTGCGATTTCAAATCCAAATATTTTCTATTCCTTTCTTCATCCGTAGGCTTTTCTCTGTAATATTCGTCAATCTGTTTCCTGTACGTTCTTTCTGCTAATTGCTTAAAATCGTTTATTGTTTCCACCTTCGATGTTCGAGCTGATTTCGCCAATTGACGCTCTGTCCAGACTTCATCTTCTAAAGCCGTGTAAGATAACGCCATCAACTGTGCTTTAGCCCTGTCATCCAACTGTTCACTCTCTTCTGCGTCTTCTGCTTCTAGATCACTATTACTCTCGTCATTTTCTCCTTTTGCTTCCGCATAAACTTCCCTTCTATTTTTCTTGACAATAGCTAGCCGCTGGACTTTCAGCGTCTTCAACCGTTCAGCAACCGTGCTCATATCGCAGTTATAGCGTAAGAAGTGATGCTGTGAAGAGGGGGTGAATTTTGATGCTACTTGCTCAGCATTATCAACAGAAGAAGGAGCTGAAATGATGGGAAGAAATGGAGCTATCTTGGAGTTAAAGGCAAAATATTACGTGTGGATGAAGTTGGTAACTAAAGGATTATATTATCCATTATTAGAGCCTTTTTTGTAATCCCTTGGTTCATTAACAAACTGTGTCATGGATAATCGTGGTTTACTTTCTGAATCTAATTAAACGTAGTGTTACCGTTGGATTTTTATCGTAAACAGTCTCATACTAGCTTATTTCTATATGTTATCAAATGAATGAATTTTACCCTTGATTGTAGCTGGCCTCGTTCGTTTGTTCGTGGGTTCGTTAAATCAACATACCCCTACACTTAGTCCTTTCGCTCGGGGTCAACGCCCACTCAAAGCCCTGGGATTCCAACTCCATCATCTCCGCGGAATCCTCAATACCCAAGACCATCACCATCTGTGTAACCTTCAAAAACTGGTCTCTCAAGGAATAATCAAACTTTGTCAACTCTCCTATGACAAAACTAATGTCAGATTCCAACTGGATAGCCCCCAATGGACTCACCTTCTTGCTAAAGGACCACAACTTATCTTCTAGGGAAACAACGGAAATCTTGATAATATGACCTAGCAAATGCTGGAATACCCCCCTATTCATCATCGACGCATACGGAATGATCAGAGAGTTCCAATTTTTAACAAATTCTCCCACCTGGGAACCCTGGTACCCCTCCTCGTCATCGGAATGGAGATATTCCGAATGCAACGACTCTCTAACTAGTTTGATGACCCGCAATTTAAACACCTTTTCAAATAGATATGTCACTCGTCCAATAATGATAGCCTCAGAACGATCCATGTAGCCCCCACTCATCGTATGCAACAACCCCTGCACCTTGCTACCCATCTGATTCTTCGAGGAACCAAACAGATTAATATCCAAACAAATCTCGGTGTTTGTGTTGCTCGTCAAGGCCTTTTGAACCTGCTTCACCTCCACAGGGTCCACAATCAGTAGATTTGACGTTTCAACAACGTCACAGCATTTGGCAACCAACTTTTCCAGGTATTCTCCCAACGTGGACAAAGTGTTTAAATAGATCAAGTACTTCTCCACGGCTGATGGATCACCAGATTGGCCAGACTCCGTGTCTTCCTCACCGGCAATTGTGTAGGAAATGGCGGCATTGAGGGATTTCATGAATAGGGCCCCTGTGTTGGCCAATTCCGCTTTGGACAACCCTTGGCCCGGCAGGGGGCTCTGGGATCTGACAGTGGGTGTGTATGATTGGGGATCGACAGCCTTTTGGATCCGTTGCAGAACCCCCTTTGTTAATAGATTTGACGTAGGCTTCAAAACCAGCTGGTTTAACCTCTGTTGTATGATGCTCGTGAAATCCACTACCAGAATCCTCTTGATGTTCGAAACCATTGTTCTGATGGTAACAAGCTGACCCGTGGAAAGCACCTCCAGCAGTATGGTGTTCAAAACCACAATCAGATCGTCCACTAGTGAAGAAATTGGGGCCTCCTCTGGAATCAACGAATAGGAGGTTATGTCATTCGATGATCCGGGGGTTTTAAACACACCCCTCAACGTCTCCAAGCCCTTTGTCAAATAGGGCAAGATGTCTTGGATGGTTTCCAACGAGCATGCCTTTTCCAACGTTCTTCTCACTGCAAACGTGCAAATGGAGTCAAAATAAGGGATGATGCTTTGACCAATTTTGTCTGCAAAGGAGGAGACAATCAACGGTGGAGGGTAAACCGAGGAGGTGACTTTAGTGTTCTCATTCCACACCACGGTGAAGAATTTCGTGTACATGGACCAATGGTTCATCATCGTCGACAGTTCGTCGGTTGCCTTGTTGACCTCGACAAGAGAGATACCGGATCCCCGGGTGTCTTTGTTTGCAGCCACAAGGCCATCCTCAACCTCCTGTTCCTGAACCTGCCTTGTGATCTCCTCAATCAATACTGGGTAATCGTACTTTGTGATCTTGGTCTTGAGGTTTTCGAGCTCTGTGGAATCCGTATATGTGTCGATTATGAGGTTACTTTGGAGATCACACTCCACCTGGATGTCCTTCATGATCTTTAAGACCACCTCTTCGCCATAGCACTGTTTGATCACCCTTGAATGCTGGACAACGATGTTGGAGATTGTCTTGTACAATTCAAAAAGAATCTGGGCGTAGATGTCCAAACCCGCGTCTTTTCGCACGCTCTTGAGCAAGGTTCTTGAGCTGTCATTGATGATCTGGCAGATGAACTTGGAATAACAAGAAACCCCGGTTTGAGACTTACCAATCAGTGGGAACAGCTGGAAGTAGAACGTCAAAAGCTGTACGTCCTTTACATCTGCAGCCTTTTCAAAGCCCTGCACAAACTCATGCTCTAGTTGGGTCACCCATCGTTCTAGTACCTTGTAAGCAGGATCATCCAATTCGCTTGTAGGGACCTTGAAGTCAGTATATGGGTCACTGATCAAATCTTGAGGTAAACCTCGAATTATCGAGATGCATTTGGCCGCGTCGGCATAATCTTTGTTATTTAATGCTTCACTGGCACGTTGCATTTCTCGCTTCAGCGTGTTCACGTCATCCACGTATGTTTTCAACCTCTTTATGGCAAACTTCTCTCTATCTAAAAGTCTCACCTTGTCGGTGATATGATACCCCAAATCGTTGGCAGAGTCCATGATGGTCTTTAAATTACGGGAGTAATTCAGTGTTGTGGCTAGACCCACTCTCGACATCTCCAGGGACCTCACCTGTGATTGGTGTTGAATTGATTTACTTGCCACGTAAGTGCGCAGCTGAGAGTCTAGAAAGTGGCGTCTTTCGTCAATGGCAGAGACCAAGCCTCTCAACTGATCCACAGAAGTGCAGGCCTTGAACTTGTCCTCTAGATCGGCAATGGTCATAGGAGAAGGTTTGTAGTTGGAGGTCAAAAAATGAAAATGGCTCAGCATTATACAAACGGCCGGACACAAAAACGAACGCAGTGAGCTTGTGAGGTGCAAGTGACAATGCAAACAGGTTAAGGTTGCATGTGGCGCAAGTGGAAGTACGGCAAGAATAAGAGGAGGTGAGGTGCGGTAATGGTATTTAATTTAAAGTTCCACTCTAAAGGTTGATTTGATGATCACTTGATGTGAAAGCGTGAAGTTAGAGCCTGGGGTTGATTAGTAAAATAGATCTTACAATCGGGGTTTAATTGTCTTATTGGAAAGGTTCTAATTGATTATATTTGTGCAAGAGTTCTTGAAATGGGTAGCTTGGTATTTGATTTACTCAGTTAGAGAAACGAACTTTTAAGATTTAATAGCACATATAGGGTAGAAGTAAGTTGGGAATCAAATTGAAGTGGATTCAATGCAGGCATCAAGTCAAGTTAACTTGGATCAATGGAATGTATTAACCAGTTTGAGGTGTCTTTAACCAGTTTAAAGTATATTGTTTAGAATGTATCTGGTGTGAATTAGAGCAACTTAAAATGGCCAAAAGTCAAGTTGAAATGGAATCAACTTGACGAAGATAAACTTACAGACCACCTCAGTGTGGAATTAACTTGACGAAGATAAACGTACAAGAATTATCTTGGCGTGGAAGGAATCAACTTACACTCATTCACAAACTGACTTGATTTGCTTACTCGTTTGTGGAATCAACTTAACAAAGATAAACGTACCGAAAATCAGCTTTGAGTGAAATCAACTTAAACTCATTCATAACCTCACTTGATTAGTCTGTTTATTCTTTTCATTTACTCGTTTATCATTACATCTATAAAATAAATCCAAGAGAAATATCACCCGGTAACTTCTTCACCAATGTAAATATCCTAATACTTTACAACGTCTCACTTAAACCCACTCATAAACCCACTTCATTCGTTTTTTCTTGTAAAGTCTCTCTTAAACTCACTCACAAACTCACTGCGTTTGTTCGTTCGTTTGTTCGTTCGTTTGCATGTTCGTTTGAACCAACGTAAATATCCCAATACTTTACAACATCCTCACAACCAAGGAATTTCGAGAGAGACCATACCTTGAATTTCCTTGTGAAGTCTTGAGGATTGATTGGCATCGGCAACTTGTAGAGATTAAAATATCCTTGCAGAGCCCCATCATCAAGCTCAAACACTGCATAAACGTTTTGAAGGGATGGGAACTTTATCTTTGTGTTGTCGATGTAGAGATCCGTTGGGGTGAACCCTTCCTTCGTTAATAATTGGGCCCAGGGGGCTTCCAGTCCGGATCCCCGATGAGTGTTCTCCAAACGGGCCAATCTCTGTTCTAAAGAGATGACTTGTTTGGTCTGTTGCTGAAATTCATAATGTAGCCTGTCATATGCTGATTTCAAGGTATTGGAGAAATTGGTTAGACTTGACCATTCTTCGTGGGTGATGAGGACCTTGTCGTGGGATTTTACTGGGACCGTTAATTCTGGGTCTGAGGACCGATTGTAGTAGACGCGGTGCTGTTGATAATAAGGGTGAGGGTGGGGATGAGGATGCTGCGGCAATTGAGTATGCTGTTGAAGATGACTATGCACCAGTTGTCGCTTCTGCTGATGCTGCTGAAGCTGAGGGTGGACGTGAGTTGGTGGTTGCGAGCGAACTGACACCGACGAGGGTCCTGGTGGAGCACCCTGCAGATGATGGTGGGGTTGAACCACGGCATACTGCTGGTCGTCGTAATCGAAGCGAATGAGGGACTCGGCCATTGGGTCTGAGGTATTTTGGTGGAAGATTGCTCCATCCATTACCGACTCCATCTCCTCGATCTCACCATCGTCGATGTTGTCATTATCCTCGATGACATTATCCGGGATCATTGGCACCATGGTTGGAACCGCCGTTTTTGTGGAAACCGGGGGGTCCTCATTGAACTGCTTGCCACCCCTGGAGCCCTGTTTGGCGGTCTTTCTCGCCACGTCCAGCCGATACAGGGGAAGAACCTTAAAACTGTTTTGTTGTGAGTGGGTTTTCTTGTGACGTTTGCGGTGGACATCCACCGTCTGGGAGGGTGGCTGATCTCCACTACTGGGAGTAACTCTCATCTCCTTTCCACTGGAGTTCTTTGTGAAAATTGCCGATGAGTTTGTCAGATGGGGTGAGATGAACTTGACAGTGGAGGTGCTCTGACCATCTCTACCCATTGTCTTGATCAACATCCCTTCTAATGGTTGCTGTGCAGGGGTCTTGTCCTCATCATCATCATCACCGTCCAGACCATTTATGTCCATGTCGGCCTCGGTTTCGGCCACGTCCACATTGGACACCGACACCACAGGTCCTAAATTCGTCTCCTCCTCCACACCCCCATATCCAATTGAGGGTCTGCGTGCTGCCAGTGTGCCTTGGATCTTGTGCTGTTTGATGATATGTCGAGACAGGTTTGTGGGTCCATTTCTCGGTTGGTACCTGATTTGAATGTGACAGTGTTCGCAGCGGTAGATTGCTGCCCCATTGGTGGTCGTTCCCACCGCAGTGAAGTGAGACCAAACCCAGCTGTTGGGTGGTCTGGCCATTTAAACGCCAGAGATGAAAAGTAGGGGTGAGCTGGGAGAAAAAGAAAAGTGCAGCCCCGACCGGTTTTATCCTCTCAATTTGCCCAAATTTATCGGCATCGATTTTCTCGGCAAATTATTTTTTCCACTCCAGTGGGGCGAAAACCCAATCGGGATGTTTGTTTGTGTTGTGGGTGCGATGGAGTGGGGTGGCACGTGTTTTTGAGGGGATTTCGAAGTGGGGTGGAATGGTGGTTATGGGTGGATTACTTGGGGTTTGTGGGACCAGTGTGTGCAGTGTGGTCGGAACATTCCGGTGGTGTCCGTACCTGATAAGCTGGTGTTGAAAACGAGGGGGGTGATGACCATTATGTCACTTCGGCTAGTGACGAAAGTGGCTCATTGTTTGAGTGAGAGGCTGTGAGGCGGGTTTTACATTAGCCGTGGCTGGGAGGCCAGTACCGTGGCTAGGGGGCCACTGCCGACAACCGCGGGTCACACTGGCGGCGTGCGTTCTTGGTGCAAGGGGTAGAAAAAGAATGTGCGTTAGTGCATTAGTATTTTGATGGGGCCACCATGGTTCCCCACATCATTGGAGCCCATAGGCAGGTACATGTAGGATGACAGGTGGTCATAGGTGAATAGATCAATGCTGGCTCCCCCAAACATCTGCAAGGAACCACTGATTGGGACGACTTGTTCAAAAGCCTAGAATCAAGTCTAGCAATTGGTCACACCTGCTCAGGCCTAGAATCAAGTCTAGCAATTGGTCACACATGCTCAGGCCTAGAATTGGGTTCAGTGGCCGGCAACACACCCACCTGCGGTGTGCAATCACTAGATGCCCACTGCAGCCCACAGACGGCTGGAGGCCAAGACCTCTTGTTTGCGCCACGCATGACACCATCTGCTCAGGCCTAGAATCTCAGGCCTAGATTAAGGCTTAGATTCTGTTTACTCATTTAGAGGTGTAACCACCTACCAAGAGTCACGTGAGACACCTAGATTGAGATTTAACAAATGGGAGCACACCCTGTCTGTGGTGCAAACCCCGCATACCTCTGCGGCTCTCCACAGGCACACAACCGACTGAAAGCTAAAATCCGCTCTGGCCACCCTGCTGAGGCCACCCTTCTAAAGCCACCCTCCTAACGCCACCTTCTCAGAGCCAGCATCGTACTCACTCACCAACGGCACATCTGGCCTGTGGTTCGCAAACCCTACTGCGCACCTCCACAGGAATACCCCCAGCCGGCAATATTTTCTGCCGAAATTTCATCCCACCGGTCGCTGGGGAACAGGACCCGTATTTAGTCACTGTACAAACAGTCCATCCACGGTGTAACAATCCCAATCTTCCGCCTGTATCCAATTTGATTGTCGACACGAACACTCTCAGCCAGTAACCACTGTCCCTGTCCATTTAAATTTCACTCCAGACGTTGGCTCCAGACGTTGGTTGGTTCATTCAACAAGGCGAATCTACACAGCACCAGCAACTTCACATTGGCCAACTCACCGGTGCTACGGTAGCTATATGATGATGCATGCCCCAACACCAGCTGCTCCAACAGGATGACATTTTTCAAATTCTTCGGTCAGTGTAGCCAAAAGCATGGCCTCAATACCCTCTACTTGCAAACCTGTAAGGTCTCCCAACCATCTGACTGCAAGTGGGTCACGATGTGTATGCTCCCGAGTGTCAAAAAGAGCCCATAATCACCTTCCACATTTCCCCCTCCTCTGTCTCGTCCTACTAATTGTCCCGCAAGAGCATTGGTTCCTGTCAGCCGCTGTTGTGTGTGGTAATAAGAGAAAGAGAGCAGCCGGATTACTTCCTAGTAAAGACTTCAAGGATTCATACCCATCCCTCATTCCAATCCTTTCTTTCTTTTCACGTTCTAGCATGACCATGTGTTGTGGTATGCTTGCAATAGCAGCAGCAAACACCCATCATCTTCATCCCGTGCATATATAGGTGATGTAATGTAACGAGCTGTTTACAACCCCGTTGTGTGATGACTAGAGAGTCTATGAAATCTCCAGCTGATGTTCAATGGAAAAGACAGCAGCAGGTGCCAGCTTCCCTTGGTTTACTGACGACCCTTATCGCGCAAATTGAAGCCACCTAAACGGACCACGTCCAAGTGGGCCCAATCTCAACTCTGTTCAATCCATACAACCTCGATAATCCTATCGGCAAGCAACAGCATATATCCAGAAGAGCAATTACAAGGGACAGCTGGAAACGCCTTACAAAAGAAATGCTGTCCAGAGTCTCCATCAATCTATTTCACCGGGAATAAAACTACCACTTTCAAGCACACCCAACCATTCTCATGAAGGGGGGAAACTGCTACCCAAAGACAAGCAAACATGGGAAGTGAGTTTATGAGTGTGCCAACAAAACCATCACATCAACAAAAAAAACTCTTGAATTCATTGGTGAGTGTTTTATGTTGGCTTCATCCTTGGTTGGGGGAAGAGGGAGGAGGGGGTTCATGAGCACCATCCACTATGCAAGCGTGTCTGCTTGAAACTGGCACTCAATGATACAAACGCTATAATTTGCTTGCAGAGTTTGAGTTCTTGCTTGGAGTGCGATTGCACTCAAGAGGCTCACCAGATGGATCTCACTGTTGCTGAGCATACAAAGGCTCAGCTGAATCACACATGTTTGGCTCCAATATGGTTTCCAACAGGGCTAGTGGCGACAAACGGTTAAAGTCAATGGTTTTGATGGTCAGTTATCGAGACTCCTGCCCTTTCTTATTTTACTCGTCCAGTCGCCAACCTAGTGACGCCCTGACGCCCACTTACTCCACTCCTGCCCACTAACTCGCTACGCCCGTTAGTTCGGTCTTCCTTTTACACTAATTCACGCTTCCCGGTCATTGATCCGGTTATCAACCCATTAATTGAATGCATAACACATCAACCCATATGTTCATGGGCTCATGGACTATAGACTTATGCTAAAACATTAACTCGTTGTCTGCGAGAAACCGCCTATCAAACCAATCAACCTCGGTGCAGACTGAGTGGGTTGCCGTATCATCCGAGTGCCGCTTACATAACCTTGCTAACTTGCTGCACTGATTAGCACCATACGCAGGCACGCGCATGCACGCAGGCACACTAACTAGCCACACTTATCTACGCTCCCTAACTCCCTAACCAGGTAGGCTAATCCAGTCTTTAGCTCCCCACGCTCCCTAACTCGCCCGCTCGACCCTTCCGTGTTCTCTCAAGCAACCCCTGCTGTCTCCTGTAAACCTCCCATTGATCTCTCGTTGAGCCATTAAACGCCCTCGGATTAAGCATGATCTTCACCTCTCTCTTGGCCGCCCTCGTCCTCTCATACCGGAGAGCCATCTCGTACCTAACCACCCACTGGACTAGCCGCGGAAGGGGGATCCACACATGGATTGCCTCCACCGCTTGTTTGAACACCAAAATCACCCAGAAATGGACCGTCTGGACCACCTTGACGATCCTCTCGTAGATAGACGTCCGCACCTTGACCAATTTGATGTTGAACTGGCGCATGCCCTTGTTTGTGGACGCGAGGAACTGACGCGGCCGCGTGATGGTGCGGTGGTACATTCCAGACAAGTAAAAGAGGATAAACGTGATTGTAACGATGATCGACACGACCTGGCAGGCCATAGTAATCTGGGAGCTCCACCATGCGTATTGCTTCATGAAAGACCCCCAGAGCCCACACACGAGCACCAGAAACATCGAAATCAAGTAGAGCAGATATTTCAGCCGGAGATGGGTCTGCTGGTTATACTGGACACAGAGCGACCTCTCCATGATGAAAAGTGACTTGAAGATCTGCGTGGGCTGCATGTAGTCCTTTCCATCACGCACCATTCGCGTCGTAGACCGAGATCTGGTCCGGGATCCTGATCTTGATCCGGAAACCGAGACAGACCCCGATTTCGAGCCTGAAAGCGAGTCTGTTCTGGAAGGTGGGCCCGAACCGTCGAGGGACTCCTCGTCGAGGGACATCATCAGTCCCCCGGTCCTCCTCTTGGTCTTTCTGTTGCTGGGAGTCAGATTGAATCCTGGCAGGTTCACGCCGTCGTAATCGCTGTCAGAGCCTCCTCCATCGGAGGTACCACCAGTACGCATGCTGCGCTGCGAGCCTGTGTCGGAAAGATCACTGGGACGTCTTCTACGTCTACTTTTGACCAAACTCTTGGGCGTGCCCAGAAGATCTCCAAAGCTGTCTCTGTGATGTGAGAAGTAGGAGTCTGACGACGTGGGCAAGGAGAACACCTCCATAGGCGTCAGTTCCTGCTCCTCCAGTAACTCCAACCTTCTTCGCGTTCGTTTGCCGGCCTTGTTCGTCTCTTGACCTGAGGTTCGACTCTGCGGCAGTCCGTCCAAGGCGAAGTGGTCAATGGATTCGTTCGTGGCCGGTACCCCGGTCTGGAGCACCAACCCGGGGGAGTTTGGAGGACTTTCCGGGTCCAGAGCGTTTGCAGGCTCCATGATATCGAAGAAAGAAGCTGTTGATGGAACGCGTGTCTGCTTCTTCCTCTTGTGATTATGCTAAACTACATGGATTACGTGCAAAGATGCTTCCAAAAGGCGAGTGGATGGCGGGCGGACGACTACGAGCACGTGCTAGACACCCAATCCAACTTGCTGGACTTCCGCCACCCTCAGGGCGTTCATTTGGTGATCAACAACAGAAACACACCTTACAGCTTCTCGTCACTGGAAATGACACAAGGCCACCGGTTGCGGGGGTCAATGGCCTACATGTACAGCTCCATCGACCTTGAGGGTTATTACAACCCCAGTAAGAGCGTGAAATTGCAGGAAATGATTGAAAGCTACAAGGACATCTTGAAGCCGCTGCAGACGGTGCAAGGCTCCCGTTACTACGCCAATCGCAACTGTGTTATGTTGTATGGAAAGATGTACTTCCCCTCACAGCTTCTTGAGGGCATGATCATCAAACAGGTTTCGAAACGAGATCAATTGATTGTCAAATTCGTCAACACTCAGAAGCTTAACAGGATGTCCCGTGGATCGTCGATCTTCACGGTTTACTGGAAGCGCAGGTCGTCCGGCTCCGTCCACGACTTTATCTACTCCACTCACGAATCCTTGTTGGGATACCGATGTCTATACCATCTGGATTACCTCTCGCCAACAGCAATCTCGACAGCAGTGCAGGTGCCGTCAAAACTATCACTGGGGTACGAGATGTGGTACGCGGTGGACAGCATGAGTCCCGGGGCCAGCATCGCAGCACGATACACAAGCTACATGCTGGGAGCCAATCCAGAACACACACAGCGTGCTCATTACCACAAGGCGCTGGTGTCGATGCAACAGGCCAAAACAGAGGGCCACCACAACATCCACGTGAATCATTTGATGACAAATGACGAGCTGGCCCGCCAACAGCAGCTGGACTCCGGAATCGTCGACCTAGACCCCAGAAACTACGGCTTGAACCCCTTCACGTTCACGCTCGCCATCAACCCGATTTTGGGCACCATCATGTCCAGCTATGCCATCAGCTCCTCCAGCCATGGCCTCACGCTCAGTTCCAGATATGTCTTCAATGTTTTCTCTTACGAGTCCGATTTGGTACTCGGAGCACACTTTCTGCGAACCAAGACAAAGTGGGCTGCCAGTGGACCGGTATCCAGCCATGATCGAGAAGACATCATCATAGGCGACAAGCAGCCCAGTGGCCAGTATTTGAGGGAAAAGTTTAGAGAGCATCCCATCATTCAGGCCGTCACAGATTACTCGATTGTCAAGGCCGTCAAAGGGTACACCGCGACCCAGGATAGCAATGTGTCGGCATCAAAAGAGTCCCCGCACACCCCCACAGTGCTCACAGTGCAAGACACCAACGACGAGTTCATCTCGTCGCTTAAAATCTCCACTTCCATCCACAAGCAGGTGATCGGGTTGGCCTGGGAGGGTAAGTTCAAGGATTGGTTGGTGAGCTCGGGCGCCACGGTAGATTTCCACCACCAGGTGCCTCGCTTCAAGGGTTATGGGTTGGAGTTGCAGTATACGTCATGACAAACGAACAGACGAACGAAGTGAGTTTGTGAGTGCGTGTGAGGGTGTGCGTGAGGGTGGGACCCTCTAAATCAATATGCTGTAATGCTGTAAATATAAAGGCGAACAAACGACAAACTCACTTCTTTCGTTTGTGAGTGAGTATGAGTGTGTGTGTGTGAGGGTGGGTCCCGCTAAGTCAATATTCTGTAATGCTGTAAATATAAATATTGATGTAATCGAGAAGGTGAACAAACGATGAATAAACGAACGAAGTGAGTTTGTGAGTGAATGGTAATCAGCAAGTTAGTAACCACTTCTAGGCGAGAGGTGGACAATATGCTCTGGTACGGAGTACGCTCCTATCCAGTAGCGTCATTGTGATGTGCTCCAGTTGTATCTGGATGATTCAGACATCTCTCTTAATCCTTTCACATCCCAATGTTAACTAACTCCTCGTTATTTCACTTGGGGCCCTTTGGTGGGTGAGCAAATTGAGGTTGCGGCACAACCTCCGGCACAGACAATGGTTTCTCGCTAGAAACCTCACACCTGGCGGTAACCTCCGGCACAGACAATGGTTTCTCGTTAGAAACATTACAGCTGGTCGCACCCCGCGGCACAGACAACGGTTTCGTGCTAGAAACATCACAGCTGGTCGCACCCCGCGGCACAGACAACGGTTTCTTGCTAGAAACCTCACAACTGTTGGCATTTGGCACAGGTGATATCTTCTTCTCAGTAGCTTGAATCGGTTGTCCCTGCTGTATATACAGCTCTCGTGAAACTAAAAATCCACCGTGAGGTTTGACAAACATTGCGGATCCATTCCATGGCCTCTCAGGAGCTTCTTCACGCTTGATCGACAGGCTTGGCACACTGCTTTCGGCTTTACAAGAAATAGCACCCATGGTCATCTTCTCAGGCTCAAGATGGCCATTTCGCATCACCGTGTTGTACTGATACGAGATGGAGTCGGGGTTGGTGGTGATACTATCATTGGGACCCTCAATTTCGTGCTTGTGAGAACTAGCTGCTGCGCTAATTAATTGAGCTTCATCCATAACCATAGGTTCCTCATACTGATAATCATCGTCTGTCTTGTTTCCCCCGATGCCACCGCCTGTCTCGACCACAGGCTCGTCGTCACTTTCAATGATTCCCTTCAAATCAACGTCGTCCACATATGTGATATTGTTTCTCTTCCGGCGGGATCTTCCAGTCGCACCAGGCTCACCCATTTGAACCTCTTTAATCACCTCAAAATCCTCGTCGTCCTCTTCCTCCTGGTTCGCCAACTCCAGCTCTAAATTGGCCTCAAAAGCACTTTCCTGTCCCTCCGCAGCCACCACCTTCTTCTTATCGTCAATTGTCTCACTGTACTTGGCTGAAAGAACATCCTCCACAGTCTTAAGGAGAATGTCCTCTACAGGCTTCTTCATCATCGATTGGTCCAATTGTAGTTTGTTGTATGCCAACTGCAAAATGTTTTCCTCAATCGAGTTACGGGTGATCAATCTTGTGACATGAACTTCCTTGGTTTGGCCAACACGATGGGCCCGATCTTCCGCCTGTTTATCGTCGTGGGGGTTGAACGATTGGTCATAAATGATCACATTCGTGGCACAGACCAAATTAATCCCAAACCCCCCCGCCTTGGTGGATAGCAAGAAGATGGGAATCGTCTTGTCCTCGTAGAAAATATCGATCATGGATTGCCGTGTTTCAACAGCAGTGGACCCGTCCAATCTCAGAAACTTCCAATTCTTTAACGACAACACCTTCTCAAGAATGTCCAACATCTGAGTGAATAGAGAAAAGATCAACACTTTCTCGCCCTTGGAAATGATGGCCGTGAGCAATTTAACCAGAACTTGGACCTTTCCGCTGTCCAAATACAAGTCCTGCTTCAAGACGAACTTGCCCAACTCGTTAGGGAACTGGTGGCACAGCTGGGTTAATTCAAAGTCGGACATCACCTCCATATCCTCGTAGATGAACTCCTGGTTGGCATGGGTGTATGCCTCGTTCTTCATGATTGACTTTGACATTAGTTTCAACATCTTGTCGTTGTAATGATGTCTGAAAAGAAGTGGATGCAAGCAGGCCTTCCGCATGAACATCAATGTATTGGTCGTGTTTGATTTCAACTGCGGAGACCTCCTCTGTTCCTCTTTTGAGGTGGACTTCACCTCCAGCCTCAGTTTTCTATACTCGTTGAGCTTTCGGAGCTGCTCATCGTAAATCTCCCGCTGGTGAGGCGTGAAGTCCGTGTATTCAATGCTTGTGTGTTTCTTGGGCAGATCTTTCATCACTTGGGCCTTTGTTCTTCGTAAAATGAACGGGGTCATCATGACCTTCGCCTTATTGATTGCCTGTTGCGAGAGCAAGGGGTTGTACGATTCCCCGTCAATCGTCTCGCCCGTATCCTTCGTTGTGGCCTTCTTATCAAAAAGCAGCTCTAGCTGCTTCATCTTTCTGTCAAAGACTTCGGGTAAAATGAAATCCAAAAGCGAGATCAACTCTCTCAAGTTGTTCTGAAGCGGAGTTCCGGTCAATAAAAGTCGGAAATGCGCCCTTAATCTCGTCAACTTCCTGTATCTATCGCTGCTCGCATTTTTCAACATGTGGCCTTCGTCGTAGACAATGGTATTGAATTCAAAGGAGCGTAAAAACGGCTGATCCACCTTCCCAACAGTGGCTAGGTTGTAGGTTGTGACAATGACATCAAATTCCGCGTTCATGAGTTCCTCTCGAAGTTCTTCTCTCTCCTTTAAACTCCCGTAGTATGGGAAGACAGTCAACTGCGGGGCAAACTTTTGGAACTCACGCAACCAGTTCTCAAGCGTGGATGAGGGCACGACAATCAAGTGAGGCCCCGGGTACTTCTTTTCCTTCAAATGGGCCAAAAATGCAATCACTTGCACGGTTTTGCCCAACCCCATTTCATCGGCAAGAATACATGACAGTCGCTTTTGGAATAGCAGCGTCATCCAGTTGATTCCCACCTGTTGGTAGTCCTTCAACTGGACGTCCTCCTTCAGATACTTGGGCCTTCCGCTGAAGAATCCGATTTTATCCTTCACCTTGTCGATGGTGAGGGACGACTTGTAAATCAGCTTTCCGCCGTATGAGAAGTCCTCGTCACCCTCATCATCATCGTCGGCCTTCCATCCCGTTCGCCTCGTCTTGATCACCTTGATTTCGTCGTCGGAATCTGAGGAGGAGGAGGAGGACTCAGAATCCTGTGGAGACTCGGAATTCTCCTCCGGCTTGATTTCGGTTATCGAGAACTCACCATGGGGTTGACCCTCGATATTGACGCCCCATTTGACGATTTCTCGTGTGATATCCCTGCTGAAGGAAAAACACTGCTTGACAAGGGAGTCGATTGCTGCGTAGGCGACCAACTTTTGCTTACAGTTGTCCATGACCTTTTCTGCGTACATCCTTGAGGAATTGGCCGCCTTGGACTTCTGGGAGGGTTTTAGCTCCAATCTGAGAAACTCATTAAGAGACTTGAACGGTCTTTTGCTCACAATGATCTCCGCTTCCGCAGGCTTGATATTTGCCAAATCAATGATATCTTTGATGTCTGCGTTGTTCAAGAGCTTCAAGAATCGTTCGCCGATCTCCAGACCGGCATCTTCGTCCTCTTCCAACTCTGGCAATAGCACCTCTTCCAGTTCGTTTCGTCTTTCCGCTCTTAAGGCACGGATCTCCTTATCGTGGGCATTACTTTGTTTTCTAGGCTTTTGAGACTTTGAGGTGCTCATTCTACGCAACGTCAATTTCGTCTTGATTGGGGCGTAATCATCGTCATCCTCGTATCGTCTTTTTCTACTGGGATCTCTTGGTTTTGGTATTTCTTTGATGGATTCTTCTGAGCTAATTTCTTCCTCGGATGACGAGTCGCTATCATCGACTGAGATGTGATCTTCCATCTCCTCCTTGTGTAGTCTTCTTCGATTGCCCAAAAACCGGTTTGATATCGTGCCTTTTGACGTCAAGACCACCTTCGAAGAGATAATATTCTCTCGTTCTGCCTTTCTGCGTGTAATCTCCCGTTCTCTCTCACTTTCCTTTCTTCTCAACTTTTCCTGGGAGCGTAATCGAAGATCAAACATGCTGGGCTCCCCTCGCAACTTCAGCGACCCGGACAATGGCGAGGACGAGAGGTTGGACGGTGACAACTTGTCCAATCTGGAGTGTTTCTGACCCTGTGTTTTTGGCAACTTTTCCAAGTAGGACTTGATTCCAAGGGCCGAATCGTGGCTCTGCAATGCCTTGAGGATCGTCGACTGGGAAAGATGTGGAAACTGCTTCTTCCAGACCATCAAGCTCTTGGCAATATCTTTGTGGGATTTTCCGGGATTCTCGACGGCTGCCGGCGGCTTGTATGCATACTGTTTGAAGCTGGGCAACTTAGTCTTGGCAGACTTGACTGGGGAGGAGTCGAGGTCCGTGGATCGACGCTTTCGCAGACCTTTCTCGGGGGAAGAATCTGGAATCTCAATGATCGAGTCGAGATCGTCTCCAGACGCGCTGTCTTGGGAGTTTTCTGACTCAGACAGTGATGAAGGCACTAGTTGGACGTCATTGGTGGTTGAAGACACGTTTGTTCTGGCTCCAGAGGCGGCTTTGCGGCCTCTGTTGTTGGCAATCTCTATGTCACTTTCACTGGGTTGGCTCCCGTTTTCCGGATTTTTTTCGACGCTGGAGGATGAACTATCGTCGTCTGATTCCTCTGAGGATGAGATTACGTATCTAGCTGTTTCTCGGCGTCGCAGAGCCATCACAACGCTCTGCACTTGATAGAAAGACGAATCTCAAAAAAGTTTGATCCTGATGTTACGTAATTTTACGTCTTGAAGGCAAGAATGGGGTATTATGTGCTTTCTTGTGGGTCGAACGGCCAGGGCCAACTAGGACACGGTAGCAAGGACGACGAGGATGAGGTGAGCGAAACAAGCGGGGTTGAATTCCGATCCAAACCCGTGAAAATAGCATGTGGAGGCAACCACACGTTGGTGCTGTGTGAAGATGGCAGCGTTTACGCCAGCGGGGAGCCAGTTGCGGGGTTGGTGGCGAATGGTGCTACAACACGCTCTGGTGGCCTCAATGGCTCTTTGTTGCAGTTTAATGCCGTGGATATCGACGGAGTGGATAGGTTTAAGCACATTTGCTGTGGGTGGCAGTTCAGCGTGTTGGTGAGTGTGTATGACGGGGTTTATGTCCACGGAGAAGGGCTGAATGGGGAGTTGGGGTTGGGTAAAGGTGTGAAGACCAGTTTTGCGGCCCGAAGGGTTTCGATTGAGCTGCCAGGGACGATTGTGAGAATTGAGTCTTCAATTCATTCAGTTGTGTTACAACTGGACAACGGAGAGCTGTGGTGCTGGGGAAACAACAAGAGGGGCCAATTGTTTGATTATGGGGAGGATAAATCGCAGAAAGTCTTGTGGGAGCCCCGCAAATTGCCAATAGACGACGAGGTACTGGATTGGACAATGGCCAGAGAGTTCACGGTGTTGAGGACAGCAGAGAGGGTCATTTTGCGAGGTAAGGACAACTTTGGCATTGGGAAATGGCTCACAGGGTTCTCATGTGAGCAGATCATCGCTATGAAGAGCATGTGGTCCTCGTTGCATGTTCAGACAAAGAGCGGCATCAAATCGTTTGGAAACAACTCCCACGGCCAGCTTTTTCACGGCCCACACGTACAATCCTTCCAAGTGGGCAGTGAACATGGCCTCTGCCTCGAAGACCGCACCGTCTACGCCTGGGGTTGGGGAGAACATGGAAATTGTGGAAAATCACCCAATGCAAGCGTCACATTTGATGTTTTAAACCCCATCTACAGAATGAAGGACCAGGATCAGATTGTGGGCATCTACTGCGGATGCGCCACGTCGTGGATAGTATTACACAAGTGAATGGTGGGATTTCACGTAGCTTCTTCCCCATATCCATCTTTTGCACAGTTGAGTGCACGAATGATGGAGAATGTGTGATACGTATGGCTCTAGGGCGGAAGTATCAGGGTGCGTCATTGAGATGAGACGCCCCCCTTTTTAGCCGCCAAAACCGTTGAATCACTTCAACGGTTGGAAGAAGAAAGATGTGCTCAGGTGAAAATTTTTTTAGAGTGAGCTAACATCCAAAGGAACAGACGAACAAGGTGAGTTTGGGAGTGCAGGATGACCATGCTACACAATTAGTAGCAATGGTTACAAGCAGGTAATAAATCGAAGAATTTGGACAAGTAGGGGAGGCTTTAACTGTATTTATCAACTGTGAGGGTTTGTTGACGTGAATTCGACAGGGTTTAGAAAGTGGTGGGAGTAGAGGAGGGGGTAGGCGAGGGATGTTAAATTGTCAATTGAATAGCGGACAAGGAGGTGACAGTGAGCGTTATGCATCCATGGACACGGAATTGGACAGTGTGAGATGAGATGAGATGTGATGAGCGTTGTCACGTGACCTGTTTTAAAGAGGGAGGTTTTCAATCCACAGGGTGGTTGATGAGGCAGTAGGCAGATGCGAGAGAGGGTGAGAGTGGTGGGCTTTAGGAATGAGCCTTTTGTAGCAAGAAGTGCCGAAGCTGGCGTATTAAAAGGGCATCATTTCTACTGAGGTAGGGAGTGGCGCATGCGCGTATGAAGTGCTAATGCGCCACATATCACTGCATTGTCGAATATGGAGGAGATCGGTGAGACACATGATTGGATTGTCTGCGTGATGAATTTATGGAAACCACGGAGCAGAATTGTATATTGGATTGCAATGTGAATGCAATGTGGATGTGCGAGATCACGTGAAACGCATTTAAAAGCCGAATTTTCTACTTCACAGGGCTTGTGATTTCATTGCAAGTGGATAAATGAGAGAGTAGGATTGGTTAGCTTTAGGCATGGGTCTTTTGTAGCAAGATGAGAGGAATCTGGAGTATTTAAAGGGCATCATTTCTCTTGGGGTAGAGTGGCGCATGAGAACTACGTCCTTGCATGCGCCACGCATTACACATTTCACTGGAATCACCCATCAAGCAATCCATGAATTGCAGAATGTCTTTCCCTCACTCTTCCGTCCCTCCCCTCTTTCTTCTCACCCCTCTTTTTGCACAGGGGTTTGATTTCAATGCCGCAGCTGGTTGTGCACTTTGTGGCGCATGATTCCAGAGAGAAGTTCTCATGCGCCACTGCTCAGCTAACCGAACAAGCGCCAAAGCAAAACATCAGCGGACTTTCCTCATGAAGAGACCCCACTTATGGTTAATTTGGGCGAATATTGAAACCTCACACCTTCAATTAATCGTTTTTGTCAGTTTTATTGAATTTGATACTAATTCATCTTTTAATTCAAATAAATTTACTATTATAATCTTGTAATTACTACGCTCTATAATTTGACATATACGTTCTATTCAATATGAGAGTTTTAGTACAAGTGCTACCAACCAGTACGGCCCCCAGTATACTACGCTGTTTTATCCTAGAACAAAGCTGCCAACCAGTGTCTTGCATATCTTAAGGTTCTTTCTGAGAACACAATCTTTTGTATCATTGATACCAAGCCGGGTTATAACACCGTCTTCTTGCATTCTTCACGTATTGAACTAAATGTGATGATCTTGTCCGTACAAGCTTTTCAAAACCTTCCATATTTGACATCTCTTGGATTTAATGTCTCCTAGTGGAACCATGTAGGCATTGTAATCAATTTCATCGCTTGGTAACCCATTACACCATGAAATAACCGATTCTCGACATCCATTTCTTTTATTTCTACTCTTGTTGAGATCAAGGGAACATAAGTCTCATTGTGTCGATAACAGGTGCATATTTACCAACATAACCTTCCCCCCCCTCCCCTGGCTTGCGTGATTCCTTTTGCAATTGAAAGAGCTTTGACACAATGTGATCAATCTGGTTCTATTTTAACATAAAACTTCCAACAAGCTTTAACCAAATGTATTCTTCTGCCAATGAAGACTCATGGAATGGAAATGGATACATCTTGTCCTACCATTTATTTCATTTCTGTATTCATAGCTGCAATTCCGCAACCTTTCTGGGGTTCCATAAAGTCATTCTTATTAGCCACCAGATGAGTTTCGTGATAATCGTCATTCTCCATGCCGTTAATATGATGATTGAAGCGTTTCTTTAACACGCAAACTCCTGCTGTGGACCCTTCAAGAAATCAACGATGTAATTAAACCTACTGTTATCAAAATCAATATCATACACTTAGTCATGCAATTAATGAAGAACTAAGCCAATCAGCACCTCATCACTCACATCATCACTCACAAACTCACAAACTCACTTGCTTGTTCGTTTCTATTATAACAACTCTTTTTAAATACAGTAAATAGACTAACACACATCATTCAGAATCTCCCTCCATACCCTCCATCATACCCTTGACCATGATGTGTTCCATACGAAAAACCACCTTGGGTCTTCTTCTCCATTTGGTTTCTCAGCAATGTCTTGAAACCATTACATAAATGGACCATATCAGGATAAGTATTGCCATGAAGCATGTAACCATTTGGCAAGACCTTGACATTCCAAGTGTAAATCCTATCGGTGTTGTCACTCAACTTAAACAACAAAAAGAACCAACCAGGGGCCTTTCTATTGAAACAAAAACAATACGTGGATCTGTTCTTGTTGGCCATTGAATATCTCAAAAGCCAATCTTTAGTCTCATTAACAGGCTCCATCTTGAACTTTTCGTGGTTCTTCATCGATTCCGTCTTGGTATGAAGCTCATTAACATGGGAAACAATCAATTCATCCAAATCATGGTATCTGAATTCTCCCACTTGTAAAACTCTACCCAAAGAGTATTCGTTTGGTTTGTCGTGTTCAACCACATCCAGATGCTGGAACAATTGGTTATCCACCTTCCAAGAAACAGTCAAATGATCGTTACCCTTCGATGAAGGTCTGATAACAAACTCCCCATTGTCTCTCGAAGCTAAGTACTCCTCTGCCTGCTTTTGGTCAAAGTTTCTAAAGTATGGGTGCTTCAAAATTCTCTTGGTTCCCTTTGATTCCTCGGTCTCCATGTCCTTCTCTCTCTTAATGTCCCTGTTTTCCGCGTCCAAGTTCCAATAATCCGCAGTACGATCACCCTTCTTGTTCGACCTGGCCTTCGCAATATCCTCCTTCAATAAGGAAAATTCTCCCTTGAATTCCGGATACACTACACTCTTAACAACCGCCTGAACCGCTTGTCCCATCGTATACTTCAATAACAAGTTGGAGGAATCACCATATGGCAACGCATTTGCTCTCGAAATATTCCCCAAAACACCACTCTGAGTTATACACAACATAAACCGAGAATCCACCCTCTGTAGAATCACAGGCACCAAAATACCTCTTCCAAAGGTCTCAAGAGTCTCTCCGGTCAACATCTCAAAAACCTCAATATCGGTCAAGATGTGGAATGACTTTCTCAACTCTTCAAAATTGTTTTCCAATTCCTCATGAATCATCTGCAACGTGGATCTCTTTCTATGACCGTGCTCTTCCAATTGTTTGGCGTAACTGTCAATGGCCAAATCTTTCAACTTCTCAACACCCTCATCATATAACTTCCCAATGATCCCACCATCCTCCTTTTCAATCACCTCACGGTCTTCGTCCTCCAAATCCAGAGCATCTCCAGCCATCTTGATTGCCAAATCATAATCTTCCGGATGGATTCTCGTACCATCCAACAATTCACTGTTATTGTCATATTGGTCTCCGGGTGGAATCTCAAGGAATTGGGCACAGTTCATAAAAATCGTCTTGGCAGTCAACTCTTTATGAATCAAGTCCGCCCTCTTAACGAGGATACCACCGTTCGCTTCGATACCCTTGACCAAACTGGTAGCCTTTCTTGGTCCCAAACCTGGGATGTACGGTAATGCCAACGCCAAGTATGGAGATCTAACTGCTTCATTGATCTTCACACCAACAAGAGAGCACACATCCACAAAAATCGACTCAATAGCTTCCATCAATTTGTGTTCCGGCAACAAAGTCTGGTGCTTGTGGATGCTAATGGAGGTGACAGACTCACCCAAAGCAATGTATTCCAAAAGCGGACTTTGCACGTATCTGGCAATCCCAATACAGAACTTTGCGACAACGGGCTTATCACTGAACTCCTCGTCAGCTCGTTCGGAATACTCATACAATCTTGCCGTTTCGTTTCTCACGTAAATCACCGGCAACTCCACCTCATACTCTTCGTCACTGTCATTACCCTCAAAAAAAACCGTCTTTTGGTTCGTTTTGACGATTTCATCCACCTTCTTCTTCAAATGGTGGACTTGAACGTTGTAACCCGAGACAGCAATGACGTCTGGCTTGAATCTGTCGATGAGGGCCACCAACTTCTTCTCAAACTCACCATCCTTAAAATTTTCGTCAAATTTGATGTGTTCAAAGATAGAGCCATCGTGTTCCATGGCAATCCCAATGACCGCGGAATCCTTTAACCCTTCACCATTTGACAAGGCCAGGACCTTTGGAATCGTACCAACCGATTGGTTGAATGGGAAATATGGTGCCTGATCAACCTTGGCCATGAATGCGGCTCTCAGTTGGAAGAACATCAACCTTTCGCTCATTTGCTTCAAATTTTCCTTGACGTTGGTGATGATGGAAGGCACCAACTTGCTGATAGCAGCATCTAGACACTCTCTTCTCATTTTGTTCCAGGCCTGTGCAACATCGGAAGTACCATTGGAAGCCAAGAGGGAGAATAGATGATCAACCAACCCGCTTAAAGCGCCCTTCAGTCCGATTTTCACGTTAACCAACCCCAAATTTTCCGCCTCCAACATTCTGAGGAACAAATCAGGGTGATAGAGAAGACCCTCCATGTTTCTGTTAATGGCGTATTTGAAGTCGGCGTAGGGTGAAGAGTCGTTGATTTTGGAACGACCCTTTTCGGTCAATTCGATATCAACCGACGAGTATTGTTGGAAGTTGGCACGGATGAGGGCTCTCAGCTTTGGATTGTGAACCAAATTCTCCGTGTACAACTGCTTGACTGCATTTGTTGCAGAATCCACGTTGGTGAAATAAGAGTCGGGGATTGAATCCCTGATCAACTCGAACGGAGACTTTTCCGCATCGTTCGTAGGGTAGATCTTTGCATCTCCAGAGACGTTTTCACCAAAGTTTTCGGCATCAATACCAAACGCTTCGACAACGTTCTTGAATAGAACATCTTTCCTCACTCTTTCGAAGAAGGTGTATTTGGAGTGGTACTTTTGTTTTTCGCCTCCTTCTGGTTGAGGCTTTTCGTCCTGGATCTTCTTGATGTCTGAGGAGTATGTGAAGTTGAGGTACTCGTAGATGTCCTGTAGATCGACCAGGGTTTTGGCGCTTGAAATCGATTCTTCGTACGTCAAGTCGACCACGTTCAAGGATTCAAAGAGAGATTGGACTGTCTTTTTCTTTTCGAGAAGTGTGTGGTACTCGATATCCAACTGGACGATCCTCCACAGATCGTTTTCCGTGAGGATCTTCTCTGCAATGACTGCACCGTTCTCATTGGTTGTTGTGTATAATGTGTAGTCCTTTTTGAAGTTCCAGATGGCAGGAACTTCGTAATTTTCTCTTGAGACCAATTCGACGATCTTGTACACTGCCTCTTTGAACGGTTCCACGAGATGACTCTTATCTTCCAATTCCGTCTTGTTTTCTTTGACCATGATGTCTGCGACCCACTTTTGTTTTTGGACGAACTCCTCATCGTTAAGGTTATAATTATCGATTGTTTCTCTTAAGATTTGGAATCTTTCTGGAACATCTGTGATTCTGATTGTTTGATCTCTGTCGGTAAGCAAATGTTCCTTCAATTCTTCGTATTCGAAGATGTTTCTCAATGTTTTGGAATCCGACTTGACTGGAGCTTCGATTAGGTTTCCATCTTCGTCGTATTGATACAAAGAAGGTTCGATCTCCATTTCCTTTTCTTTTTCGTCCTGTTCCACCTCCTCTGCCTCGAGGGCCCATGCATATTCTTCACCGTCACCAAAAATTTCGTATAATTCGTCCAGTTTATCTTGATCGATCTTACTCTGTTGGGAGAATTGGGTCTGTTGGGCCCTGGCGGATCTCATCTTGGCCAATCGTTCGTCACGAGTCTCCTCGTCTTCGGAAAACTCGTCATCTTCAATAAAGTCGTCAAATTCACCCACATTGTTCTGTTGTTGCTGACGTTGTCTTGAGGCCTCCATGAGATCGTCCTCATCATCGGAGCCACCCTCCTGGATGTTTTCTTCGTCGGAGCTCATGTCTTCTGCATGCTCATCTCTTTTGACCTTTGATTCATCGTCTGAGAAGATATCGACGAGTCCTTTTGAGGATTCTCGAGCATCGTCCGCAATGCCTCGCTTAAGTCTCTTTAGCTTCGATTGGTCTTTGGATCCAGGCGCCTCACCTGCGTTTTCACGAAGTAAATCCAAATCATCTTCGTCCAACTCCTCGTCGTCGAGAGCTCTACGCTTTCTTCTTCTTTTCTTTGTCGAAGTCACTGCAGTATCCTCCTCTTCGTCGTCATCGTCAATAAAACCCTCGGCAATTCGAGCAGCTTCCTCCTCGTCGTCATCCTCCTCCTCTTCACTGGAATCCGTTGTATGCGAGCTAGCGACGCCCCTCTTGGAGGTTTCGTCCCCCGATTCCGCCTGCGAGTCAACCTCAACGTCCCCTTGAATGAACGCAGAAGCAGACGGTGCAACCGTCCTCTCAGCGTCGGTGTCAGACATCCTTTGAGAAGAGAAGGTTGTTGTCAGTGGCGGCGAGCCAATAAAATTTTTAGCTGAGAGTCAATTCATCATCAATGAAGCAAACAGCGTCCAATATTGCGCCTCCTGTGCAAGAAATTGGTATGGGGGAGCCGGATTCTGGTGCCGACGGTATTGAAGTTGTGGGGGCCGAAGTTTCAAGGGAAGAAAACGCTTCAATCGCCACGAAATTGCATTTAAGAGGTGTTGATGATCTCTCAACAGTGGAGGTCAAATCCTACGTGGATCTACACGTGAAGCCTACGTATAGTTATGCCACGCGGGACCAATTCGACCACTTGGAGTATCGTCTGGAGTGGATTAACGACGGAGAATTGAATTTGGTTTTCACAAACGCCGATCCAGTGAAAGCCCAGTGGGGGGCCACCGAAGCACTGAATCTGTTGCAAAGACACACGTTGGATGACGACGGGGAGACTCTAGAGCCCCTAATGGAAAGACCTTGTTGGGATCTCGTGAGAGTGGTCGACGGGCCGCTCAAAGGCAAACAGGTGATGGTGTCTCCATTAGCAAGAGAATACTCGAAGGTGGCGGGTCTGGATCAAATACCCGTTGATGACAGCGCAGTGCTAGGTGAACCAATCGTCTTGTATGCAAGATATGCCACGGCTTCGGACCGCAAGATCGAAAACTCCAGAGAACAGTCAAGATACTATCTATTGCATGGAGAGCCAGAAAATGCAGAAAGACCACACCATAACCGTCCGCGCGGACCTAGAGCAGGTCGTAGAGGCGGTAGGGGTGCCAAGGGTGCTCCTAGAGCACGGTTCTACGAAGATAATCAACCGGATTTGATCACCGGAGAAATGCCGTCCAGAGCTCATTATGATGGAAGAGACAGGGCGACAGAGCATGGTCGTCCACGTAGGGAAAGAAATAGACGTAGGGGCAGAGAAGGAAGGGAAGGAAGAGTGTCAAGAGACGATGAGGGGGATTTGTTCCCGGATTTGCTGGCAAAGAAGCAAGCTGACAGAGCAAGAGAGCAGTCACCTGAGAGAATGGAGGAGTAGACACCAGGGCCTGCTGACGGACCGAACGAATATGGTGGAGCGACCGCGTAAAAGGTGAAATGGACGATACCCACGATGGTGAGGTAATGTGGTGGTGAGGTAGCAGGGTGGAAGGAAGGATTTTTGTACAATTAATTGTTGATAATGTTTTAAGAAAGTTACGGATGTTGATAGGTAGGTTGTCATTAAGTTTGCAACAAGGAATATGATTATTAGCAATATGAAACGAGCATGAGAACTTTGAATGCAAATATCAGTTGGTGGGATTTTGAAATATAAAGGAATACACTGTATTGATGATAGCTCTCTATAGTGGGTGGGGATTGAGTTCACAACAGGTGGATACTGTACACTGGAGAATAGAAATGGAGGTAAAATGCTGTTAAATAGCCCATTGCATCCAATTCTGTGTGATGAAACATGGTTATCGTTTTAGAATACCCTGGGTGTTGTTATTTGGTGTTAATTGAACAACAAACCCGCCATGTTCGCATATTGAGCCACTGAGCAGTGGCGCATGATATTATGCACCACTCTCTACCCCAGGAGAAATGGACCCCTTCAATTCATGCAAGCAAATAGCTACGGCGGTTGTAACTGGTTAATAGTATGAAGAAAGATTGAAGGTATATATACCCTTAAAGAAAGAGACACACAGTTGGACCTTGGTGACTTATTCGGTAATGTGTTTAAGGTCACGTGATATGGCGCATGATGGCGTTGAAACGCATGCGCCTCTTTCTACCTCAGCTCAAATGGGCCTCTTTAATTCCGTAGAAAGAATCGAATATTGGTTATCCAATTTTTCAGGTTTTTAGAGAGCCAAAGTGGTAAGGATACACTTTTATTGCACGACGGCCGCAGCTTGGGATGGATTTAACTCAGGTAAGTGTTTTACTTGTGGCGCATGAACACAAGATTGCTGCATGCGCCACTCCCTACCCCAGGAGAAATAGACCCATTCAATTCGACAAATGCGAACACCTATGTGGACCCTAAACATCAAAAGTAATGGCTAACAGTTATTAATTACATCCCCTTGAATGGAAACAAGAATGGAAGTGGGCTGTATTCTGCGATGTGTTTGAAGTCACGTGAGTGGCGCACGAGCGCTTGATATGGACATGCGCCACTCTGTTCCTTACCACAATTGGTCTCCTACCAACGGAACTGAGCGGACCAAGGGCGTTTGTTAATTCATAAAAGGAGATGAGTTTTACTATTGACACCAATGATGTGCAAATGTGGAACAGCAAGTGCTGCCAGCTGAAGAGTGTGGCGCATGAACATATTTAGCTGCATGCGCCATTCAGTAACCATTTCGTCAACCATGTTCACAAAACGGTGCCCTCGAGAACCAATGATAGTTTCCCATAATAAAGGACCTTTGTAGGACGGTCTAGAATCTTTTAATAAGAAAATCAGCATACAAAAACCCCTATCAAAATCGTTAAACTTGTCTTAAATTCTTCATTTAACCATTGCTGCCCATCAATGAAGCCAAGAAATGGATTTTCATATAAAATAGGTCTGCACTGCTTGGCAATTGTCCATCCACGTAACAGCAAATAAACGAAAAAAGAAAAAGCATTCAATTTATCACAATGAATATTAACCATTGAGGTTGCCCTGATCTATCAGCTTTCCATCACTGGTGAATCTCCAACCCCAATATAATTGCAAGTTTAATAAAATCTTTGCGTCGCAAGAATGCAAAACAATCAACGACCATCACCATGCTGAGCAACTTTCTATGTAACCGCTGCACTTAATAGAACCACTACAACACACCTTCCCTCAGCTGTTACAACATCCTTTCATTTCTATTTGACCCTCACTTGTCTCCCCACTTGTCTTCCCACTTACCCTCCACTTGCTCTCC
The DNA here is from genome assembly GCA_030584985.1 of Saturnispora galanensis. Taxonomy (NCBI): domain Eukaryota; kingdom Fungi; phylum Ascomycota; class Pichiomycetes; order Pichiales; family Pichiaceae; genus Saturnispora; species Saturnispora galanensis. The sequence goes on along the minus strand of JAJMCD010000016.1, from coordinate 124,378 downwards.
ACTTGCTTCCCCGGTCACATGACACTGTTACGTAATCTTTTCTTTTCACACAAACCCCATCTTCAACTCCAATGACTGTTGTAGGTAAACTGGCGTGGACAGCAGCGGTTCTTGCCCTGCTGTTACAAACATACATCTACACATATCCAGCTGTGCATCCTCAGCAATGCCATTGGGCAAAGGAATACAGACCTCAAAGCATTCCGTTGGTCCAAACAATGAGAGATCTTCCCTACATTGGAGACCTCATCACGACGTATTTATTCCCTGAGCAGCTGCCCGAGGATACTGTGCGGGATATCCGTATGATGACGATTGGTGACCCCCAAATCAACGGTAATTGGCCTTCTACGCCATACATTAAAAGACTCGATAACTTCGGTAACGATTACTACTTGAGACACATCTACCAGCTTATGAGAGGCCGACTACAGCCCACCCACGTTACTTTGATGGGGGATCTCTTTTCCTCGCAATGGATCAGCGATTCCGAGTTCTACAATCGGACAAGAAGAATTGTCGAGCGGATATACGTAAGACCAGAGGATCAATGCCAGGCAGAGATGGATATTGTCCACAATTATAGCAAGAACGATTGGTGGAGTTTCTATGAACAATTTGAGCGAGATCTGTCTAGCGGCCATTACGATCAACCCGAAACTTACCATTATGAGGATGTTTGGAATTGGTACAATTCAACAAGCTTGGAGCCCCTATTTTTGAACATCACCGGCAACCATGACATCGGCTATGGGGATGCCACCTTTCAACACATTTCCCGTTGGAGAGCCCTCTTTGGTAAGGAAAATTACTGGATCGAATACGACAATGAAACCGACCATCCATGGAGAATTGTGATGTTGAACTCGTTGGCATTGGACGGTCCTATGCTACAACCCCAATTCAAAGATGCCACCTGGAGATTTGTAGATGGATTGGCCGCGAGAAACTACACCGGATCCACGATCCTCCTAACTCATATTCCGATGAATAAGAGGGCCGGATTATGTAATGACGGACCCAACGTGGCCTACTACACGGAATCAGGGTGTCACGGCTGTTCGCCGGAGCGTGTGGGGCTACTCAAATCCACCAACTTTGTGTCTCCGGAAGCCACACAGAAGGTGCTCAATGCCGTCTTCAAGGGCAGCAAGTCCGGCATCATCTTAACGGGCCACGACCACTACGGATGCCAGAACTACTTCAACTACAACGAAGGTGAGTGGGTGGCCAGCAAGTCCATTGAGAGCGATGTCTACATCAAGGAGGTGGTGGTTAGATCCACCATGGGTGATTTCAGCGGTGTTACGGGGTTGATGACAGGCTTGTTTGATGAGCAAAAAGCTCAGTGGGAATTTAACTACTCGGAATGCTACTTCGCTGTCCAGCACATCTGGTGGGCCGCTCACGTGTCGCTGGTATTGGCAATCCTTCTAGCTCCGATCGCATACCTCCAGAACTAGTAATGGGTGTGCAATTGGCGGCTCAACTTGTTTCGGCACGCTGTCGAAGCGAAATCCTCCGTTTGACACCTTGCACTTCCAATTAACTACCTCTGGTCACGCAGCAGTACTATTTATGTTTATATCACAGTCATCTATGCACGAAATCATTTGAATCGGCATTGTAAACCGGTAATACGCGTCACCGTGACCAAAAAGTGACGCCACATATGAAGCCATAATAGTGATATCACCCCATATGCAGCATTGCATGATATATGATATATCCTTAATATTATCTGTGATGATATATGCTCCGCCAAGGACACATGCTGGTTTGGCATCAAAGACCAGATACTTGTGATGCTGGTCCCCGTGTCTCTACTGCCCAGAAAAAACCTCCTTTTCAACCTAGTAATCCTCAACTATCCCCCAACAAAATCACATATGCTGAACAGATGGAACCTACTTTGGGGTATGATAACGCTATTCTCACCTACATAAAGTGGGTGGCTGATTTGATAGCAGTAGGGGCTCCACCTTAGATTGAAAGCCACCTGCGCAATGGGAAAGTGGATTTCAGCTTCCCAAAACACGGGCGATTGTACCTGCGTCAAAAAATCATGTGGTCAAAACAATCCGTCCACTTTCTCCTTTCGGCACCAAATAGGTATAAAGGACACGGGCCGCCCTGTCAACATCATCTTACTTCTTCTTGATCATCTTACTTCTTCTTAATAACAATCAAGAATGTCTTCGTCACTTGCCATTTCAACGGCAGATTTCATCACTGGAGCCTACTCATATGCAGCACCAGCCACGCCAACTGCGCTCTGTCCAAATTTGAACTTCGAATTCAAGGGCCAAGGAAGATCTTACCCATCTGGTCAAGGTGAAGTTGTCGAGGCAATTGAGGTTGCTAGCGGTCAGTATGAGATTGTTTACAAGTTCACAGCTGACGGGTGTCCATCCATCTCCAACTTGGATCAGGCGAAGATTATTGGTGTCCAATCCCCGGAGGGTTCAGATTACACTCTTTACGACTCGAACCTGAACGTGGCAAACATCAACGACTCCTGTGATTGGTCGGCCAAGTTTGTCGTAGATGGCCAAACATCCGGGTCCCAGATCTGCATCCCATCATTCCAAATCCATTACGCATGGTTTTCTGGTAAGGCCTCCAATAGTGAAGAATCATCATTCCCATACAATGGCGCCTATGAATACTTAGTTAGTTGCGCGCAGGATAATAACAATGATGCTCAGGCTGACTTCCCTCTATACTGCTGGGATCCACCCTCTGAGCTCACGCCCGCGTCCTCCTCTCTCACTTCCCAAGCTGCCAACTTCTCCGTTTTTCTTTCCGAAGGTGAAACACCCGACGATGCCTCCTCCAAATATTCACCATCTTCCTTCACTCCTTCACCGTCCTCCTCATCTACCGACACTAGAAGAAGTGTTGTTCTGACCCTCTCTTTCACGAGACCCGTGTCTTCAAGTTCCTCATCATCTTCTTCATCCTCTTCTTCATCCTCTTCTTTATCCTCTTCTTCATCCTCTTCTTCGTCCTCTTCTTCATCCTCTTCTTCATTCTCTTCTTCATCCTCTTCTTCATCCTCTTCTACATCCCACGCTACCATCACTCCAGTCCCTGCTTACGGTCAATGTGGTGGGATCAATTACACTGGGGCTACTGAGTGTGTTAAGAACTGGAGTTGTCAATCTCAAAACGACTACTATTACCAATGTGTGGCAGCTCCAACTACATCAACCTCATCTTCTTCTTCATCTTCCACTAAAACCTCCTCCTCATCCTCCTCCACTTCCACTTCTAAGGCCACCATCACTCCAGTTCCAGCATATGGCCAATGTGGTGGGATCAACTACACTGGAGCCACTGAGTGTGTTAAGAACTGGAGTTGTCGATCTCAAAACGACTACTACTACCAGTGTGTTGCAGCCCCTGTGACTGAGACTGCATGTGCCCGCATGTGGGCCCAATGTGGTGGTATTGGTTACCATGGTTACACTAACTGTTGTGGTGGTGCAGTTTGTGTCACTCAAAACGCATATTATGCTCAATGTACCACACTTTAGAATGTTTAATTTAGCTACAAACCTACGCGGGACGTCTTACTTTATCGGTTATATATTTTAACATTAATTAATTTTGACATGTTCTACATGACCACGCTGAGCACTTTTAATCTGCTCAGCAGTTTTCTATACTCTGTTAATGACAGAACAACCACGGAAGCCCTCATAAATATCCGACCTTCCAAGGTTATATCCTTTGGAAAAATAAATTCCTGCTTTCTGTATTACTCTTTCTTACCCAATGACATTAGAAGACCCTTTCAGTTTCATCACTCTAAGAGCCTTTACCATCTATGATGATCCCAAGAGGTACAGGCTGTCATATGGAACCAACACCCGCACCAATTCTCTCAGAAGATATCAAAAGCAGTTGCAAAGCAAAATAAGGTTTATGCTCGCCAATATCACCGTGGATATAAATCTAAATGCATTAACTCTGCTTTACTCTCTATACTCTAACCTTAGAAATATAACATTACAAATTCAATATCATGATGATTCTGTCTACTTTGGTACCAAGCAATTGGATATAAGACGCTATTTGGACATTATGGACCAATTGGTTGAACCGAACGGTGTTACTTTCAATCAGTTTTCCCCTATTCATACCGTGGATGGATGGAGTTATCAGCGGTTTGATCCCACTGCTAAGATAACAAATATGGCTATGAAAGACGCGGTTTCATGGATAGTCTTTGCGATGCCAAATGTAACCCGAAAACATCTTGCCACTGGTTCTCTGGAATACCTATGTCCATACTGCCCTCATGTTTGTCTTCAAACTGGATTTTACAATTCAATCGAATATGCGCAGCATCTGTGTCATTATCATGGAATTTTAAAAGACGGTGACTGGATACCAGCACCGATTATTTTGACGGCAGATACCGTAATTGGAACAGCCTACACGTACTTCGTCTGTCCTAGATGCCGGAAAGCAATCACTGGTAATGCAATCCGCAATTATTATGAGCATTATCAAATGATCCATTTATAACAAGTATATAAATCAGCCCTATTTAATGACCACGCTATGCTCCGGAGGATCCAAATTCCTTGAGCCACTTCTCAAACTTGGCCAATCCATCCTGACCCACACTGGGTTTGATTAATTTCATGCTGACACTGAAATCCTCCAATGAGATGGGTCTAACAGTTAGATTTTTATCCATCATTTGTTCCCAAGTCAGACCTCGTGTAGTGGACACAGCAGCATCTTTTGTTAGCGAGTCGATGTCGGAACCAGAATAGCCCTCTGTCATAGCAACCAAAGTCTCCAAATCATCACCAGTCAAATCGTTCTCCGCGTCTTCCAACAATCGCATAAACTGAGCTCTTCTGGTTTCGGGTTCAGGCAATGGGATGTATTGACGCTTGACGAATCTTCTTCTGGCAGCATCATCAATTGCCCAAGGAAGATTTGTGGCCGCTAGCACCAAAACCCTCGAGGATTGACCTCTGCCGGCAGACTTTGTCAAACTTGACCATTGAACGAGGAACTCGTTTTTGACCCTTCTCATGGAATCATTTTCACCTGATTCCGACCTCTGACCCATAAGAGAGTCGATTTCGTCCACAAAGATGATCGAGGGTGCCTTGGCCTTGGCTATTTGAAAGAGGGCCTTGACGAGCTTTTCAGATTCCCCTAGAAACTTTGAAGTGATGGAAGAGGCCTGGATGGAGAAGAAGTTTGATTCCGACTCGGTGGCTGCGGCTCTGGCCAACATTGTCTTCCCTGTACCAGGCGGACCGAACAAGAGCATCCCGTTTGGCGGCTGTCTCAAACCGGTGAATAGATCTGGTCTTAAAAGCGGCCAGACGACTGCCTCCATCAAGGCCTGTTTGGCGCCATCTAGTCCTGCAATGTCCGACCAATGAACCTCGTCGTCGTTCGAGTTCATGTCGTTGATAATCTGTCTACCCATGTTGGGGTCGATACGCAATTCCTTGAAAAGTAGCTCATCGTCCTCGACATCAAAATCCTCGTCGTCTGAAATGTCACAGGGTGCCTTATTCGACACTACGGGCACCCGCACCGGTGAGCGTGACTTCGCCACCGACGACGATGAACCGTTAGCTTTGATTCTTGTGTGGGAAGCTCTGGCTCCGCTATGGTGACGGACATGTGTGTGATGGTGGCCTGTGTCGGGTCTCTGTGGAAACCTCACCTGTGCCGATGCTTGCAATGCCGCTTTGGCTCTATCTTTTGATTTGCAGTTCTGTTTCAGTTTCAACTGGACCATCTGATCCGTCATTTCTTCGTCGGGAGAATCGTAAGGGGAGTTTGGCGAATTGGATCCGTAGCCTGATTGGATCATCTGTGGCTTTATTGTCTCGTCCAATGCTATATTCTCACTGGAATCGAAACCTGCAAACATCTCCACTGAGCTGGTTGAGGTCAGTGAATTGCTCTTCTGTGTGTCGAGGGAATGCGAGGGGCCCCAGATGATGTTGGCCGCCTGCTTGGCCGACTGGGAGGTTGCAGATATCGATGAATGGTTCGAAGTTCTCTGCAGGGATGAATTTGAGGAACCTCCTCCGTTTGGTCGTAGAGAGCGTTTTAACAGTCGGTTTGTATATTGGGACTTGGTTTTACTACCGCTAGAATGCTGCTGCTGCTGTTGTGACTGGGTCGGTGGTTGGTGTTGCAGCTGCGCCTGCGTCTGCTGCTTTTGAGCCAGGTGTTCTTTCTGCACCCTCTCCTTCTCCCGCTGTATGATTGCCCTTTCGTAATCTTTCTCCACCAGCTGCCAGTTGTCCTCGATCTCGGCACGCAACTTGTTGAGTTCGTCCAGTAGCAGGATCTCCTCTGCAGTCCACTTGGCCCTGGCGGCCTTCGACTCTCCGTTCCACGTTTCAAGCTGGGTGTCCGTAGTGTGATGGAGCAAGCGGAAACCCTGCACCGCCTCCTTGTACTTGCCCTGCTGCCAGTAGGTCAAGTTAGTCAAGTTGGCGTTGACGAACTGCTGGTACAGGATCCGCATCTGATCCAACGCACTGTCTTTGTTGCGCTTGAACATCACGTAAAGAAGAAGTACGATCCATTTAAAAAAAAGGTATTCATTACACCATTTACATCTACATCTACATCTACAGGTACAAATGTTGTGACTCTACGGGACTCCCCGCGGTGAGCCGCTGGGAAGTACATTTAAAAGCCACGCTTGATATACCTGTGCTGTTCATCCGTCGCCGCATCTGCACAGCACGGCCCAGCACCCCCAGATGCCCATAAGTGAATATGCAGCGTCCTTTAAGTTGGAGTCCCGGTTCATGCCCTGCAGTGCTCATGCAAGCTGCAACGACAGACAAAATGGCACAGGGGTAACTTTCGATGAAGAAGAAGAGTACATTGGGGGTAAAAAATTTAACCCTTCTAGTTGCTACTTATACACAAAAACACGCTCAGTATCAGGGTTTCAGAAAAACTTCTTGAGCCCCCCCAGACCAAACCGGGACTTCTTCTCGGCAGATGCAGGTGCCGGCGTTGGTGCCGGTGGGTCTTCCTTAATACCCGTCGAAGACGAGGATTGGTCATCTGCGGGCTTGGCTCCTGCAGCCCTGTTTGCGCGTCTGATGTCTCTAGCTTTAGTTGCATTTGCATCATGCATCAACTTTTCAAAGACCATGGTATCCTCGACACCATCGTCATCGCTCCGTTGGGCGTGTGAAAACATCTTACCCATCTCGGCCAAGACCTGGGCCCGTAACTTCCTCGTGTCGGATTCAACACCCTTCTCGTTGAGAACAGCGTCACACACCTTATAGAGGGTCTGCTGGATCTCGAACTTGGACGAGGCCCATGCCACGGAGATGAACTTCCCGGTCATCGTTTGCTCGTATTCTGCCCTCTTATATGGGTCCATAGAGTCGAGATCTGCCTCCTCCATCTGAGACATGGCCTCCATTGTGTTCTGAGCCTCGGAGGCCTGACTCACCATGTCCAGAACCCCCTTGACCGTGTCCTTGCTCTGCTTGAAGTTTGAGCTAAACTTGTGGAAGCCACCCGTAAAGGCCTTCTTTGATTTGAGGTACGACGTCCCCTTGAATGTGTACACTCTTCCAATCAGATGACAGATCTCCAGTCCAAAGGATTCCAGCTTCAAATCCTCAATATCCTGCAAAACCTGCTTTGAGAACTTCTTCCACGACTCGCTCGATGTGTCTAACGTCGATCCCGTGTTGTGGGCCACAACAGGATCCATCTTCACCTTCAATTTCGACGCCAACTCCTCCACCTTTTTCTCCTCTTGCTCACGCTGTTTCTTCACGGCTTCTGCGTCAAACTTCTTCCGCTGCTCCTTCGCCTTCTCCTTAGTATCCTCCTGCATCTGCGCGAATGGCTTGTCTGTGGCGGCAGCACCATCATGAAGAGTCACGTGCTGAGTGTCGGGTTGTGTCTCCTTCGACTTGTCTTTACCCTTCTCAGCGTCTGTTTTGTCCTCCGTCTTGTCTTCTCCCTCCGAGTCGAACATCATCTTGAGGAAGTTCAATTCACCAATATAATCCTTGAACCCTTCGCCTCCGAAGATCATTGTAAAGAATTCCTTCGGATCAACGTCCTGATCGGCACCCTGACCCTGCTGCTTCATACCCTCCTTACCAACCTCATCGTAGATCGTCCGCTTCTGCGGATCGCTCAAAACCTGGTAGGCCTCGGCAATGGCCTGGAACTTCTCCTCAGCCTCTGCATTGCCCGGATTCTTGTCGGGATGCCACTTGAGTGCCGCCTTTCTGTACCCCTTCTTGATCTGGGTCTCGTCCGCGTCGCTGCTCACCCCGAGCAGGTCGTAATATTCGGTATCCCTCACCATAACACGGAGAAACAAGTGATGTAAAAGTGGGTAAACGCGTACATTCACCGTCATATGGCCTTCCCATTGGACAACGCCACGCTGGTGGACCTCTGGCGGGCCACCCTCTGCAGAGAAGTGCGCAGGCTGCAGACGGATTCATCCTGGACCACGCAGACGGCCCACGAAGAACATGCAACCCACCAGGGGCTTGGCATTCTACAAAGAATTGATGCCGGTAAGGAGACGCATATTCCCACTGTGGGCGTGCCCGCAGCCGGGCCCGCCATCGCAGTGGATGCAGAAAGTGACATGGATACAGCGGAGGCCTCCCTGGCATCAATTGACTCCCCTGGACGTCCCAATCTGTCTAGTGAGGATGGTGAGGATGGCGAAGATCATGATGTCGGTGACGTTGGTACCAGTATGGCTATCACGCCAGAACAAAGCCCCTTCGAAGATGTAACCCCAACGCTAGAGACGACTCAGTATCTGGACGGATATGATGTGCGGTCCGGGGAGATGCCCCGATTTGACCGGATGGATTCTGCACGAACAATCAATTCCGCCATCACCGACGACCTGAACGGTTCCTTTGCCAGTGACGACATTCCTGTGGCTAAAGGAGGTGTTCTCGACAAACCCGTGCTATTCAAAGCAGGATCAGACCTCAAACATGACACCTCTTCAATACCCTTATCACCATCGATATCTGCTCAGTCGAATTCAAACCACACTTCCAGCTCGAACAAGTCTCCCCGGATCGTCAAGGGCGGAAGTCAGATCCATACTGGGTTGAAAACCTTTGGAAGATTCATTCTTCCGAAGTTGAACTCAAACGGACCTCATGTTCATAGCCACTCGAATAGTTCATCCAGTGGAGGTTTGGAGCCAAACGACGGCAATACTAAGGATATGGGACCAGTAGGTGACGTTATGCGGTCACAGAGACTGTTATCTAAGAGAAAACCCCCACCAGACAAAAAGACTCTCTTCCTACAGGAACAATCTTCTTCGTTTGATTCCACCTCGATGGTGGATGACGATGACGACACCGTAGACCCAGTAGGTGGTGAATTGGACTCCCTGGGAGACTCCGTTGTGGACTCGGTTGTGGATTCCATCGAATCCAGCGACATGGTCGACTCGGACTACTCTTATTACGATAAATCGCCAAATAATGACTCCTACAACAAGAACCAGGACGACCCGGTGGCAAACGATTTGGATTCAGACGACTACACCAATGAAGAGGATATGTACGACTCCTACTACGATGAAGGAAACTGGAATAGCGATGATGACGCCATGCCTCAAAGGTCCATTCTACAGCACACGGTACCCAAAGAAAGCAACGACATCACGCAAATCAACTTCAAGAAGCTGCGAAAACCATTGAACGACGACCGCAGTACGACCAGGCTTCTTGCAATCAGAAGAAACTCCAACACTTTGCCTTCATCACAGGTGATTAAATTGGATGTCGATGAATTCAGGAGCAAGCACTCACCAGTGGCTAAAAAGCAGGATATGGTGCCACATTTTAAGTTTGAAAAGGTGGCTCTCACTCCAAAGCCGGTGGCCAGTGGATTGACGGACTTGCTGCACAAAACAACCATCAATTTAAACTATTATGGCTATGTGAATGGGACGCAAAACGTGAATGATCAATTAGTGTCTATCCACATCAGTCTACTGGATACTTCGTTGGAGTTGAAGGTAAATAATGGGTCCCAGGTGGTGGAGATCATCGGGTACACCCTATATCAATATTTCAAACAGCCAAGGGCCGATTTGGACGGCAAATGCCATGATCCCAACAATTGGAAGGTATTTATGGTTGATTCGGACGGGGAATTGGAGGACGATTTTGGACCCTTGGATAGAAGGCGGGTGCTCAAATCTTACGGTGGTGCGGATGAATTCACGATGGTTGAATGCTCCGCAGAGGAGTTCCGAGAGAATGAGAAGTTGACCCCGTCACCGTTGAAACAGGATCCAAACTCGGTGGTTCCTGAGATTCGAGTGAACGAAACCATTGAAGAGCAGAATGAGCAGTCGAAGAACAACCTCTTGGACGCCACGGGCACATTGCCGTCGAATTTGACTCCAACAACCTTTGGTATGAGCAGACTGAAGGATATCCATACAACTCCCGTTTATGATACTAAACAGAACGCTATTCTTGAAGAGGAGGATTCGGACGATGATGCGGAGATGACTGACAAGGTTACAGACATGAAACGGTATTTCAGGGACCCAACCACGACTAATGACACGATATCCATGAGTACAACGTTCAATAAGGACGGAGCATTCAGTAAGTTAAAATCAAGCAGTAAGACGATTCAGAGTATATTGCACAACACGGCGGATCATTATCAATTGACTCAGGAGAGATTATTCAATGGTGGTAGTGGCGCTGGCGCTGGCGATGAGGAAGTGAATGCATTGTTGACTACATACCATCGTTGGACCATCTGGAGACGACAGCAGATGACTTTCAAGAACAAGCAACCTAAGACGTTGACTGTGGATGGCTACCAAATATATATTCTCCCATTCAACGATTTGGATGGATCCTGGTATGATTCCAAGACATACTCATTCAACATCAGTCAGATCTTGAAGATCAAACAGAGTGTCAAGGTTCCAAGTCACTTTAAAATTGTTGTGAATAAAAACACCAATGATGGAATGGTGAAGAAGTATTATTTGGAGGCGAAGAATGAGAAGGAGTGTTGTGAGATTGTGGACACGATCAAACACTTGGCACAGAGCATGCATCAGTGAGGGGGAGAGTCAAAGAGGGGGGCTCTGCGGGGCGCACGCATATAATAAATTGCAATTAAATACCGGTTTTTCACACAAATGCATATGGCATTGGCATCTGGGGGCTTTTGTTCAGTCACATTAAGCGTCGTGTCATTATTTGTGCTGAGCCTCATAATTACGTAAGGCGTGGACGTTGTACTGCGCCACGTCAGACAGTGCTTCGCCACATTATGTAAGCGTCTGTCATTTTTGAGTCCGTGTCTCTTTGCGTCTGAAAAATTTTGAAGCTCTCGACTTTTCATCGCTGTAACGGCCAATTGATCAGCATAATGTTCCGTTTCTGTGTCCAAAGGGTGAGATTCCAGAGTACTGCGACCAGCACTGTGATTAACCAATCAACAGGAAAGTCCACGGTTAACAAGGTTATCTTGGAGGCACCGGAAAGTGTTGATTCTAGCAAGAATAGATCGTTCAACAACGTGAGGATCCAACCCCAATTACAATACTACAGAGATCCGCTTCAAGCCCACTATGTTCCTGAGTTAGAGAAGACCAGATTGGTGCCTTCTTTGAAGGCTTTCTATGCTAGAAACCCATACCATGAGGCACATATTGACAAGTTGATGAAGGTGTTGAACAAGAACGCAACTTTGCCATTTGACAGAAGAACCTCTACGCCGGACTTGACATGGATCAAGTTCAACGAATACAAGGAGAAGGCCGGTGGTGACACTTTGAAAGAGACTGAATATTTGGAATTGATCAAGATTCTCAAGAGATTGGATTCAATAAATGTTGAGTTGAGAAGTGAGGAATTGACGTCGATTTTGAAGGAATATTCGAGATCAGACAAGGGTATGAAGGATATGAGAAGAGAGAAGTTCTTGGATCCAAAGGGGCGTGCGATTGCCGTTGGTAGACGTAAATCCTCCTCTGCCAAGGTCTACTTGGTCAAGGGTGAAGGTAAGGTACTTGTGAATGGGGAATCGTTAGAACAGGTGTTTCCTAAGTTGCAGGATCGTTTGAAGTTGCTTTATCCAATGGAATTGGTTGGCCAGGAGGGTCAATACAATGTCTTTGGTTTAGTCAGAGGTGGTGGTTCGACGGGTCAAATTGATGCTTTGAAGTTGGCCATTTCCAAGGCCTTGTGCATTCACAACCCTCTTTTCAAACAGAAACTCAGTGGTGCTGATTGTCTCCACAGAGATCCAAGAAGGGTCGAAAGAAAGAAGCCTGGTAAGAGAGGTGCAAGAAAGATGCCAACATGGGTCAAGCGTTAAGCGAGGTTCCACCATGATTCCAGTGATCCTGGCGTCTGTGCCAGTGTCAGTGTCAGTGGCATTTTATAATTTTACATGTAAATATCTTACGGACGAACGAACGAGCGAACAAATGAATCAAATAAGATGGTGAGTGGATTGATTTGAGTGTGAGCGAGATTCTATCCCATCTCATATCATCCCATATCATCTCATCTCATCACCAGTTCCATAAAACACATCCTATAACTTTACCGTGGCTTGTGGTGGATTGTGAGGTTATACAAAATCCATTTACATCTTTACTTGACATCTCATCATATGGAATCCTTTTAATAAATATAACATGGTCTAATAGACTATTTAAGCGCCGTTCTTTTCAAGAAATTCCTTGATGAACTTCTCTTCCTCTGGAGAAGAGGCATCAATGGAAGCAACCTTCTTTGGGGTAGTAGACCATGGCTTTGGAACAACAAGAGCCAAGACAGCACCAATGGTACCAAGAGCCAAGTTTTGTGGAGCAACGGACTTACCGAGAATGACGTAGGCAGCACCCATCTTAGTTTATGAAAAGAGTGTTGATTTGGTGAACATTTTTTTCAGCGGAGAGAGCTCATTGGATGGTGAAAGGTGTGGTGCTTTCGTAATCTTACGTAAGAGTGTTTTTACGTAATTTGACAGAGCTCGTTTCCTCACGGTTTTTTTCAGTGTCCAATTTGGTTTTTTCTCTGTGGTATTACGTGGATTCATTGTGGAATGCTTAAGACTTTTGTTAGATATCAAACAACATTGACGGATACTTCTTTGCGCACTATTAAAAAGGGCAAAGTGAGAAGAAGTTTGCCAAAATTTGACAAAGATGGTCCTTCCTTTGAAGGATTCATATTGAAATCACAGGTGTTGCAAACTTATAGAGATATATTGAGAACTGTTGCGAAAATCCCCGATGCTGGGCTACGATCAGAAACTAAGGACTTTGTCAAGGGAGAGTTCAAGGCTTGTATGAATGTCAGGGATATTGATACTAGAAGAAGTTTGTTGGTGGGTGGGTTGCGACAGTTTAAATCTGTGAGTAACAACTTGGGTTTGAGTCATATTGATGTTCAGTTTTAGTTAGCGGTCAGTATCAAATGAAGGACCAGTGGCAAATGAAGGGCTAGTTGCAAACGAACGGCTAGTTGCAAACGAACGAAGTGAGTTTGCAATGTGAGCGGAGCAGTTTATAAATTAGACAAAACCATGCCGAGTCAATTTAGATCTTGATAATTCATCATATCGAATCTTTAACAGAAAATTGAAGATGAGAGAGCATGACCAAGTCCCAGTCAAGTCTTGAAGGGAAAAGCTGATACGAAGAGGATTTATACGCTGTTAAGTAAAGTTAACCGTAAGAGATCATTTGCGGCAATTGCTGAAACAAGGGGACTCCACAGCAGTAATGTAATGTCTGTTATTTGCGCTGCCAATTGAGACTTGATTTGAGGCAAGGCGCCCACCCGATGAAGTTTGCACAACCCAGCTAATACCATAACGTTAGCAAATTCATCAGGTGTGGTGATGCGAGCGATAGTCAAGATTTCTTCTGTTTCACATTTTAAAGCAATTGGTGCTCCAACCTCTGACACGCATACTTGGGAACTCACTTCATTCACCCGCTCAGCAAATCATCTATGATGATTTAAAAGACAATTTCAAAACCATCCTTACATACTACATGCGAACTAATTACTGTATGCAAGTAATGCAAGTTTAACCGTTAACTTCTGTCAAGCACATGACACCATTTGAGCCTTTGCACTTAGTTGAATCAAGAGGAGTGATTAACTCATCGGTCGCATTGAGCAGGGGTAGCTGCAGCTTAAATACGAATATTTAAAGGTGGTTTTATACACCAAGTAGGGGTAGTTTCCACGACATCAAACAGGGGTAGTTTCCACGAGACCGAGCAGGGGTAGTTTCCTCGACACCGAGCAAGGTTGGTTTCCATGAGACCGAGTAGGGGTAGTTATACTAGGTGCGAGGGTTAGTTGTGTGTTAAATTGAAAGAAAACACCTAGCAGGTGTAGTTTCACATCCACCAAGCAGGGGTAGTTTCAGGACCACCAAGCAGGGGTACTTTCCATTTTACCTAGCAGGGGTAGTTGCGGCTTAAATCCAAATAATCAGTGGCAGTTTAACGCACCTAACAGTAGTTGTTAAAGTTTAAATCCACACAGGTGGTGGGAATATTTTCAGATCCCATCTAATGGGGGTTTTCTTACACCTCACTGGATAAGAGTAACTTCCATTTAAATCCAGATAGTAAGTGGTGTCCATACTCCGGAGGAACTTTTAATGTGGTTAGATATAGCATTCAAACAATTACTGAGAACGCTAAAGGCCAAATAAAATTTAAATTGTGCATACTTGATTTGACCGTATTCACCAATATCCTATCATCGATAAGCTCACGTTGTTGGTTTGATTTCTTGGTGGACCCAACTGAGCAGTGGTGCATTTGCATGCGCCATTCCCTACCCCAGCAGAAATAGCCCGGGAGTCGCTTGAGTTTGGTACCATTCGCCACTAAAACAAACTCAAATACCGGAACCAATCAGTAGGAATACAATAAGTCTGAAAATTACCGGCTACTCTGTAAGTTGGTTTATTCAACTTTGAGTTCCAGGTCACGTGCACAATTCACCGGTGGGGGAATTACTTGGAATGTGTCACTAGACCCACCAATGGATTATCTGATTTGTCCAACTCATTTTCTTTAGTTTTTGATCAGTCATTGGATCTTGAAAGGCCCTGACAGAATGAGCAAATGAGCGCATTGCATTCTCGTAGTCATATTTAATATCGAATATCCCACTAATTTCGGTTTACCTATTGCTTTTGACAAACAAATTGGAACACGTGGTCATTTACTACAAGTGGGGCATGTTTTAGTGGGGAAATGGACGGAATTCAAACGATTCATGAGGTTCATTTCTCCTCGGGTAAGGAGTGGCGCAGGCAATATGCGCCACTTACTACTCAGTTTCACTACTCTCACGGTCGTCTTTGACACAGAACTCCATCACATAGTCCAACTCAAGCAGTACAATTTGTGGGACTACATGGAAATTAGGGTTAATTAGTTATATTAACCACCGTATTCAAATAACATACGTTTATCTGTTAAGTTCATCAAAGGTTCATTTGAACACTTCTTTACGTCACTCACACTCTTACACTCACGCCACTCTATACAAAAACCAACCCCTCCATCATTGGAAAAGTTGGGAGTTATCTAATGGATCAGCCTTAACCACTTGATCCCTCTTTCTAACCTTTCTATCCAAAGCTCTTTCTTGTCTTTGTCTGGCATCAACTGCAGCTTTAAATTTACTTTGTGCTCTGGCGACGTTCGGTGAAATGTACTCCTTGTTTTCGTAAATCTTTGGTCCACCAAATGAACCCTCCAAAATCACAATTGGGGTCAGGACAAATCTAGGCCCAATCTCCACCAATGTCAAATCATCTGCATCCTTTTCGCTGATGATATCTTCCTTGATTTCCTCCTTTTCATTGATTTGATAGTTTCTCACCCACACCTTGTTATCCACAATGGAAAATGTCATCACATGGTCGACGAAAGGTTTTGACTTTCTGGCTTGTGGTGGAACACCGAATTGTTGAATGAACAATTCCTTCATCAACTTGTAATGTGGCTCAGCATCAAATGCCAAGTCAAAACTCAAGATTGGTCTTGATCCTTTAAGGCAGTTACCGGTGAAATTCAATTCATCCAAAGTGTGCAAGTTCATCACATGGAACTTAATAGTTGGACCATTAGGTGGTTTGGAAATCCAGAGATATAAATCCTGATGCTTTCTAGCCTCAAAAAACATGATATTATTACAGTTGTATAATTCCGCAACCTCATTTAACTCGTAAAGGGTTTTTTTTGTGTCCAACTTTGGCTCCTTTCTGGCATGTGGCATCAATGAGTATAAATCATTGAGCAGATGTCTGTGACGGTAGGTGATCCCTCTTGATGAAATAAGCAAAACTCTTTGTCTATTTGTCCATTTTGGTTTTTCGCCACCTTCGTTTTTGGAAGCCTTGGTCGTCTTCTTCGACAGAGCCTTGTAGATAGCAGACATCTTATGAAGAGCTTGTGAAGAGAAAAGTGAAAAAAAAATTTCACCTTCCCGATTAGGTAATAGTGGTGATCGGTGAGGTGCTTATGTCAGCATCTTATTTCAGACACGTCTTGTAAAGTGGCGTAAATGAGTGATTCGGAGACCAGCAGCTCGGAAGAGGACACGTCTCGGTTTAAGAGAAACGTGAAATTCAAAAAGGGGATAAAGAGGAAGGCTGAGGCGACATCTGCGACCCCTTCCACTCCAAAGCCATTAATGAGTGTTAAAATTGTGGAACCCCCGCTGAGACAAAATGAAGAGGTGCGGTTGTATGAGCATACTGATGATATGGACCCCTTCAAAGAGGAGGACAAATTGCACGAGTATTCACTTTGGAAACAAAGAGAAATTGAACGCTTAAAAAGGGACAGATTACAGCGTCTAGAAAGGGAACAAGGTTAATAGTATTTATAGATTGTATAGTTCAATTTCACGGTCATTGAAAGGAGTTGGTGATTGTGCTACCACTGGGATATTGGGCCTCTAAGTCATCCGTGTTGGATTGCGTGGCAGGAACATAATCACCTCTGGCTTCCAACTCGTACCAATCAGGCGTCTCTGCAACATCATGTTCAAGCAATTGGACAGGGACGTAAGAGTACTTGGACGTGATGGAAGGCCAGAATCTGTGATAACAGCCGTACACCACAATCGAACCCAATAAACTACCCAAAATGACGTCGACAAAATGATGTCTATAATCCTGGGTTCTACTCAATGCAACATAAAAAGAGTAGTACAGCGGAGAGGTGCCAATGATAAACCTCCAGATGCTGTACTTTGGCGTGAAAGCATTCAATTGAGAGAGCAAAAACAAGGTCAAAAACCCTCCCAAGGTGAACGACATCGAGGAATGGCCACTTGGAGTGGTTCTAAACCCGTCCAGCAACGTCCCCCATTCTGGACCATTTGGATCATAGGTGGAGCAAATATCCTTCGCATAGTAAAGCACATCCGGCAATGCGCTTTCCAGCGGTTTGCATCTGGAAAGAAAATCAGGACGGCATCTACCGATCCAGTTCTTCAACACATCCGTCACCATCACGGTGGTAAACAAGGCGGTGAAGTAAGACAAGCACCCAATGTATATCACGTAAACCTTGTATCTCAAAGGGGTGAACAATAACCCGGTGATTCCAACCACAATTGGGGGTAGGACCATTGACCAGAAAACCAATGCCTCGCCAGGAACCCTTTCGTGGACAGTAAAGGGGTGGGAGATCGTCACATCGTTGATCGTGAATTGTCTCTCAAAAGGATGTGCTCTTTCCAGCCATAAGGAGTCGGCAAAAAAGATGATAATGACATAGATGGCATCCCAAAAGTGCCAGTATGACAATCTGGCCTTCAATGGAGACGACATCCATTTGGAGATGATAGCGTCTCTACTCAAATGCATACTGCGATAAAGAGGGTAATTTATATCGTGACCACGCGCTAACAATCAATAAAAAGATTCTACTCCGGTGGCCCTACCAGTGGGGGATACTCCGCTGCGGGGAACCAAAATTTTACTGCGAAAACTAGTGGGGGAAGAGTCGCTGCCGTGGTTCCCACTGGGCCATAGATAGCCAAACTGGCTCAGCAAAAGTCAACCAGAAATATTATTAAAATATAGAGCTCCAGAGACCCACCGCTGGGTGTTTGAAATGTATTCATATCTATTAAGGGTATCTCAATACATTTCAAAACTTCTCATGCATAAACCCAAACGTTCCATCCCACCAACGTGTATCTACTGGCGGTGAAGAAAACCAAGGCCACAGCACTTGTGCATCCCGAGAAGATGATCAAATTGTCGTAATTGGCCACGGTTTCTTCGTTAATGAACTGAGAGGCCACCGGCATGCAAATCAAGTTACCGAATGCCACAATGAAATAGGCAGTGGCATATCTTTGGCCAAACTCCCTAGTTTGGGAAATTTGGGAAATCAAGACCGGCGTAAGAGCATATGCGGAGGAAAAGACAAACCCGTATAGTGCCGAGAAGAAGTAGAAGGCACCCTCGTTGTAGTACGGCAACCAGACCACAAATTGGGAAAACAACATGAGGATGATCGTCAACACCATTGTGTTGTATCTTCCGATTTTGTCAGATAGATACATGGGGATGATTTTACCCAAGATCCCACTGGCATTCATCACCGTGACAATAAGGTACGTTGTGGAGTCTGTAAGGCCTCTAGCACGCCCGTAGGTGGCAATATATGTGATGACGATAATGATAGAAAACTCGTTAAAGAACATTCCAATGACCAAAAAGAGGTATTTGAGTTCCTTGAAGTTATTGAAATTGAACATGTTCCATAGTGTGAACTTGAGACGGTCCTTCTTCGACCCAATAAACTTATGTTCATCCTCGAACACCTCGCATCTGTCCTTCACCAGCAGCAGTGAAAGGATCGAGAATGCCACACACATTGAGGCCAAAATCACCATCGAATTCGAATACCCAATTGACGGGTACAGGGATCTCAACATCACAGGAAAGAAAATCCCTGAAACCGATCCACAAGAGCTGATTCCTGTGGCAATGCCACGTTTCTTCAAAAACCAGTGGTTGATCACACCCACCAACGGAGTCAATGTGATACCAGAGCCAACACCTGTGCACACCCCAAATGCTAAAATGAACTGCCAAAGTTCCTTACAGTATGCAGTGGCATATAGTCCACCACAGTTGAGCACCATACCCGGAATTAGCACCCACTTGGCACCGTAAATGTCAAAAAGCGGTCCTCCGAAAATCCCCATTGAGAGGTTTGTAAACATGTAAAGAGAGAAGATCCACGACACCTTCGACAAGGGAACACCCTTTAACTGGTCTGCCGTAATATACAACTGGATTGAGGCCATCGTGTCCATAACACCAAACACAGTCATCAATCCAATAAAAGACCCTGCAACAACGAGCCAAGCTTTCAACCCCCCGTCTGGGAACTTCATGTCATCCTCGTGTCCATAGGCATCGTATGCATCCAGTAGCACCGTCTTTTCGTCAAGAGACGCCTTGTTACGCAGACTCATCATTGCTTTAAAGAAGAGATTTTTAAAATGAATAAAATTTTTAACGGCTTTCATGAGCTCAGGTCCGGGGTCACGATCAGTGGCTTGTGTGGAGCTAGTAAAAGTATAAATACAGTTATCAAATATTGCCGCGATGGTGAGTCAGGTATTACGTGCGATAATTTGTCATGTGAAATCTCGACTCATATCATGTTCTAGGGCCAGACCCAACGACCATTCTAGACCATACTCATCACTAATATTGTTTTATTAAAACCGCATAAAAATCACCAAAAACCCCAAGAAAACATCACTTGGTTACGTAGTTATATACAAGAAGTAGAGGTGCTTCACACCACGTCTCTATTTGCCAAGATATCCACACCTCTTTGTTCCCAGTAATTGATGACACTGTCATTGATTTTGAGCCATCTGAGCTGTTGACTCAAATCCACATCAGAGGTGTCGACTTGACCCAACTGGTTGTACACGTCACTGTATCTGTTGTCCAGTAGAAAGTCCATCTCCATGTAGCTCTTGAAGTTCTTGAGCTTTGGTAGGAAGTGAGGACAACATAACTTGAAGAGCTTGAAGTAAAGGTCGATTTTTTCTCCCGTGAGGTGTTTTGAGGACTTGATGGTCCCGTCTCTCAATGCATGCCAGTCGGCATTGGTAATGTACGTCGAACCCATCTGAATGTTGGAGTTGAGCAGTCTTTCAAACAAATGGAACGTCTGATCAATTTCCAACGGAACGCTACCACTGGCCTTCAAAATGCACCGGTGGTAGACGTTGGATTTTGGGAAGTTGTAGAGATCACCCGCCTGGACAATGCTTTGGAAGATGTCCAATTGGCCCCACTTGATGGACTTTGTGATCAAACAGTTGAAAAATGGCTCATCCATCGTCTTCAACTGGGCATAGGTTTCAATGAGCGATTTGAGCGCCAAAGCCGCGTTCTCGTCAAAATGGTGGTATTTGTCAAAGAAAATGTCTAAGTATGCGTCATTTAGGGAGGAGGAGACGATATTGGTAGTCTTGCCCTCGCTTTCAAAGTGCTTCCATGTGTTCTTCCAAATATCGGTGACCTTATCCAGGTCCTTTGTAGACGCCCAGGTGTTGAACATGAACTTCTTGACGGAATTCAACTGGATTGGGGTGAAGTATGGTAATGTGTTGTCAAAGCAGCCATTGAAGAAGACATTTGCGGTCTCGTAATCAGAACAGTAGCCCACAAACGACAAATGGGCCTTTGACATGTAATTCATCACCTCCTTTGAGGGTTTCATGTTTCCTCTATTGTAGAACTCAAAGGTGCCTGTTGTGACCTCTTTGAACAAGACCAGCGCCTCCTCAACCCGGTTTTTCATCAAACAGGCCTTCAGCATGGCGATTTGGAGCTCCGAATGAATGAAAAGTCTGTTCTTCTTCATGTTCTTCACCTTCAAATAGATGGCCTTCACCTCATCAAAGTTGAAGTTCTTACGCTCCACTAGGATCGAGATCACGGCACCGAGAACGGATTCCGACGTGGCCAGAGGGGACAACTCATCGATGTTTTTTGCTCTGTGCCACAACCCGGCAGCCTCATCCACAAGGCCTAGCTCGGAGTATGCCTTGAATAAGTGAGTTAAACCTCTTTGAGAGACGGCCACTTTGACCAGTCCGCCATCGTAGGATTTAACGATATCGTCACCGATTCTCAACAAACTTGTCTTCAAATGGCCCTGGACCCTCTGTAGAGGAGAATTCACGTCTCTGTCCTCGTTCTTGTTCAATCTGCCCAACTCGAATCTTCTCATTCTAATACCATTTCTCAGTAAAGAAATCAAGTCGTCGACTCTTGTCTCGCTAAGTTCTCCTGTGATCACCAACTCGTCGTAGAGGGGCATCACCTTGTCCACTGCGTCCCAGAACTGGA
The DNA here is from genome assembly GCA_030584985.1 of Saturnispora galanensis. NCBI lineage: Eukaryota > Fungi > Ascomycota > Pichiomycetes > Pichiales > Pichiaceae > Saturnispora > Saturnispora galanensis. Next base: position 102,916 of record JAJMCD010000016.1, on the reverse strand, counting down.
TCGATCCCCCATGGACTGTTGAGGTCCGTTGGTCAAAAAAGGAGTTGTGGGCCAAACACTCATCAAATGCAAGCAGCTTTCTGTAATATGGCAGACTCTGCTTCGGCAACGATTTTGTGAAGTCATCCAGCGCTGGGATCCCCAGCTTTCCACCAGTGGCAACCTGGACCTTTGCTGGAGAAGTGTGGTGAAGCTCCCGTATTGGGCGATTTTCCCGGTGAATTTTCTGGGGGAAGATGTTGTTCACTGTCAGACACGACTGCAATGAGATCCTCCCCGATGGAGTAAGATGTTGGACGTTTCTAAGCATGTTCTGCTAAAAAGAAGGTGTCAAGGAAGAGGCGTAAATTTTTTAACCCCGAAAGCATCTGAAAAGTCCGAAGCCATGGAACTTCCATCGAATTTGGAGCAAAAGATCGCCAAGTTCTTGCCTAGGAGCTGTAATGAAAGACCCTTTGTGACTTTAACGTATGCCCAGTCTTTGGATGCCAAGATTGCGGCCAAAAAGGGAGAAAGAACGGCCATTTCACACCAAGAAACCAAGGTCATGACTCACTTCTTGCGTAGCAAACACGACGCCATCCTCATTGGTATCAACACATATCTTGCTGACAACCCCAGTCTGAGAAACAAATACGATGATCATCTCATTAGACCGGTGATTGTTGACCCTCATTTTAAAATGATGGATACGTATTCAACGAGTGAATTGTATGGCAATGTTAGGAGCGGTATTGGGTTGAAGCCGCTGGTTGTTGTGAGTGAATCCACGGTTAATGCGGAGATTACGGCTTTCTGTAGGCAATACGATGTGGAATTGGTTGCAATGGAGACGTCAAAGATGGCATGGAGTGAAATCTTTAATTGTTTGAAATTGCACGGGATCAAGAGTGTCATGGTTGAAGGTGGAGCGAATGTGATCAACGCCCTTCTCCTTGAGCCGTTTCTTGTTGATTGTCTAATCATCACCCTGGGGCCTGTTTATTTGGGTCAAAATGGGGTGAGCGTGACACCAGTGAAGCGGGTGCAGCTCTGTCAACCGGAATGGTGGCATGGACAGTTTGATTCCGTTCTTATGGCTAAATTACACATTTAATCTTGATTTTATATAGGTAGACATCTCCTAGAGACAAATTCTATACGAAGCATATCTACCAGAGGTTTCCGACCTTCTGACGATTTTAACAACCTCACCTCTCTTCAAGCCCAGGTATCTGGCCACAGGATCCTCACTTTGGATTCTTGGCAATTGGGACTCCTTCAAACGGTATCTGGAAAGCAAATCCCTCTTCTCAAGGGTGCTCAATCTGATATGCTTTGGAACCAACTCGTGGTGTGTGATGTTGACAACAATGTCAGACTCCTGAAAGATCTCAATGACCGCAGGTTCCGCGGCATTCACCGCCTTCATTGCAGAAGGCGTCATGTTACCACTGGAAATGAAAATACCTCTGCTGAAGTTCTTATCCGTCAAATGGGAACAGAATTCCTTCATTGTGGAAATACCAACTGTATCCTCCCCACAGAACTCAACCCACAAAGTACCCAAATCACCGTATTTCTCCTCCATTTGGGGCACAGGGTTGGCTTGGAAGCACATCATCTTCCTTTGAGGCAACCCCATTGCGTCACAGTATTTCTCTCTGAATTGGTCCAAAGTGAGTTCCAATTCCTCCCTGCTAATAAAATACCCTCTGTCTCTCACCATCTCCTTCACCGTTTTAAAAGCACGCCAGAGTCGGCTGGTACTACGTTCACTATCCTCCATTACTGAAGAGAGTAGCACCAAAAATTTTCATCCTTTGGAGCCAAAAAAAATTTTAGCAAGAGCGAGGGTTATGTAAGCATTGCTCAGCACCTTTACCTTGATATTTCCTTCTTAATTTACAAATCCCAGTTTAAGTTAAGTGTTTCCCTTGGGAGTGATGGTTCGGGGTGACACAGCCAGCTCCTGCTTGCGTATTTCGCGTTTGTTCTCCTTGCCGAGATTTCCTGTGAAGGTTTCAAACGACTTCAACGGGGAGTCAAGACCGGCGTTGGTATGGAAAGACATGAGGGGTTTCATGAGGGTCATGACGTCGCCAATCTGGAGTAATCGTAAAACCGGATCTCTTATGCCGTATTTGGAAACATCGGCCCCACAAGCCTGGAAAGTTCGTAATGATCGATTAGAACCCAGCTGGTGTTCCAAGAGATCATAGTCCAAATAAGCCCCCTTGGAATCTATGCAAACATCATACCGTTCTATCTTCAAATCGGGATTGATTTGGACTTTCAATGTGCCCGTATGAACCAAACTGGACCCGTCCGTAAACTGGGACCAGAACCTGAACTTTGGTGATTCCAAAGAAGTTGAACCATCATGCAAAACCTTTGCTCTAACTAATTTGCAACTGATGTCTATTTCCACCTCAGATTGGGTCAATTCCATGGCCAGATGGGGAAGAAGAAAATACGAAAACGTGTAATGACGAGGTTCGTTTGCTAAATTCAACGATAACGAAACGTGGGCCGTTGGAGTGAAATAATCAAGAATAGCCATCTTCTTGCTGTCCATAGAATTGCCACCAATCTTGATGGACATCAGATCGTGTAACTCGTGCAATCTCACAATAGATATGTTGGCTAAATGCCGATGAACTTCATTATTCACCATCATCTGTTGAGGCATCGTCGACACCGCCATGGGGGAATTTGGTAGGGAAAGTTCCCGGTTCATGGCAAGGGCATTACCCGATATCAACTGGGCGTTTATCGTGGGGGGAACCCACCCGTTTTCACCGTAATCCATCGGTATCTCAAACAAATATGAAAGAAAAAGGAGGTCCAAATAGGGTCACGTGACGTGCTCATCAGGGATACCGACAATAACTCTGCGCGGTCTATTCAGAATATCGGACCGGATAAGCTCCTCTGGTGGATGCATCTCAACCTATTTTTTATTATACGCAATTACATAGATAAATGTAACGTTTATTTTGACTTGGACAAGTCCTTTCTCTTCTTCTCCAATTTTGATTTTCTTTCTTCTTGCTTGGCCAACCCGTATTGCATCTTCTTGTACAACTTACGTTGCTTGTTAGACATCATTGCCTTCTTCAATTCACGCTCCTCCTGCTCCTCGGTCATAGAGTTAGCCTTACGCTTCTTCGTCTGTTTGACGTCGGAATATTTGACACCACGAGCCTCCAATTCGAGTTCACGCTGTTCTTGCAAGTCTTCGTCCTCCTCTTCCACATCAACGTCCTCTTCAGCCACTTCTTCGGCTTCTGCTTCTGCATCTTCCTCTTCTTCCTCTTCATCACCACCAGCAAGCTCTGCGGTTGGGTCGTAACTGCCGGCATCACCCCATGGTGATAAGTGAGGTGGCAATGTTTCCCCAACAGCATAATCACTCACATTCAACAATTCACCCTTGTTCAAACAATCAAACACCCATTGTGGTTGGATGTAAACTCTACCTTGGACCTTATTGAGCAGCTTTGGTCTATCGACTATTTGATGTGTCACCGTACTCAAGTCGATGTCGCTGGTGTCCTCCAATTCGTCCAAGGCGGCTTCACTGATCACCTTCCCACCACCTGAAAGAACAATGAACTCCAAAACATCAACAGGAACCTCTCTACCGATGAAGAAGGTGAATTTGCTGAAGAGGTGAGAAACTGGATTGGCATATTTACTTGGTTGGGCCAATTCGTCACCGGCATTCTTGTTGGTATCCTTGAATTCGTCCAATTCAATCTCTTTCACATTTTCTTCGCCTGTTTCGGCGTCTTCAAACTCTTCGTCATCCTCCTCATCTTCGTTTTCGTCTGCCTTGATCGCCTTTTCGATTTCCGTGCTGGAGAGCTTTGTTTCTTGTGAATCTTCACCCTCGGCCACCTTTGGTGCCTCCAAACTCGTCTTTTCATCCGTTTCCAAGATGTACATTGAGATACCACCAATACCCTTCAGTCTGTTTTGGTTGATTCTTGGTGGATAGACCAATTCGGCGTCGGTGTACAATTTGTAGAGAACAAAGTGAAGCAAGGTTGAATAGAATTCCAAGAAAGACTGCATGATCTTGAAATCCACGTCGGATGGGATGTTTTGTGGGAACTTGAATGGAACCAACCATCTAATTTCTTCACCTCTCACAACTGCAGAATAGTAGACACCCTTGATACTGACAAAGACCTTCTTAAGACATCTTTCTCTAGCAACAAATGCCAACCATTGGTTGATCAATTCGTTAGCATCCTTCGTGATTTTGGCACTCACCTTCGATGTGGCAGGCATGTTAGCAAAGAGGAACAGCATGTTCAAGGCATCATCCAAATCTCTGATAGCGTCCAAAAACGTTGGATACCTTTCTTTGATCACTCTATCCAATTGATACTTTGGTCTTCTGTCCTCCAATCTCTTAGCAGTTGCAATCTCACCCTTACCTAAAGCCTTTGTCAATTTCTTAGCAAATGTCTTGTGCTCTCTGAACTTGTTCAAGATGGGTTCGTGCATCAAATATTGGATATCCTTAGCATAGTAGAATGTCACAGGAGCAGCTTTACCCTTGTTGGCCTTCTTTTTGTTTCTTGGTTCTCTTGGATAAATCCCCTTGAAAATACACAATCTTCTGAAATCAGCAAGTGTGATTTGCAATTTTCTGATTGCCTGTGTTCTGGTAATAAAGTTCTTGGCAGCACCTGCCTGATGCTTCTTCTTAACAACCGCCATGCTGTGCTGATTTAAAGGAAACCACAGTAAGAAAAAAAATTTTCAGAACAAAAAATTTCGTTGCACTGCCTGAAAAGTTTCTGGCGGGAGATTACGTAAGGCCTTTACCTTGATTTTCATTCCAAGACGTGTAAGCAATGGCAATAAAACCGGCTATAACGACGAAGGAGGCACTTAAGGCCTTTTTGAGAAGATCCACTTGGTCAACTAGAAGTCTTTTGGCAAATTCTGGGGAATCTAGGGTGCAAATTACCCCCGAAATGATGGACTCTCTTTTGGACCTTTCTGGTTTATCTAAAGACATCACTTGTGAGCAGAGGATGAGGTTGGAATCCGGTCTACGTGATCAGCTTCGATTTTTAAACTCCCTTCGTTCAGTTCAGGTAGAAACCTCTGGTTTGAAGAGGTTAATGGACGATAAAGGTGGAGATTCCTTGACGTTTGAGACATTGATGACAAAGATTGAATCCCTAGAGCAGGATGAATCTAAGGGGGAGGTTGATGGATGCTGGGACACCACGCGGGAGGCCTGCGATACTGAAGAAGGTTATTTTGTGGTTAATGAAGGTTTGATAAAAACATCCGATAAGTAGGTGTATAACTTGTATATAGAAAAGTGTTGAAATTGTAGAGTGAAAAAAGAGTGGAGGAGGGCGGAGGAGGGCGGAGGAAAGTGGGGGGAAGTGGAGAAGACCGCTGTTCACACGGTTCTGAGTTGTGTTGTGGATTACCGTGCTGAGCATGTTTACGGAGGGCGGTATTTCGGTGGTATATTATAGCTTTAGAAAGTTGAGCTGGTAGGAGAAAGCTGTGGGGGTTATATGCATGGTGGTATCTAAATTTGGGGTAAGATAGGGTAGAGTAAGGTATTTGAGAAGGAAAAATAGGTCTGTAACCGATGGAAGAAAGAGGGGCACGTGAAAGATGGCGCATGCAGCATGCGCCACTCCATACCCCAGGAGAAATGGCCCCTCGCAATTCCATCAAATCCATCAAGATTTTCCCCTAAAGCAAGCTATGGGAACGAAAAATGGATGCCCATTGTGATTTATTCAAGATAAAGGTAAATTCAAGGACCGTACGCTGGAGTATTGGATTTTTAAAAAAAGTCACGTGATTGACGCTCATGGGCTCATTTAAATACGTCACTTTCAGGGCATAGCTTTGTTTATGCGGTAAGTTACAAACATTGGATAGAAGGGGAATATTATGCGGTTTATTTATTATGCTTTTTTGAACATTGTTAGGGCAATTTTATTCAATAGAAGGGAGGGGGAGTCTTTCAATACACCTAACAGGGGTAGTTTTTAGACCACCTAGCAGGGGTAGTTTCCAGGTCGCCTAGCAGGGGGTAATTTCCAGGCCGCCTAGCAGGGGTAATTTCCACGCCACCTAGGTGCGAGGGGTAATTTCCACGCCACCTAGCAGGGGTAATTTCCACGCCACCTAGCAGGGGTAGTTTCCACGCCGCCTAGAAGGGGTAGTTTCCACGCCGCCTAGCAGGGGTAGTTTCCACGCCGCCTAGCAGGGGTAGTTGTGTTTTAAATGTAAATATCTTCACCTCGCTGGGGTCGTTTCCACGTCACCTAGCAGGGATAGTTTCCACGTCACCTAGCAGGGGTAGTTTCCAAGCCACTCAGCAGGGGTAGTTGTGTGTTGAATTCAAATAACTGCAGCGAGGAGCTTCACTCCACTTCGCAGGGGTAGTTTTGGTTCGAAATCAATTTACACCTTTTTTGCTTACTCCACGTAATACAGGTTGGTTGGTAGATCGGTACACCACTAGATGTGTAGCCATTTCACCATGAGCCGGTATATGTGGCACATGCACAGTATCAAACATGCGCCACGTCCCATCTGACGGTGTCATCAACTCCATAAATCGTGCAACCTTTCAAAACTACGGTCATTCCCAGGCCATGGAATTTCTGTCATACTCTGGCATATGGGCCTTACTACATTGATTGTGCACTTGTTTATTTCATTTTAGCTCATGGTTTAAAGGCAGGACACCCTACTCCCCCAGTCCCCTACTGAAAAAATTACCAGGGGCTTGCTCCTCTGGGCGTAAAAATTTTACTGGGAATACTAAAGTGGAAGTAAGACCATTTGGTCGGGTTCCTCTAAGTGACTGCCGAGCAAACTCATTGCCTCCCCCAGAGATATTTCAAATACGTTATGGGTATCTCAGATTAAATTACTCAGCCATTACCCCGTCGCTCACTACCTGCTCGCTCTCCATCCCCACCCTCCCTATAAACTCGCCTTTTCAGGAGCAACTTTCTTATTCTCCCAAACACTAATTTACCAAGTTAACCGGTTTCAAGCCCCCATCCGACACGAGCTAAACACTGAAACCCTTTTGATTAAAGTTTTGAGTTCATTATCTAAAAATGGACCACATCTGAGGGCTAAAAATAACTGTTTTAAAGAACCGTAGAAAAGAGGATCCTAAAGTGATAATGTAATTATGGTTTATCACTGTAAAAGAACACTGCTGCCAGGATTACACCGGTGCAGAAAAATTGGGCCAAACGGACATACGTTGCTGATGACAGCGTTTTACAGGTTTTAATAGTAGTAACATGTATACATCCATTCACGTTCATCTTATTCGATCTAAAGAATCATTGCTGAGCATATAAGTGCTCATCGTATACTTAAATGACTACTGATTATACTTATTGCAAAAGGTTTTTGCTTTTACATAATTCACTCTAATCTGAAGCAACACGTTTCAAACACTGTTAAAATTGGTTACCTGCTTGTCAGCATCTCATATTTCTACATTAAACCAATCAGAATTTGATCATCAAACGGAAATCGTTTAAAATGATCAACATGATCAATATTATTTACATCCACTTGATCCCTATTCCAAGAAAAGATTGTTTCATCCACAAATAAACACTTTTATCCTGTTAAATTTACCTTTACCTTCACCTTTACCTTTACCTTGCCTCTTTCTCACAGCAGACAGTATGTACATACATATATGGGAGATAAGGTATATAAAAATTGCACTTGGACGTGTGTAAAGTATCTCTTTTTGCCTTATTTCCTTTGTCACTTAACCTCCTCTTAGCTCCCACCACCCCTCCACCTTGCTGAGCAAAAAAGAACGTTGGATTACCGGATTAGGAAATTTTCATTTAAAAAAAAAAATTTTCTTCTCTTTTACTTATTCTAAGTGATTAACGATGTCTCGTGTGATCATCAAAGGGTTACCAAAGTACTTCACAGAGAAGGATTTGGAAGGTAGATTTGCCCAGCAGGGACTTTTAACGACAGATGTTCAATTGAGAAGAAATCCGCAGGGTCAATCTCGTAGATTTGCATTTATTGGGTTCAAGAATGATAAAGATGCGGAATCGGCAGTGAAACACTTCAATGACTCGTTTATGGACACCTGTAAGGTTCATGTTGAATTGGCCAAGACATTTGTTGATCCTACTGTGCCGAAATCGTGGAAGGAAAAATCGAATGAACGTAGGCAGTATCTGGAAAGAATGGAGGAAAAGCTGGCGAGAATAGATGAGAAAAAGAAGTCAAAGAGAGTCAAGAGGGCAAAGAAGGAAGCTATCATTGATGAGAGCAATAAAGAGTTGAAAGAGTTCATTGACGTGATGAAACCAGCGGTTCAGCAAAAGACATGGAACAACGGTTTGGAAGCCAGTGAAGGCGGTGCGCCAAGTACGATGGAGTTAAACAAGGCATTGGGTGTTGAAGAGAAGGAATCTGATGACGAATACGAAACTTTTGGCAAAAATAATGAGGAAGAAGAAGATGAGCAAATGGTGCCATTGACAAAGGCTAATGCTGATGCGGAAGATGAACCAATGATGTCATTGCCAAAAGAGGATGCAGATGATGAACCAATGATTTCTTTTGATCAAATAGAGGAAAAGGTGGTTGACGAGAACCAGGATGATATGGATTGGTTCCTAAAGCATCGTACAAGAATCGTTGAAAAGGAAACAAGTGAAGAGAAAGCGCCGGATCAAAAGCAGGCCGAGGATACCAAGGAACCATCAGAATCCGAGTCAGAAGAAGAAGAGGAAGAGGAAGAAGAAAGAGAATTAACCCAGGAAGAACAAAACATGGAGAAAATTCTTCAAACAGGTAGATTGTTCCTTCGTAATATCCTCTACTCCTCCACAGAAGCCGATTTCAGAGACCTATTTTCACCATTTGGCCCTCTAACAGAAGTTCACATTGCCTTGGACACTCGAACAGGCAAATCCAAGGGGTTTGCTTACGTTCAGTTCGAAAATTCCAAGGATGCTGCTAATGCCTTCATTGATTTGGACAAGCAGATCTTCCAGGGTAGACTTCTACACATCCTACCTGCAGATGCCAAAAAAGACCACAAATTGGACGAATTTGAGCTCAAGAACATGCCTCTTAAGAAGCAGAAACTGATGAAGAAGAAGTACGAGGCCTCCAGACAAGACTTCACGTGGAATTCCCTATATATGAACAACGATGCTGTTTTGGACTCTGTGGCCTCTCAATTGGGCATAAGTAAGCAGGAATTGATTGATCCAATGAATTCCTCTTCCGCAGTTAAACAGGCCCTTGCAGAAGCCCACGTCATTGGAGACGTTAGAACCTATTTCGAGACAAAAGGTGTTGATCTCACTAAATTCAACAAAAAAGAAAGAGATGATAGGGTCATTCTTATTAAGAACTTTCAACACGGTACTACAAAGGAGGATCTAGGTGAACTCTTTGCTCAGTACGGTGAATTGAACAGGATTTTGATGCCCCCTGCAGGTACCATTGCCATTGTGGAATTCAGAGACGTTGTCTCCGGTAGAGCCGCATTCAACAAGTTATCCTTCAGAAGATTGGGCAAGTCGATTCTCTACCTTGAAAAGGGTCCAAAGGATCTCTTCACCAAGCCAGCTGGCGAAGCCGACCAATTGGAACCTGTTTCCGGCGAAAATGCCAAGGAGGTTGAGGCCAGCGCCAGAGACATCTTGGACATCGATGAGGAGGACAATGAAACGGAATCAGGCCCAACAACCTCGATTTTCATCAAGAACATCAACTTCGCCACCAATAATGTCGACTTGGCCGCCATTTTCAAGCCATACCCAGGGTTTATTTTGTCCGTTATTAAAACAAAGCCAAATCCAAGAGGTGGTGAACCCCTTTCCATGGGTTTTGGGTTTGCTGAATTCAAAACAGTTGATCAGGCCAAGGTGGCCATCAACAATTTGGACGGAAAATCGTTGGATGGTCATAAGCTTCAATTGAAGATCTCCACTAGAGTCAACAACGCTTCCGGGACCAAAAAGAGGGGTACCAGCACCAAAATCATTGTCAAGAATTTGCCTTTCGAAGCCACAAGGAAGGATGTCTTCGAATTGTTTCAATCCTTTGGTACTCTCAAGTCTGTTAGAGTTCCTAAGAAATTCGACAGATCTGCTAGAGGTTTTGCATTTGTGGAGTTTACTACAGTGAAGGAGGCCAAGAGTGCTATGGATCAATTACAAGGGGTCCACTTGTTGGGGCGTCGGTTGGTTTTGGATTTTGCCGCTCTGGAGAGTGAGGACGTTGAAGATGAAATCGAAAAGTTGACCCAGAGGGCCAAGAACACGATGAACAGTAGAAAGATGGCAGACATCAGATCAGGCAACTCCGGGAAGAGGAAGTTGGAAATTGATGAAGATGAGGAACAGTAATGGTTTGGGGTGATCTAATAAACTACATAACCCTATATAAAGATCGATTAAAATTAAATGGAAATCTTGGCTAATTCCTTTTCCAAGTCGGCCAATCTGGATTGAATGGTTTCGTCGTCTTCCGCCTCCTCATCGTCGTCGGAATCGTCCTCTTCCTCCTCTTCGGAGTCCAACTCTTCCAAATCGTCCAATTCGTCGATTTCACCGAGACCCCTCTCTTCGAAAACGTCTTGAATTCTTTGTAAGGATTCCGAGTCCTCTTCGAATCTGTTACCGTTCAATTCGACGGAGTTCAACTCCTTGAAATTGGCCACTGATCTGGACAACAACTCCAAAGACTCTTCATCCAATTCGTTGTATTGAAGTCTCAAAATTTGCACTGAGTTGGTTTCCAGTTGGGACAGTGCCTCTATCACACTTAAACACCCCTTTGGCTTCAACAAACAATCATTCAAGTTCAGTTCAATCAATTGGGCCCAATTCTTGAGGGCCTTGGAAAGAGCAAATGACCCTGGCAACGTCAATGTGTTGTCTTGTAAGTCTAGCACCTCCAAATCCTTCAATTCTCCCAACCCGTATGTGATCAAAGTGGAGATGCCCTTTGGTCTGATACCGTTTTGGTACAACTTGATTTCTTTCAAATGCTTATGAGCCTTGAACCCCAAGGCCAAAGCATCGCAGGATCCGTTTTCTAATCTGTTTCTACCACACCAGAAGGAGAGCAAAGGTTTGGAATCCTCACGAATCTGGGCATTCTTGTAGAGGGCCTTACCGATTCTGGCACCCGAGAAAGGACCAAGGCCGTTGTTGGAAAGAATCAAGTGTTCAACCTGGACCCTGGAAAAGAAGTCTTCTAATAGGTCGATCGTGTCTTGACCCAAGGCATTATCGCTCAGATTCAAAACTGACAACTTTGGTAGCTGCAAGAGTGTCTTGAAGAAGTGGTCCAATGAGGCTGGAATCTCAAATCTGTCTCTTGAAACATAAATATCTTGAAAATTCACGTCACTGATTGTATCCTTGTGGTTTAACATCGCCTGTGCCAACAGTTTTGAACATTCTGGAGAGATGGTGTTACCTGATATATCGATTGCTTCGATCTCCTTCAAGGAGTTCAACTGGTCGATATATTCAGCAATATCGGCCTCCACATCGAATTTTAACCCCTTGTTTCTAAGAGAGAAGATTTTGGACTCGTCAATGATCACCTTGGGCGTATACTTGGTCGTCATTCTATCTTACTTAAGAGAAGAAGCCAACAAAAATTTTCCAGATTTTTATTTAGTATCAAAAGCGGTGTGGAGGTACAAATCACCGAGTGGCGCAAGCCGGTTCATTAACGTAAAGTTTATAAAGGAAGTATGTCGCAATGGTATCATTAACTACAACTTTTGTTCATTTCTTCTTCTTGAACAATGGAGAGCCAATGTCCTTCCCCCTCAACTTGATACCCAATGCCCTCTCCATCTTGGCCAACACTTGTTGGTTTGGAGTGGCTCTACCGGATTCGTAATCGTTGACCACAGTTGGCTTTTCGTTGATCTTGGTGGCCAAATCCTTTTGAGTCAGCTTCAAGTCTTGTCTACCCTTTTGAATAGCCTTACCAACAGAGGCCTCGACCTTCTTTGGAACAATGATTTCATCTGATCTATCCACCTTGGTCAGATGTTGACCTTCTGGAGAAGACTTGGAGTTGGCACCACCGTACTTTTTATCGACAGCAGTGATGGCCCCGGTTCTTCTAGCCGCGTTGATTTCAGAAGCAGACTTAATCACACGCTCCTTTGGTTGAGCACCACCCACACGAGCCTTACGCCCAACAATTGTAACGTTATCCCAATCAGACATTCTAGGTTTTGTAAAAGAAAAGGTTAGTGAGAGAACGTTGGATTCACGATTACTTTTTTGCCACTGAAACGACGTCAAAAATGAGTCACGTGACGAGGGTAAGATAAAGTGAATCACGTTTCAACTGAGTTTGCCGTGGGTTTGTGAGCGACTAGGTAGATGAATGAACGGGTTGGAAGTGGACGTGGGCGTCACGGTGTTGTTCCAGGGGAAATATATCATTTCAAATGGTGTTTCAGGTCGTGGATATGGATGTGGGTGTAAAGGTGGAAAGATGCGGATCTTTGGTGAATTAGATGACATCCAAGACGACCATGAATTGGTAAGGGTCCATTCTGGGTATTGTTGTTGAGTTGGCATTGCCTTTCAAACAGATGGGTGGTTGTGAGTTGATTGTAATTGAAATTGAAGTGGGAAGTGGAGTCCGAAGTGGACTTCGAAATGGAGTTCAAAGTGGAATCAAAACTGGGATTATCCTTTAATTGTTGAAATAAATGTAATGGAGCCAAAATCTCCATGATTGGGCTTTCCTATCTTGTATCTTTATATTTTTGTTCTTGTATGCATGGGGTATATTGTTGTGAAGAAATGTGTCATTCCATCATTTTCTTAAAGAAAGTATAGCCCTGTTTCCAAATTTCATCACCCGGTGCAGTTGCAGCGTCTGTGGATCCCAAGTCGGTATTGGACTTGGAAATGAATTGTAAACTTTCACCACTCAGTTTCATCTTATCGAACTTTAGATCTAGTTCCTCCAAAGCAGCCTCCTGGTCGGAATTAAATGTGAACTCCAATGCAAATGTCCCATAAAACTCCTTAGGCACGTGAAATTTATTGGTATTACCGATATTCAAGATCTCCATCAATTGGGCCTCGTATTGAGTTTTAAAAAACCTCCGACGATCTCCACTCTTCAACTTCCTCAATATATACTCTCTGTCCTCAACTTGAAACCCATAATCCATTGCTAGCTGTAAATTCATGTCTTTAATATCCGGATCCTGCGCTTGATGGGTTTTTGGCCCCAATATGTCAAACGTCAAAATCCACGACTCCCAATTTTGATCCTCCTTATCATAAAACTTGACCAATATCACACAAGTGGTGAACTCCTTTGAGTCTAAATCCAACTTCTCTTTGATCAACCTCAATTGGTCCTCCACCTTCTTCTGGGATTTCAAATTGATCTGGGGAGAATCTATTCCAAGATGGGTGATCATTATTGGCTCTACATCTACCAAAACACGTAAAAAAAGTATAAAGGAAAGAAGCCCCCGTATGGATCCTTCCAAAGTACCCTCATCACAAACCATGTACAACGTATGGGTTTTCATTTGTGAAAATGGATGATAAGAGGGCAACGGAAGAGGGTTGTTACGTAATCACTCCATCCTGCTCATGGTATCTTTTATGACCTCAATGCTGGCATTGAGATCTCTTTTATTATTAGCAATGTGGAATTGTGTCTTTGACATCCACGATTCAATGTCTTGAATTCTCAACCCTCCACGTTGTCCATCCAAGTTACTAGCAGATTCCATCCAAATGGCTCTCTTGATATTCAAAGCGGAAAACTGAGCATTGATTGCCATCATCTCTTCCAAGAAGACATTATGAACGTACTCAAAGAGGTTGCAGACAACGTCCCAGTCGTAACAGTGATTCTCATTCATGGCATCATTTTTCAACCTACCATGCATTGAAATAAAAGGTGCAAAGTGGGGATCCTCGTTGATTTTATCCAAGGGGAACTCATTTATTAATGTGGCGACCAATTCCGTTCTTAAAGAGGGTGGAGTAAGCATTGGGGCCAGATAGGCCAATTGTCTATCATCCACACCCAGGATCTTTTCTACCGAGGGGAATTTCTCTGGTGAACTTCCTGCAGTGGCCATAATGGAGGAAAGAAGACCAGGTTTGTTTTCTGATGAAGATGGCATTTCAGTGGTCACAACGCAACAAACCAAGGAAGAAGAAAGTGTCGGATTGAATGAGCATTTCTATTGAGGGCAAATTTTGACACTGGGTGGTTGTCACGTGATGGCTCCTTGATTAGTTGCCAGCTAAGGGCAAATTGAGCTCTGGTGGTGCTCCATGTGGCAAATCAGGTGGCAAATTGGGTGGCAAAATCGAGTGGGAAATGAATATTTGGTAGATGAATTAACAATAGGTAGAAACCGGTGATATCGTGAACAAGCCACAAATCAGCAGACGTGCTATGAGCATTTGATGGTTTGTGTTTTTTGCAGAACAGTATATAGGTGCTATTCACTTACTAAACATACATTTGGAATCACTGAGTATCACATCGGCCAACTATGAAACAAAACAAATCGTCATCAGAAACCGGGGATGCTATTATCCCCTCAGAAGACGACCACTCAAACATACGAGCCAATCACTTGTTTGTAGTCGACATTGGAGAAGAGGATGGAAAATTCATATTGCTGAATAGTGAAATGGTGAGCATGAAATTCTAGACATGTTAGGAGAGATGATGATTCGCCAACAACTCAAGCTAGTGACACGTGACCCAAAATATCACTACGACTAAGTCTATGTTAGTTGCACCTCATCATCCCCTATACCAGCTAACTCCGTCATTCTTAAAGGGAAGAGTAAGGTGCTCATCAAACTATCAATTCACCTACCTCCGTTGGTTTTGCTCCAATCTCACCGTCCACAGGCATTCCCCATTGCGTTTTTTTGCCCAGCCGCTTACAATAGCCTGAACCTCTAGATCATTTTAGCCAATTCAACTCAGAATAATTAAGAAACCATAGCAGAAAGCTTTCGAAATCGTCATAACAACCCTTTGACCATCAAACCCAAAACGAGAAAGTCGATCACGCCATCTACAACACCATGCTCACATTCAACCTCCAATTATGCATAATAGCACACATTACAGTCACAGGTCCAAATTTATGGTTTAAAAATAGCAACTAGGGATTCATAATTATCACCAAGCCATAAAAGCCCCGGGCTAGCAGGCCACAAAGCATACCATCCATTCGCCAATCCAGTCACGATCTGCATAACCTTCGTTAACCCTAGCAACCACTTCTTTTGTGGAACATCCTCTTCCCTCTCAAATTGAGAAAAACCGTTGGGGAGTTAACGGAATTAAAGCAGAGGGGGATCATGAGCATTGATCATATGATTTTTTTGAGATGGGTCGATCCATCTTCCATTGCAATTTGTATGGCAAAGTTAATTTTTTTTGATGTTTACTATGGGAGCTGAAAAGTTTTTGTAGTCCCCAAATCCTCATCACCCCCTTTTAAACAATACATGCCTCACGATAAACAAAAAAACGGTGGCGCATAAATCGCACCACCTCAAGCAAGAAGATATCCAAAGCCCTTTATGATGTATTATTGTATGGTGAAATTCAACGGTGATTGTAGTGTTATCGTCATCTCTTGAACGGGATTTAATTTCTTTCTGCTCCCCTTAAACTGGACGTCGTTGTGTTAAAGCCACGTTGTGGATCGGACGATGTTGTTAGAGATGAAGTGGATGAAAGTCTGGTTCAAACCCACGCAGCAGCCCTCCCATGTCTTCGCCAGGTGTCCAAACGCATTGTGGTGTCTTAGTTCTGATGTCTTTGATTCAGATGCAAATGTAGCGCTACTCAAGGCTAGAAGAAGACAAGTATTGGACGAAACCACACACCAAGCCACAATAGATGAATTAACGGAAGAGTCTCCACTGGACGTATTGATTGGTAAGGCGGTCAGGTTCACAGGGTCGATATACATGTTTCTCCTCATGTGGTTAGTTATCATCGGATGGATCATCTGGGGGGTGATGACCGGTGCACCAGATCAATGGCAAATTGTGATGCAAGATGGCCAATCGATCCAAACTTATCTTTGGGATACCCTGTTGATGAGACAGCAGTTGGATGATACCCATGGGTTTCTAAAGATGTATGGAAAGCTGAAAAGTAGATCTTTAACCCATAAGAGGTTGTTGAGAAAGCTCAAGCAAAAGGATAGATTCAAGATCATTTCATTGAACGATAACATCGAGCACTTCAATTACAAGTCTCTCACTTGGTTTGATAAGCTGTCCAACACTATGAGTAATATTATGGGATCTCTTCCGGCAATTGTGATCTACTGGATTGGAATCTTCGTTTGGATCGGATTCGGTGCCAAGCCACTGGCAAACGACCAAGGTGAGGTAGAAAAATGGTCCGATACATGGCAAATGTATATTAATACGGCCACGGCCGTGGAATTGCTTGTCACGTCGATCTTCTTGGAAAACATTAGGTCTCGTAACAACGACTTGATGAGAGACCAGCTGGAGATCTTTAACGAGTTTGACTCCAAGCTGGAGCTAATCTCCAAGCTGATTTTAGACGACGAAACCACAGAAAACCCACTGGTCAAGGTGGAATGCTGTCCCCGGCCTGGGATGAAGAAATGGATCTCCAAGTATTCGGATATTGTCGGTACAGGCATTGGATTGATCATCTCCGTGTGTGTCTTTGCTACATGGGTTGCAATTGGGCCAGTGATGAGCTGGAGTCCCAATTGGTGGTTGATCATCGGTACATACACAGGATTGATGGGGTTCATTGATGGGTTTGTTTTAAGAGAGGTTTTTTTCTCTATCACCTCATATGAAGAAAAGAAGTTCGAGGATTTGCTAAACGACTCCCAAGAGTTGTTGGATATGGTGGGAATCCAAACCGAATTGGCCATCACCTCAGAAAAAAAGGTTTCTTTGATCGATAAGATTTCGTTGCAAATCAATAAGTTTTGCTCGACTGATTGGTCTGTCGTGGCTTCCTTGGTCATTGTGGTGCTTTTATTGGTAATAGCCTCTGCAATGAAATGGTCCATCATAGGTCAATTGTTGGCTAATACCCCAACAATGATTATTGAGGGGTTCTTCTTATTGATTTTGATTCAGGCTCATAACTGGGCAGACGATTCAAGATCCGATATTTTGGCTGAATTGACAAAGAGCAGAAGACTGCTCTATAATTATGTCATTGCATATATACCAGATGATGAGAAATCACTTACAAAAGAAAAGCATGAGGCCGTTTTCTAGGTTTATCACGGCATTGCAGGACGCCTCCACTCCATTAGATAAATGTATAGAGAATAGATTGAAACATACATTGGCACCGATCATTATCCATTACTACTGGCCAATTATCTATCATATTATCTCTCTAATTTTTGACTATTTACACGATAATTATCTAAAACCCGTATCTTCTCAATCTGTTTCTTCTATCCTGCTCTTCTCTCTCCAGCTTTTGCTTGATACCATAGCCCCAAAGCCCACCGATCAACATCCCCCCTAAATGAGCAGCATAATCAAAACTACCCCATCTCAGCATGCATCCCGCAACGTTATACCCTGCAAACAACCCCGCGGCCGTGATGGCCCCACCAGGAATTGGAAAGAAAAAGAAGGAGATTCCTGCGTGTGGGAATAAGGTGGCAAAGCAGGTGAAAACACCTGCAATGGCTCCTGAGGCACCCAGAGATCTACCAAAGTATCTGAACATGTGGGCATAAGCGAGAGAGGCCATAGAAGACCAGACTCCCGCAATCAAATACAACGAGGTGAACCCCGGCACACCCAAGACCGATAACATCGTCCCGGAGAAGGAATAGAGACACCCCATGTTGACCAACAAATGGAATGGTTCTTGGTGGGAAAAGGTGGAGAATAACATCGACCAGTTAGAAGCGCCCCCGCTTCTGTCCATGATGAAGTAATTTTCCATGATCCTGTACAATCTGACGCTTCTGAACTTCAAATACCAGAGACCAAACACTGTTGCGTTGAGCCCAATGATTGCCCAAATGAAGTGGTTGGGGTGTTGCTTAAAGTATGACATTGGTGTGTACTTGAAAATGTATGGCACGGTGAAGTATGTCACCAACGAGAACAAGGTGGCAAAGATCAACGGACTCACCAGATTGTTGTTGAATCTGTATCCATTGTTGTAGTTATTAAACCTGATTCCTCTCTTTGCAATCTCTCTTTGAACGTTGGACTTCACAGTCAGCTGCGGTCTCACTGTGGAGTTCACGATGGACTTAATTTGGGGTTTGGTCAACATTTGGTGGAATGATCTCATCATTGGTGTTCTAAACGACTCTGTAAAGAGCGGAGTTTTCAATAAGTAATGGCTTGGTCGTGTGTAGCAAGAAAGCCTACCAAGGCCTCTGAAAGTCGTGATCCCCAACCTTGAAGCGGACATCTTCGGATATTACAGGAAGAGAAGGTAACAGATTTTTTTAATTATACGAATTGGTTTGTAAATTACACGCCAATCACGTAAATGAGGTGGTTTCTTCGTCCTAATTACAGCCAACTTGTTGTGTTTAATACCTGCTATATGTGGATCTATCTAATTGCAAAGAAACGGTCAAATTCGGTATATTAGGGAAGATGGAGAAAGCCCGATTTTGCTCAGCAAAGCTCAAAATAGTTGTAGGGAACTTCTCCCTCCCTTCCATGCAGACCTCGGGCCAACCACCATCCCCCCTCTCTTTGCTCCAATATTATGACCGTTTCACCCTTGGAAAACTTCAATTCACCCGAATTAGAGCCCTCAAAATCGTAAAGAGCTCTTCCAATGGTCGTCGTTGGTTGTCTTGAAAGCTGGGGTCCAATGGTGGAGTCCGACAAGTTTCTGACATGAAGCTGGAAGAGAGATTCAAGTTGGGATGCCACCTGGTGCTTCTTTTTCTTGAAATCATTAACTAGCAGTTCGTAGAATATCATTGTGTAGATATTGGTTTGTTGGGGGTAAAAGGATTCAATGTCGGTGATAGAATACCAAAGCTGGCGGTATATGTCGTGGATATACATAAACCACATCATCCCCAATCTCTCTGCAATCTGTTCGTTCAAGGAATTCACCAGTGGTAACTCCTTCTCCAAGAATCGATCAATCGTGTCCAACTTATCCTTAGCTTCTCTTGTTTTATTTGCCGACGCATAAAGTCTCTTCTCTTCTTTGGCGGAAAGTGAAGTCTTGGCTCTCAATTTAGAATTCTCGCTAAAATACTTTTGGTAGTCGATTTCAATGTACAGTCTCTCCCTTATGGCCTTCCCAATCGGCTTGACAACCTTGACGATATTGCCCACAACCTTTTGAAACCGTTCGGTAAAAGCATTGATCTCGGTGACTACGTCTGTTTCCAACTGGAGGGCTTTCAATTGCAATATCATCACAACGTCTACAGAGGATCCGGAATCTATGATCTCCCCAAAACACTTGATCGCACCCTTAAAAGTCCTGACAAACTCCAAAAGATACCTTGAGTGTCTCTTATTGCAATCCAGCAGCATTTCGTAGTTGTTCAACGCCTTTCGCACGTGGTTTACCTTGGAATCTGCCCCATTTCCGGGCTTATCGTGGAACTCCTTCATGAGCAATTGGGGGGCCTAGAATGTTAGTTCATGATGGAATAAAAACGGTGACCAGGACACGTACTCTGATGATCGACTTCTCAAGATCTTCCCAATCCGGTTTGGGAAGCTTGATGCTGTTCAACTTATTATACAAATCCATTCTTTTAAAGAGAAGGGCAACAATTTTTTACTGAGCCTTGGATGGATGTCCTGCATCATAACCAGGCCAAGCACTGATCTTGGGGGTCTTCTTCTTGAAGGTAACACGTTCCGTCTTCAATGCATGGGCCAGCTCCTTCATTTTAGCCTCATCGCCCTTGATTTCTCTCTCAATCGAGGCAATCTTATCCTTTATCAAACCTTCTAAAGCGTCGATTATTTTGATCGAAAACTCTCGATCTGTTGGCGCATTGGAGCGAATGGCATCCGAGAGCCTCTTCACTAGTTGGATGGATTGGATAGAGCTGGTGAAGCATGATTTTTTCTCATTCATCAAATACTTTGGGGGTTTCAAGACCAACAAGGCAGCATAGTAAAGCATGATGTGGATATGAATGGGGACGTATTTGATCACCTTCATGACATCCTCGTCGTTCAAAACAATGTTCAACACGGTTTCTGCAGCGGTGAGGGCCAGCTCACTTGATACCTTCCCACTCTGGTATGTGGACAATTCCTTCTTCAAATCAAAGTGTTCATCGCCATCCTCATCTTCGCTGTCCTCCTCATCCGAGTGGGTCTCGTGTTCCCCCTCTTCAATATCTTCGAGGTTAATTTCGTTGACTTCATCGAATTTTGGCAATCCCGAGTGATCATCCCCCAGTTCGATCTGAAACCGCCTAACAGCGGAGGAATTGATGTGCATCTTAGCAAAATTGTAGTAAATGAGGGTGGATTTCGATGACCAGACCGGGTGGTTGTTGAAGGGATTCAACAAGACCGTCCATTGGACCATCCATTTGTCCAACTCCAAGTTGGTTTTGAACGGTAGACCAAACGAAGAGGGCATCAATAAATCCCATGCATCCCCCTCTAAGACGTTTGATAAGGCTTGGTGGTATTCCACTTGGGAAACCAACCTCAAATTGGAGTAATTTGAAGGATACGCAACATCTGCTTCCCCTTCACCTCCCCCGACATCTTCCCGGTCGTTATCCAAATCCACTATTTTATTCTTCTCTTCGGTTTCCCCCTTTTCCAGTAAAAACTCCTTCGACTTTGTGAAGGTTGGTTCATCCTCTTTGACCAGGGGATGTCGATTAAACGCCAGACTTTGCTGGCCGTCTAAGATGTAAATGAGATACCACAATTTGAGTCTATCCTGTTTGGAAATGACGCTGTCTTTTCTGGTTGGCGACACCAAGTTCATTGTGCGAGCCAATTGAACGGCCAAACCGGTGAACATCTGGTTCTTCTTGAACCAGAACCCACAAAAGCAGAGCCCCACAATGGTGTTAAATGCGTCGGTTTCTGTTTTCGGCGTGTAGTATAGAATATCTCTTGATATTTGATAGATGAGCGATTCTAAGGGTTGAGCCAATCTGCTGAATTCGGGATGATGTATGGAAGCAATGCAACAAATCGAGGCAATCAATAGCGGACAAGTGTTCCAGATGTTTTCCACTGAATAATGTGAGATATCAAACCCGAATAATTGGGGTGATATATTCTTATCGAAGAAATCAAACAAGATCTTGGCCTCGTCCAAAGTCATTATATTTCCGATTCTTAAACCTACCAATTCACCCACACGGTCCAATTTCTGCTTCTTCACCTCTTCAACCTCATCATATTCCAGGGATCTCTTTGGAGGTGGATTTGGTGGTGGATGAACTTCCGTAAAAGACGACTCTGAGGGTTGACCTTGCTGTCTTTCCAAAAGATTCAGAATCGCACCTAACTTAGAATCAAAATCGCTCAACCTGTTCTCCACACTATTCTTCCATTCTCCTGAAGTGTTGACCACGTTGTTCATATTTGGTTTAAGATAACGAGTAAGCGAGGATGGAATTGGTGTCGAAATCCCCAAAGATGAAGGGTTATGTGTGGTATTGGCTGGCTTAAAACTGGCCACCTTGACCTCGTAAACACATTGTAAACCCTGGGATCTGCATCTTCTACAGTGTTCATCTCCATCGTTTTTTAGACATTTCACCTTGGATTTGCGGCAGTTTGTACAAGCTTTGGGTCTTAAACCCTTCTTGTCCTTATCTTTTCCTTTATCTTTTTCGTTATTATCCTTCTCAGAAGTCGCCACGTTACCCTTGGAGGCTAGTGATAGCTCAAGCCGGGGTTCCATTGACATCACTGGAGGATTCCTATACTCATTTGAGGTGAAAATTTAATTTGAATCAAGATATTATCAATGTTTTTAGTGAATGGATTGAATAGCCTTTATTATGGGAAAAAGGATATTTATGGATGCTTCAAAGGTCTTAGCAAGATGAATAGATTGGCTTCGTTTTTTTCAAATTTGTCGATAACGTTCCTTTCACTGACTTCTCACCTTGTTAGAAAATCAACAAGAAATAAGGATAAGATTGGTATTTCATGGCTTAAAGTGTGCTCCGCTGTGTGTTTTATGTTGAATCGTTGTTAAATCGCCGTTTTTATGCTAATTGCGGTGAACCAGATACAGAAAAGGTAAAAAAATGCCATGTTCTGTTAATGGCAGAAAAGCTCTTTGGGATTTTGATGCCCGACGATGAATATAAAATAGGGCCTTCCCCTGAAAAAGATGTACTCGAGTTGGTCTTAGTCTTTATCATTGAAGAAACAAATGAAATTCGCCTCTATTTTACTTCTTATTGCCGCCATTTCTCAGATTAGTGCTGAGAGAACACCTTCCCTCAAGACCATCACAACTCGGATGCATGATGGCAAGACTTCCTTCATCACTGTTACCATAACAGAAACAGAGACTAAAAAAGAAGAAAGGAAGGAGACCACAAGGGAGACGTCAACCTCTTCAAAGAAGGAGACTTCCACTTCATCAAAGAAGACTTCCACTTCATCAAAGACAGTGACCTCAACTTCATCTAAGAAGACGTCTACTTCTTCCACTCCTACTACCACAGTTTCCTCTGTGAGAACTAAGACAAGTTCTGTCACTTCTACAAGAACCGTCACGTCTCCTACAACCATCATTTCCCCTACAACCGTCATTTTCCCTACAACCGTCACCTCTGCTACTACTGCTACCAGTGGTACAACAGCCACCAAAACTACTGCCACTACAGAAACTACCTCCACTACCCAAACTACTGCTACTACTGAAACTACTGCTGCCACTGAAACTACTGCTACTACTGAAACTACTGCTGCCACTGAAACTACTGCTACTACTGAAACTACTGCTGCCACTGAAACTACTGCTACTACTGAAACTACTGCTGCCACTGAAACTACTGCTACTACTGAAACTACTGCTGCCACTGAAACTACTGCTACTACTGAAACTACTGCTGCCACTGAAACTACCGCCACGACTGCTACCCCTGTTACGCCTGTAACTCCTTCTACACCTGCTACGCCTGCCACTCCTTCTACACCTGCCACTCCTGCCACTCCTGCAACCTCCGCTACTCCTGTCACTGTTGTCACTCCTGCAACCTCTGCTACACCTGTCACTCCTACCTCTCGTGCCACCACCCTCACTCCTGTTGCTCCGGTCACATCATTCATCCCAACCAGGACAACGTTCCCACCAGCTTCGGAATTTACTGGTATTGCTGGTGTTTTGGCCGCTCCAGCCAACGGCTTGGCTGTTGGTATGATTGCTTGGATGTTGATCTGAGCATGTCTTTTGAATTGAATATCGCTCAAAATTGTGTATTGTTAATTGAAAACCAGTGTCTTTATTTCACTTACTTCTTTTTTCTTCTTTTGCCACGTCCGTCAACACGTTGATCTTCTTGCAACCTTTACGCAGCATTGATCTTAACCGGTTCAAGTAATCTGATCACGTGACCTTTTTGCCAATCTCCGCTTTCTTATTCAACTCAATGTTCTTTGTCAAATCCAGACAGTATCTAGTTCTCGGATCATCTAATAACCCCTACAAGTTTGGTTACAAGGTTTTGAAATGGTATATTAACAAAGATCTGCCTGTGACACCCTTGAATCCCAAATCTGCAGAGATCTTAGGATTGAAGTGTTATACTGATATTAACTCCTACATCAAGAGTGCATCCTTATCCAACTCCGGATTGGGTGTCAGCGTCATTGTTCCTCCTAATGTTGCATTGGGCTGTTTCAGGGAGGTTGTTGAGGCAGGAAACTCTTCATATATCAAGTCGATCTGGTTTCAGCCAGGATCATTCAACACCCAGGTTGTGGATTACGTAAACGAGAACTTCCAATTGGATGAGTTAATAGCCGATGGGGAATGCATTCTCGTGAGTGGAGCTTCCAGGTTACAATCTCTAGATATATAGGTTATCTTAAATCCTCCTTCATCATCGTGCTTGCAACGAATATTTTCTGGTACCTACCGTCTGTTTTGTCGTTTCGGGTTGCGGTCGTACTCGTAATCCCTATCTCTGTTCCTCTCGTTATTACGCTGTCTGTCACGCTCGCGTTGTCTGTCAACGTCTCTTCGTCTCTCTCGTTCTCTTGCATCCCGGGCTCTGTCCCGGTCCCGTGTCTCGATATCTCTGGATCTATCATAATCTCGTTTCCTATCTTGATTCCATGATTTATCGTTGGCACTCGTTCTTTCCCTTGGTCGATCGCTTTCTCTTAGTCTATCCCTCTCTCTTTCTCTTGGTCTATCACGCTCTCTTTCTCTTGGTCTATCACGCTCTCTTTCTCTTTGCCTCTCACTCTCCTTTTCATTTTCCCTAGGTCTCTTTTCACCTCTTGGATCCCTTGATTCATGGACGTTTTTGAACGGCATTTTATTATTTGGTTGTTGACGGCCCCTCACCTCCTCACCTCTGTTTCTTCCCCGGGGTTTAGTCTCTGTCTTCTCCTTTGTCAACTCCTCAATTCTCTTAGCAAGATGGTCCTTCCAGTAATCCAATAGGATGTCCACCACGTTTCTGATCGCAACCTTACCTTCGGTGTTGATGAAGACAATCATATCGTGATTCCCGCCATGGGATTGAAATTGGACCCCATCACCAAGCATCTTTGTATTGGCCAGCGGTTGGCAATCCAGTAGCTTTGATTTGAACTGACCGATCGTAGAGCCAAGCTCCCACTTGTTCTCCTCCAAATGCTCCTCTAATGCCTTTGCAACATATCTCGTTGTTCTTCTAGTCAATTGGGTGACAAATGGCCCGTAGCAACCTTCGTCAGCGTCCACAATCACAAATTGAGCTGGAATGTTCAATCCCTGAGCATAAGTCACTAGGGCCACTTTCATGCCATTCACCTTATGAAGCGATACACGGGAAACCGGTCCATTTATATCCGGCAAAAGGGTCTTGGTGCATGTCAGGGTCCTCGTGTCCATGAGCAAGACGTTTCCGTCTCTTGTTCCCACCACCATTGTGTCGTCCCAACTTGCGTATTCCAAGCACGACAATGGGGAAGTGGATAATGGGATGGAATCGACCAATTTCAAACCATCTTGCATTAAGTGATAGATGGTGAGATCTCCACTTTGGGTGGCTAGAAGAACACAATCGCCTCGGTTGTTCCATTCCATGCAATTCACACTGGCGGGTAATTCCACTGAGTGGGTCACCGAGTATTTGGCCTGCGGATTGAGAACAAGCAAAATATCTTCTGCCGTAGCTTTGGCATCGACACCCCCTGCTGTGATACCATCTTCTCCCTTTGTCTTACCGTACAAGACCAAGTGTGTTCCGTCATTTGAGAATTTGATCAAATGGGGATCAATTGACTTGCCGTGGTACTTCAACGGCACACTAAAATCAACAAACAATCGTTTGCTGCTTGAGGAATAGCCGTACACCACCAGCGCCCCAGAACCTCCCACTGCAGCCAACTGGGGACTCAATGGGTTGAAGCTGATCGACGTTATTTCCTTTGATTTCACGTATATTGGAGCAATCAACGTCCCTGGTTTGAGATTATGGATCGATAGCACCTCAGTGTTGGGGGCATAGTGTGCTAGAAGCTGTTCTGCCCCGGAGATGTCCACCACATGCTTCATCATCAATGAACTGGCACTGCTCTACCAGCTAAATTTTTCAGCACTGTAGATACCACGTATCTCCTCTTGAGAATCCATATTTACACTCCTTGTGAGCCATATTATAGCCAATGGTGAGTACCCAGTGGAAGCTGCGCTGTTCCTTTACTATGTGGCCAACTTACTAACTTGAAATCAGTCAAAACAAACGTTTAAACAAAGAAAAGCCAACGAAAAGTTTGCCAACAGAGTGGCCAAGGAGAGAAAGGGAGAGATCAAGAAGGCGGACAAGACTTTGCAGAAGCCTAAATTGAACATCCCAACGTGGATCTTGGTGCTTGTGGCCTTTGCCTTACTGGGATCAGGGGTCTTGGAGATTTTGAGAATCTTCTTCTAATTGTCGGTGACAGTCCGGCTTTCCGCCAGCCCTGGGGCATTATAATGGTTAAATAAAAGAATAGATAATAATACCTTTTGTCTTTTACATACTTGAATTGAATTCACTGCGATTTGGATCCTACTTACGCAACACTCTCTTTTTCAGCTGAAGAGATGGAGTTGACGATACCAATACCGAACTTTCCTCCGTTCAAGTTAAGATCCTCGTTGATCGACAAGGATCCTGTGATTTGGGAACATCTGCTCAACGATTATCTCGTCTTGTTCCAGAAGCTTATGGCCATTCTACCCCAAGGTAGAAAAGAGAGTGAATATGTTCTTTCGAATCAGACCCGAAACCAACTGCAGCTGTTTCTCGTCACATTTCTTGGCGAATCCTCCGAAGAGGAATCCCAGGTTTTCAGTTTGGGGGCCATCAACCCCAATATTAGAAAGAACCAGCACTTGTTGAAGTTGGCGGTTTTTAGCTACATTAAGAGATGCAATCTCGTCAATCTCAAGCTCCAGGGCAAGTCCTGTTGGAATTTTTGCAAAGTGTATCTTACCATTGCAGATAAATACTCCCAGGCAAAGGTTAATCAGTCGTTCATCACAATTCCAATCATTAGGAAATTAGTTCTAGGAGAGGTGAAATCAAGTATAAATGGTAAGAGTGATGACGTGTCCCTCATCAGAAGTCTGCAGGACCATTTATCGCATCTGATTGCAAGCTCAAAATGGAAAAAAGAGGACGATCTCACATTGTACTTGTTACTTGGTCAGAAGACTAAAAAAGGACTACAGGCCAACAGCGGACCTCGTAGAATCAACAAAGGTGGGAGGGAAGGTATGAATAACGATTTCAGCGAACTTTTTGTAGATAAACACTGGGTTGAAATCCTCGAAGAAATGTATTCCAATGGTGAGGGGTTGAACTTCAAGATTTGCATCCAAATAATGGCACTTTCGCTGTGTTCTCTCACCAGCGTCAAGATTATCAACGTTATAAAGACTTTGGAGGTGAAAACGTTGACCCAGCTAAAGACTTTCCACCCCTTGGTGGCCAAAGTGGTGCTTTCAAAAACTTTGAACGATTTGAACCCAAATTTGAAGGATCTGATGTCATTTCTAAGACCAAAGGTAGTGAAACAACGAGAGTTTGATGAGGCCAAGATTGGAAACGTGGAAAGCATGTTTCCACAACTTTCCAGAGGTCAAATCAAAACATTGCTCATTAAGCATGATGATGATTTTGAGAAGGTTATTAATGAATTGTTGGAGATGGATGACGATGGACTTGCCAAGATCAAAGATTACGACATCAGGAGGCCGAAAAACGTTGTTGATTTCAAATTAAACAAAGAAACCCATGTGGAGGTGATGTTCGGTAAGAAAGAAAAGACGCTTGATGGCCTCAATTCGGATCTTAAAACAAAGACTCTTGCAATGTTATACGATTCTCAGGAGGACGAACCAGATGATACGTATCTTGAAAACGAGCTCACCTCGGGTAAGAACCAGAAACAGGAGGTTTCAATGCAAGAACAGACCCTCTTTGGTTTGTTCAAAACCAAGCGGGCAGCATTGGATAGATCGCAAAGAAACACTGCTTACAGACAGGAGTTAAAGAAGGAATTGAAGTGGACTGACGAGCAGATCGAAGGTTGGGCCCGTATTTTGGAAAAGAATCCCAATAGATTCAGAGACCTCGAGGATAGATTGGTTTATGTGGATGGAAACCTCAATTCCCACACGGGAAAACACCGCACAAAGTGGACCCAGAAAGAGGAGAGCGGTGGGGTGGATAAGAGACGTGGTAATAGATTGCCTGTTAAAGACACGACAAATTTCCAAAACTACATGAACAAGAAGAAGGATCAGAGAAACAAGGAAAAGAAGAAGGGCAGTATAGGAAATCATAACCGGAAGGACAAATCTACCCAGAAATCAGCCAATTAGTGAGGGGAATGGGGGGGTTAAACTATGGAAAGGCTAATAAGAACCAATTGTACGATGCAGATGGTAGTTAAGTCGGTCTGTCTGTACTAACACAAGCTAACTTGGCTCAATTGGTTGGCTTGTGGTGCTTCGTTTATAATTTTAAACCAAATACTATTAAAAATCTAAATAGAACCAAGTGTACTGATGCAAGCTTGCTTTGTTTGAATGTGAATTTGGACTCAACTCACGCTACTCGCAAACTCACTTCGTTCGTTCGCTCATAACGTCGATTCCACGCCCTTGACTCTGGTGACGTTGATGTTTTCGCTCGTTTCAATCTCATTACATAAACCTGCAATCGATGCGGAGGTGACCAAGTTGTCAAACTTGGAAAGAGGCTGCGGTAAGGAGAATTCCTTCTTCCAGTCTCCACCCTCGTTCTTCTCCAACCACTTCTTGATGTTGGTGATTTCTCTGCTGAGGTTCTTTTGGTAGTAATTGATGTTACCCAAGCCGTAGGTGAAATGATCCACGGTACTGAACAGCTGATCCACAGTTTGTTTGATATCTTCGCTTCTTGATAAAGAGAGGCCCTCGCCGTCGACACCCTTGGTCAATTGGTCCAACTTCAAATTCGTCAATTGGTTATTAACAATTGTTAATGGCAATTCCTCAAGAATGTTTTTGTAGGACAACTTGTTTTCAATGAGGTTCTTACCCACAAATCTGTTTTCCGATGAGGATGTCTTAATGAATGAATCTGTGAGTTTATACACCTTCAAAGAAAGCAAGCCTTGAGTGGACTTTTTTGGGTCAAAAACAACCAACAAGGCAGGTAAATCAATTCTTTCCTCCTGCTTGATCACCCTTTGCAATTGTTGTAAAGAGTTCAGTATGTTTGTACTCAAGAACTGGTTGGAACAGACAAACCAACCAAGTAATTTAACTGCCGATTTATTTGCTCTCAAAGTCTTCAAATAATCCACTTGAAATGCAACGTTTGTTTGTTTTAAAGAGAAAAAGTCCTCACCTTGAGAAGACACGGGAAAGTTGATCAACTTCGACACATTGATTGCCTTTGTGGTTTGGTTATCATAACCATATAATGGCCCACAGGCGATGTTTGAACCCGCGTCTTCGGAGATTTGGCCTAATTTAAGCACCGCCGATGCGCTGATCTCCACGGTGTATTCACTACTTCTTGCTGGAGCGTCCATTACTGAAGAATCACTTGAAGAGGTGGAAGCTGAAAAATTTTTTCTAAAACGATCAAATCACTTGAGCTGACATAATACAAGAGCCAGTAAGTGGGATCAATTCCACGTGAATTGGGTAGTAGTGAGTCTGTTTTTTACACGTACAAGCTTAACCGGTGTCTTCAACCGTCTTTGCTTGCATATGATTTTTTAAAAAAAAAGAAAAGTCGAAATTTCATGAAGTTTGCACTTGTATCACTCCATTTGCACAGCAAACCATCCCCTCGTTCATTTACATTTAATAAATAAGCCTATTATCTGTCAACTTACATCTGTTCACCAGAAAATATGATATCTTCTACTTTATCTGCTGAGCACATGAGCATGTTTCTTCTCATCAATTTAAAGATCCTTCAATGCCTCAAAATCGACCGGATTTAAAGCAAAAAGTGCCATATATTACTTAGAAACCCAATATCACTTCTTGATCTTTAATAGATCCCCACCAACTCCCCATTTCTTACAACTTCAACAATGATCAACTCGAGACGTCACAGTGAAAAAAATTTTCAGCTCTTGTCGACTTTCTTTTCTTAACTGACTCATAATGTCCGGTGTTGACCAAGTTACAGAAGCATTGGCTAAGACCTACCTAGACGAACCTACTGGGGAGTACGTTTCCAAATCCGAGCTCAAGAAGAGACAAAAGTTGAGACAAATCGAGGCCAAGAAGGCAGAAAAAGCAGCTAAGGCAGCTGCTACTGCTCCTAAGATCTCGAAACAAAAGGACGAATTGGCAAATGTTAACCCTGCTCAATACTTTGAATTGAGATCCGCCCAAGTGCAAGATTTAAGGAAGGAAAAAGCCGCTTATCCTCACAAGTTCCACGTTGATTCCGAATTTGAAGACATCAGAAGTAAGTACGGCTATTTGAAGAAGGGTGAAACTTTGCCAGAAACCAAGGTGTCTATTGCCGGTAGAATCATGGTGAAGAGAGAATCAGGTTCCAAGTTGAAGTTCTATTCTTTACAATCCAACGGTACCAACTTGCAAGTGATGGCTCAAGCACAAGATGCTGATGGAGATTTCAAGGAAATGCACGACTTGTTGAGAAGAGGTGACATCATTGGTGTTGAGGGTTACCCAGGTAGAACCAACCCACAAAAGGGTGGTGAAGGAGAACTTTCAGTTTTTGCAACCAAGGTGACGTTGTTGACCCCATGTTTGCACATGTTGCCAACAGAACATTACGGTTTCAAGGACCAAGAGGCAAGATACAGAAAGAGATACTTGGATTTGATCATGAACAAGGGATCCAGAGAAATCTTCCTTGCAAGATCCAAGATCATCCAATACATCAGAAGATTCTTGGATAACAGAGATTTCATCGAAGTGGAAACCCCAATCTTGAACATCATTGCCGGTGGTGCCACCGCTAAGCCTTTCACAACCCATCACAACGATTTGGACATGGAAATGTTCATGAGAATTGCTCCGGAATTGTACTTGAAGGAATTGGTTGTCGGTGGTATGGACAGAGTCTACGAAATCGGAAGACAGTTCAGAAACGAAGGTATTGACATGACCCACAACCCTGAATTCACCACATGTGAATTCTATCAAGCTTACGCCGATGTCTACGATTTGATGGACATGACCGAATTGCTGTTCTCCGAAATGGTCAAGGACATCACCGGCTCCTACGAGGTGGAATACCAACCAAACGGTCCAGAGGGTGAAACTTTGAAGTTGAACTTCGCCAGACCTTGGAAGAGAGTCAACATGATCGAAGAACTGGAAAGAATCTACGACGTCAAGTTCCCATCCGCAGACACCTTCCACACCGAAGAATTCCAAAAGTTCCTTATCGACATGTTGAAGGAGAAGAAGATCGACTGTCCACCACCTCTCACCTCCGCCAGAATGTTGGACAGATTGGTTGGTGAAATTGAGGATGCCTCCATCAACCCAACCTTTATCTTTGGTCACCCACAAATCATGTCTCCATTGGCCAAGGCCGACAGAGAGATTCCTGGGTTGTGTGAACGTTTTGAGGTCTTTGTTGCTACTAAGGAGATCTGTAACGCATACACTGAGTTGAACGATCCATTTGACCAAAGAGCCAGATTCGAAGAACAAGCCAACCAAAAGGCTCAAGGTGATGACGAGGCCCAACTGGTTGACGAGACGTTCTGTAATGCTCTTGAATATGGTTTGCCACCAACTGCCGGTTGGGGGTGTGGTATTGATAGATTGGCCATGTTTTTGACCAACTCTAACACTATTAGAGAAGTGTTGCTGTTCCCAACCTTGAAGCCAGATGCTTTGGTTAAGGGTGAGGAGAAATAGAGTGTGTAGATGTTTGCTCCAACATATATAATTACTTTAACTGATTTATTAAAAGAGAGAGGGAGATGACGGGGGGGGGGGCATCAAACGGAAGCATGACGTCTGTATTTACACAGAAAGCGAACTTTGATATGGAACCATTAGTGCTGGAGGTGTCTATAGGCCCTTGAAGTCCAAAGATACTCAGAAATGTACGTCGATTCATCTAAGACCTAGTAATGTTTATTATTGACCTACTGAATGATATACAGGGAGTATTTATATTCACCTCGCCATCACCCGACGCATCTCACCTCACGTACCTCACTCACCTCCTTATCTTCAACTCACCCTTTCTCTTCAATTCCAGCGCCCTCTTATATGGTGGCGCGGTCGGACTTTGCACCGGATCAAGAGGCACTGGCATGTAGCCCTCTTCTAAGGTGTATGTAGCGTCGGAATCCACCCCGTTGATGTCACCACACGCGACAAATGGCGCCACCAGACGCTCTTCTCTATCGATTGAAAGATCTTCGTTAAGAGACGCTCTGCCGATGTCCATCTGCTCAAAAAACTCCTCCGTGGACAGTGTGGTGTCTAGCTTTGGTTCCCAACCCGGCCTTGGCTTGTAACCGAGACAGACAATGAATGCCTCTAGTGAGGAGGCTCTTGAGGATCTTGGTTTGGCACAGATCACTTTTTCGAAGAGAAGACCCAGCTGTGAATAGAGCAAATCGATGTCCCTACCCCTGAAGATCTTCGCAACGAAGGAGCCTCCCTCCTTCAACACACATGTGGCCAACTGCAGAGCACACAGCACCAATTGGGCCTGAATGTATTCGTCCAAATCGTGAAGCCCTGTCACGTCCGGAGCACCGTCG
This sequence comes from Saturnispora galanensis, assembly GCA_030584985.1. Classification (NCBI taxonomy): domain Eukaryota; kingdom Fungi; phylum Ascomycota; class Pichiomycetes; order Pichiales; family Pichiaceae; genus Saturnispora; species Saturnispora galanensis. The sequence goes on along the minus strand of JAJMCD010000016.1, from coordinate 70,436 downwards.
GAACAGACAAAATCCGCCTTCTTACCCCCGAAGATGTCCATGATTTGGTCAAGGGTCTTAGGGTGGGTGATATCTGCTTGTAGCGTGATCACGTTTTCAATTGGCGACATTGGTTGTAAATCCACCGAAACGATCTTCGTGTCTGCAGTGGGGTTCTTGAAGATCTCTCGAGACAACACCTGTGACCATGACCCTGGTGCTGCACAGAGATCAACAACCCTGTCAACGTCCTTGAAAAGATCAAACTGTTCGTTCAATTGAAGCAGTTTAAAAGCCGATCTGGCCCTGTATCCTTCTTCCTTGGCCTTTCTATAGTACAAATCTCTCTTATCTTTACTGTTCTTACCCATGGCGGAGTGGAGGCCTTTGGTTAAGCAAGCTTATAAGCAACAAAAAATTTGAGATGCTTGACTGACAAAATTTTCATCCTGGACGTTCATCAAGAAGAGATGTTCAAATCGGTTATAAGATCTTTGTCGACGACTAGCCGTGGTCTTGCGAAGGCGGAGCTTGATGCTGCGCTTCAGAAGTTGGCGGATCTGAAAACTGAGGGCTCAAAACCCGCCGTGGACCCCCTAACGGTGTCCACTGCTAAGCTAATCAACACCTACAACCAGTACTCACCAAAAGTGTTGTCCGAGGAGAGTGTTGCTCCAGGTGTGGGGACACCTATTCCAATCAACGCCGAGATGAATTATTACGCACCACTGAAACATGAAATAAAGCACGGTCATCTCAAGGCAGAACTTGTGTTCAAGGCATTTGACCCGGTGAATGTGGAATTCTTTGCAGACTTTGCACTCAGAGCGGCCTATTACTTGGGGTTGCCCGCAACAGGACCTGCACCATTGCCAACAAAGAGAGAACGTTGGACAGTGATCAGAGCACCGTTCGTGATGGCCAAGACAAAGGAGAACTTTGAAAGAAGAACTCATGGCAGAATCGTCAAGATCTGGGATTCCAACACAGAAGTGATTGACTTGCTTTTGGCATATTTGAAGAAGAACTCAGTCTGGGGTGTGGGTTTGAAGGTGAACTTGTTCACAAACGAAGCAGTGAAGGTGTCAACGAAGATTGACGGCGAAAAGGCCCTCGAGGAGTTGAACTCCACGTTGAAGTCGTTAGAAAACGAAAAGGAGAACCCAGTGGCCCAGAAGGTGTTGGAATTGCTCTCAGATCCCGTCTTTTCCAGACATCTCTCTAGTAAGGAGGTTGAACAAATCAAGGGCAAGAAGTCAACTAAGAACCTTTCAAAGTGAGGTTCTAGGATGTAAGAAACATGTAAATAAAGATTTGAATTGGTATAAACTTAAGCATCAAGTATACAAAGAAGCACGAGCGAAACGGAGACGAGCAAACGAGCGCAGTGAGTTTGTGAGTGTGCCAACAAAACAATCAAATCAATCAAATGACCCTGTGAGTTTGTCAGTAAGTGTCCTAAGTTGGGCTAGACCACTTGATTCATGCCAGAATAGTTTGCCTCATGCAAACATAAATTGCTCAATGATATTACCCTGTAAATCTGTCTCCTCTAGCATCTACAATACATTCAATGGTTCAAATGGGTATAAATGCGGGCGTAAGCTGATAATATAATATATTTAATCACTCACTTACAAACCCACTTCTTTCGTTAGTTTGACTGAATTGAAGCCCAAACAATAATTCTAATGTAAACTCTGCAAACGCTGTAAACTCACCCAATCATCCATACATCTCCCGGTCATCCATACATCTCCTGGTCATCTCCCAATCATCCATACATCTCCCAATCTTCCTCCTCTTCTTCACTATCCACCAGAATCGGCTTCTCTTTCTTAGTCACGTCCTTTCTACATAAAGGACAAGTCTTGTGGAATTTCAACCATGGACCAATACAATCCAAATCAAATCTGTGCTTCGTATCGCAGGGCAATTCCACAACCAAAGGATGGGGATCAGTGTGATATTCATTTGTACAGATGGGACACACCGCGTCACTTTTCAACTTCTTCACATCAACCCTGTCTAATCCATCCAGGAATGATTGATCAACGCCAGCTGAAGCATCGTCCTTTGCATAGACGTCAATACCCGATATCATCTGTTCCAACAATTGGTCTACGTTAGCTCCCGTGTTACCCACAACCTCCCCTAGCATCATTTCCACAAACGATATACTTGGGTTCTGTTGGGTGGCAATTGTTGTTGTAGACAGGAATTCGTTGAGAGATTGCTGCAAAGTTGGGGTTCTTCGTCCCTGTTGGGCGTTAGTGCTCGTGTGGGAATCTGACTGCTCCAGATTGTGTTCCTCTTCGTATGTTGGCATCGATGTGTGCAGTAGGTTAAAAAGAGAGATTATGTCATCAACGGAGAAGAAACGGGTGTCGTCTTGATCCCTGGAGATCATCCACTGAGTACAACCAATGAGGCATAAATGAATGTGAATGTGTCGCGTGGTGATGGGGTGATGGGGTGATGGGGTGGTGGGGTGGTGGGGTTTTAGGAAGTGAAGTTTAAACGGATGGATATTGGCGGATTTGGAAGTTAATGTGCTGAGCATGTATGTGCTCATGTTAGGATGTTTGATCCGATGTCCAATTTCTGCTTGGCATTTAATCGGTGTGAGCGACAAAAACTGTTTCTGGGTTATTTTCCCGTTTACTGCTCCAAACTGAGTGAAAGATTGAGATTAATTTGTAAATGAGAATATAAGATGTCAAAGAAATGTCAACCTGAACTATCAAAGAGGTGAATTGGCCTAGCAACTCCCACAAATCAGCCAACGGGTGGGTAGCTAAATTGGAAATGTTTGTATTTCTAAAGTTCATAGTTGGTGGGGTTGTTGTAGTGGAGAACCTTTACAATTTATTAAGTGGATTAAAGTTATATCGAAAGTTGTTATTTCACATGTTCAATTTTACTGCATTAATGCATACCCTAGCAACAATAGAAATTATCACTTGCTCTTTCTTAACAGGTTGATGGAGTGCTTTTGATTTAGCGCGTAATGTACTGAGCACGGATATGCTCATAAAGCAGAAACTCACATCAAGCCAGACAATTCTTATACCACTGAACATTGACTCTAATAGGTGCTCTTCCATTGTGATCTTCATATTCAATAGCTTTAACATGCCTTGATCCAATTCTAGCGATGAAGTTCCGTCTTACGTAACATGCACACTTTTTTCCATACTATCTTTCTTCCTTGTTGAAAGCCATAACTCTTTTCACAGGACTCAAATTGTGTTGAAATCCCTCTCTTGAGCTTTACACGCCTCCAAACATTCAATTGAACATTTTTATCAAACTTTTACCGCCTCTGGAACGGCAGTAACTCCCAATTATTCAAAACACAAAAACATCCAAAACACCGTTACCAATGGAGAAACCAAGTGAAGGAACGTTCACAATATTGGTATCGTCTTTCCTGTTGATTATACTTGCGATAGTTTTACGTTTAATTTACGTTTTACCCTCTACAAAACGAAAGATCACACCAAATGCTAAGGCTTCAACTGAGCTTGAGCCGCCCAAGAATGCAACAATTCTGATTCTATTGGGGTCGGGTGGTCATACGGGAGAAATGCTACGTATATTAGACCAATGGAAACACTTGGATTCCTGCAATTTACATTTCATCATTTCATCGGGGGATACCTCTTCCCTTTTGAAATTGAAGGAATCTGGCATCACCAAATACAAAGTCAACACCATTCACAGGGCCCGTAAGGTGGGAGAAGCAAAATTGGGAGCTTTTATCAACACCTTGATATCGTTTTATGCGTCTTGGTCTTTGATCCGGAACATCAAGCCAGAGCTTTTTTTGAGTAATGGTCCAGGAAGTGCCATCCCCTTGGCATACACGATGTTCATTCTAAAGTTTCTTGGAATAGCAAGCAATAAAATTGTCTATGTGGAGTCGTTGGCCCGTGTCAACAATTTGAGTCTGACGGGTTGGTTGATTTTGCCAATCTCCGACAGAGTGTTGGTCCAGTGGCCCCAATTGGCTCAACTGTATCCCAGGGCAGAATATAAGGGTATTTTGGTTTAGAGAGCCCGGATTTATGCACCTTTCAGTGGCATTGCAAGGGTATTTGCGTCTCACCATCTCTTTCTTCTACTATTATACAATTAATTTAACGATTATTCTGCTTTTTTACCTGTTTTTCGATGGCATTGCCGATGTTCAGTAGTTGAACGTTGCTAAAGGACGATGGCAGCACTGGATCCTTCTTTTCACACCAACAAACCCTCAGTGACTTCCCATTCACTACAATAGAGGATGGTCCGTTGGTGTGCTTAGCATTCATCAACTCACATACCGCAGTTTCTGCCATTGTTCTGCTCTCAAATGTGACATACCCAAACGCTCCCTGAAAGGAAACAACGATTGACTCCACTGGGTACCCCTTTTCAGAGAAAAACTTGTCAATAGCATAAATAGGCGTACGTTCACTCACCCCAATGAGAAAGAGTGTGCATATATCCTTGTCTTTAGGAGGGGTCATCTTACCATTAAGAGGAAAATTCTTCATCAATTTGGCCACGTCCTCCTTACCGAGTGGCAGGAACTTGCGTTGTTTCGGTATCATCTTATCTTCACCCTTTTCAATGTACTGCTTCAATCTTTCAATCAAAGCCAATCTTTGGTCTTGGGTGAGCTCTTTGTGGGGGTCTTCACCAGCAAACTTCAAATCCAACGCCTCGGCATTATAAAGCCTGCCTACCACGGTTTTTGCGTTCTGCACCACATCAATATCGTCTCTTGTAGTGAGAATATCACCCAAATTGGCCGCTTTGATCAATTCATCTCTCAAGGTCTCTCGAACCCCCATGAGTAAATCCCGCATGCAACATTGACAGCAGTTTCGAGAGTGAGCACATGTTGGACACAGCACCGTCCTCTTGAATTGAGATGTTCCCTTGGTGAACTTGTGAGAATTCCACTTAAATAGGGTGTAAGGTCTGGTACAAATCTTGCATTCGCCACCTTGAACCAATCTACGCAGTTCGATGTGTTTGTTCGGTCCTAGGCAATCCTCGCAGATCGTTGGAGGGGTTGTTTCGTCGTATTCCATGGCAATAAGGAAAAAGGTGAGTTACGTAAGTTGAGGTCGAGATCAATGTCAAGATCGATGTCAATGTCAACATCAAAGGCGCAACTACAAGCCAGCCAGAGGTAGATTAGTGTAAGGGTGGGTATTGGAGATCTGGAGGCAAGAAGCAATAAGCAAGAAGCAATTGCTTGAAAAGAGCCTGGCTATGTATGTGACCGACTAAGGATTCCTGTTTTTGTCTCAAGCTACAGTGATTTAAACATTTGGATTGTAATGTGAGTTTGTGCAGTGATAGAAGATTCCATGGGGAAATCACACCTTTCATTTGATGAAGTGATGGTTTCCAAACAAGATAAAGGTATAGGCACTGATAAATCTTGAGGGTTGCCTGGATAATGAGTATAAGGGATTCAGACTCTAAAGTACCACAGTTCAAAGAAGAATTTCACTATCTCAACGTCTTGAGCCTGTCTCTCGATGTAGTGTATTCGAATTCTCTGCTAATTGGCTATATATCAATCGAGATGAATAGCGCACGCAATATTCCAAATAGAAGCAGGGATTTGAAACGTAAATGAGTCCCGCTTGTTGTGCATTGAACCTAGCTAGTAGTATCATGAAACCACTTTTTCTCAAGTTCAACCTCCATGATTAATGCTATCATCCTCATGTCAACCTTTTGAGACGCTAATGAAGTTGTTCTTTTGTTCATGGAAGGATGATGGGTCCCATCAACAACTCAAATTTGGTGCAGGTATCTGCTATCGATAGCATGATGTGATACTCGTTAAGAGACACCTGACATCATGAATCTAAACCCTTAAGAGTTCAGCTGAGCTTTTTTGATGGTCCCTTTATATGTAAGCCTTTCTTATTGAACCCCAGCGGATTACCTTGCAAATGTCCTCGGTTCTACAGGGTCTTTCCAATACCCGATCCTGAGAGGTAATCCCTAAACAGCGTGATTATCTCTTTCGATGACGCTGAACTTGAGAACATTACTGACACTAGTACTTTCACCTTTAGATGCAAGAACGCAGCAATACGGTCGTCAGTTAGACAATCTGCACACCAACAAGCAACTATGGCGGTTAGTGAGTGTTTGATAATGGAGGCTGTATGGGTTGACGGCACCATGGGTTTGCAGCATCATGGGTTTACGGCAGCATAACTTGGTATGCTCGTTAATGTGATGAGAATTAAGTGAGAAATGCTCTTCTTCAACATTGATGTCAAATCCCCAGTTATCGAGGTAAAACTGGACCCTCTTGTTTCTGGGATACAGGTCTCGATCTACATCCCTCGTATTTTTGGTTTACAAACCACTACATTGGCTGATTGGCTTAACTATGGAATTATGGTACACGGGGAGATTCAATCCATTCAGTAAAGTTTGTCAAAGTAAAAAAGGCTTTCTTCATGTTTAAAGTGATTCAGGTGAAGAAATTCAAATTGTTTTTTTGCTTCATCATATAGGATTCCCCGTGTTAATTGGAATTACAACGTGTATGTTTGAGTGTCCAGCTGAAGAGCTAATCAATCCACTGATCAATCAATCCTTCAATTGGATAAAGAAAGAAGGCAAGCTCAAAAGAAAGAAAATTTTTCGGTTGAAGGGTCTTTTTAAAGGCCAAATAGAGTCACGTGACCTGCTCCTCAATCCATCCGCCCCCCCCTTTTATTTCCGCTCTTTTCACCATTGCACCTACTACCTATCACCAATCCAAAGACATCCAACACATGCCCCTGATTTCCCTCCAACCTGCCAATTCCACCGCCTTCTGGTTCAAATGACTCACCTCATCGCTCGATGAAAAACCAAAACCCATTAGCTGTACTTTTTTTTAACACCATGAGTACCAAAACCATCACCGGTAGGGTCTCAGTGGCTTGCGATAGGTGTCGAAAAAAGAAAATAAAATGCTTTTACGACGATAACGACAAAGATCCAAGCAAACACTGTGCAAACTGTAAATCTGTGGGTCTAGAATGTATATTTACAGACAAGTTGGCCAGAAAGGCTTTCCCAAGAGGATACACAGAGTCACTAGAAGAGAGGGTGCGTGAATTGGAATACGAGAATAAAAAGCTGCAAAAGTTGTTAACAATGAAGTCTTTGGATGAACCACCGGCCCTGGAAGCAAATAGGAAAGAATCAAGAGCAATCAAAGAGGAATCCCTCTCACCCCAGGGGCTGGACTCACTACCCACAAACCTAAACAAGGCAAATCTATCAGCTTGGAACAACCAGTTCACTTCACAAGATTTACACACCCATGACGAACATTGCAATTGCGGTATGGACCATTCGCTGATTCATCGACCGGTCTCAATTGCAGGCTCAGTTGACATCGACAGCGGGAATCTGAGCGATGAAGATGGGTCGCTTCTCTCCGTAGACGGTCGAAGAAGAATGGAAAACCATCATCATCAGCTACAGTCGTCAAAGTACTCTTTCGAACAAATCAACGCCCCAGGGGCTGCAGCGGCAATCTCCCTCCAGAACAAGTTGAGAACAAAGAATTTCATGAATTTGGCCAATCTGATCGCAACAGCAATCCCCAGATCCACAGACGAAACCTTGTTCATACCAACGTTATTGGCAAAGGTGGTAAAGGTTCACGGGTTCGATTCAAAAGCCCCATATCTCACAGCCAGATCAATTGCCCTCTTGAAAGAGGCATACAATGAACGAGAAAGATACAACCTCTTTCCAATCACATTCAAAGGAATCAACTTCAATGAGCTCAAAATCAACGAATCCACCCAGTTCTTCCAGAGCTTGAATTTACCAAATCATTCCAATTTGGACATCTGCATCACGATCTTTTTTGGAACCTGGAATACAATCATCCCCATCCTCAACAAGGACATCTTCATGGAAAACTACAGGAAGTTCAACCTCAGTAGAGACAAAAACTTTGAGGACGGCGAAATGGTGGGATTTGAGAAGTTCGGAGAATTGCTCGTCATCATAACATGTCTAGTGATGGTTTCTAACGAGCGAAACAACATCAAATCCAACCCCACTGAAGGAAACACTTTCACGGTTCAAGGAAATAGCGATGTTCTTCAATTTTATGACCACTTGATCAAACAGTTCATCAAATCAAACATCTCATCGATCTGCTCCATCTCCTCGTTACAAATCAAGACCATCGAATTACTGTACTGCTTGACAACAGGTGATTTGAACACAAGTTACGAGGTGAGGGGCAAGATGATCACAATGTGCCAACAGATGAGGTTGCATAGATGTCCTGCAGCAGTGCTAGGCTCTAGCGGGTCCAAAGTTTCCAAACTACAACAGGGTGAACGGAGAATCCTATTTTGGTGCATCTATACCTTGGAGTCCTTCTCCGCCTTCATACTTGGTGTTCCCAGACTGCTCAAGGATTACGAGATCGAATGTGCGTTACCCTCCTCTTCCTCAAACAGCGAGAACAAAGAGTCGGACATTAACCTCATAACTTTTAAGAACAACATCCAATTGTCTCTCGTGGGTAAGGTGTGCGATTCCGCCCTGGGGGTCATGCGGTTTGCTAAGGTTTTGGGTACGATTGTGGACACCATTTTCAAGCGGAACAACGGCATGAAACAAACTAGTACATCGGAATCCACTTGCATTTTACTTGAAGAAATGTTGAACAATTGGTTGATAGAATTGCCTCCTCCAATATCATTTCAATTGATAGAGAGGGGGGGAAGCTTGAAAAGCGTTGAAGCTTATTCCAACACCCAATTGACCCTAATGTTTCTCTACTACCAGGCAAAGGCACTGATTTACATGACGTTGTTGAGCAACGAGGCGGCTTCTAAAAACTCCCCGGCTTTTATTAGCACCCAGCAGGCCGCCTCCAATCTCCTGACGGTGACCAGGATTTTGAACACAACTGGCCACAACCACTACTTTTTACCCTTGCCAATGAATATGGCAAGACAGAAGGCCAGGTTCTGTTTATTAGCTGCCAGGAACTCGTTGGAATATACGAGAGGCGGCTCCCTCTTCCAAGAGGCGAAATATTTGATTAATAACGTCATCCATGAATTAAAGATCGAGACAAAGATAGGATTATTGGGGTGTCTTTCTGAGAATTGCTTCAAGTGCTTGGAGTTGGCCATCGAGGCCATTCTGGCCTCACCAAAGACCACCGACCTTGTTGGTCCCGTGGAAACATTAAAGAAGGAGGTGAAGAAGAAACCAATGGGATCTCCGTTAAAGAATGTCACAATGGAGGACGGGGTCAAGAATGAGCCCGCTATCAACGATATCTTTAGCTCACCCGAAAACTCGATTGAACCCCGCAACCCACAAATGGCAGCTGTGGACCAGAGTGCACATTTAGGGGGTATTTGCAGTCAGAGTGACCTCTTTGAGTTTATGAAATTCGACCCCAAGACCGCGGAACAGGATAAATTGAACTCGTTACTGAATGGAGAGAGTAGACAGCAGAGTCCTGCGCCTATGATCCAGATGGACTCTTTAACTGACTTGATGATGATGAACGATTTTGGGGTCGATGCATCGTTGGGGCTGTCGTTGATCAATTTTGAGTTGGACAATTCCCAACCAAAGAAAACTAAGATCGAGGGAGGTGGTAGCGTGTCCAATCAAGCAAATGGTAGTAGGCATGAGCATGGGTATCATCATAGGGCCACATATGCACGCAGCAACGGCAGCAATTTCGATTTGAACAGTCCGGGAGACGATGAGTTGGATGATTTTGGTAATGAACTCTTTCAGAGCAGTGCCTCGAGGCGTGCTCCATCGACAAATGGAACGCCCCGCAGTTTATTTGACTGGACTAGAACCGGCTGAGCTTGTGTGCTCACCGCCTTTTTACCAAACGGTGGGATCTAATTGTTACCGCTTCATAAGTTACGAATTAATGAAAATCATGTTATACCATATAATACTGGAATCACACAAACAATTAATTAAAGTTGATCCCCTGTCGTGCATGATACTGTCCCATGTGGATGATGTAACTTAAAGCATTATCAGTTTCTTTATCCCAATATTTACTCACTCAGCTAGCTTTGACATATGAGGCATCCTTGTTGTTGACTACTATTTATGCACCTCTTTGATTTGCTAGTGTTCATCTTTTCACCGTGTTTTCAAGGAAACGGGTATGATAATCCCATCTGACATTTACAAGGATATTAATGCAATCAATGTTGTTCAAGCTAACAACCAGCGGATAATTATTTGCAGTCCAAAAAGCTCGTCATGAACCATTGAGAGCAACATTATCATGCTATATCGTTAATGATGTCGAAGAGTTCATGCAGGTAGGTGCGGAATCAAATGTAACAGACGAGTAGGACCTTTTCATACAACATGAGTGCAGTACTATCGACAAGTGCAACTGCCAGTGCCCCAGATGTTGCAGGATCATGTGAACTTTTCCTCTTCCATGTTATGGCATAAGGTGGGATGAAATACTAGGTGCGAGGGGTAGTTACAAACTAATGATAACCATTTATAGATCTTTTACACAGTAATATTGGAAGTAGAGTGGTCTAATTTCTTCCTCTGCGCTTAATGCAGGGTTGGTGCATTTTTATGCAATGCATCATGCAAGGCGCCGGATTTTCGTCCCGTCTTTGCAAAAAAATGACGCAAATAAAAAAGTATAAATAGACCCCTTGAACCCTGGCCGGTGGCGATTTCTCAGCAGTCTCCCTCCTTCCTCCACTATACTCTTAAAAATGACTTTCATAGAAACCGGCTCCCACGGTATCCCGCTTCTGGGTTTTGGTTCAGGCACATACTATTTCAAAGAAGAGGGCGCACCAGAGGTAAATGAGGTGCTAGTCGATATGCAAGTGGCGGCTATGAAGAAGGGCTTCATTCATTTAGATTCTGCAGAGTGTTATGGTAATGATTTGGAATTAAGACAATCGTTGAAGGTGGTGATCAATGACGGCACATACAAGAGAGAGAACCTGTTCATCACCGAGAAGTACTTCACTGGCGGTGATGGCAGTTACCCCGGCCACTCTGAATCTGAAAACCCGTATGCTAGATTGAAGAAGTTCCTGCAGGATGTCGACACCCCATACACAGACTTGTACCTTCTGCATGCACCCTTCGTGAAGAAGGAAACCCACGGCTTTGACTTGAAGGGTGCATGGAAGTTCATGCAGCAGTGCAAGGACGAAGGACTCACCAAGAGGATCGGTGTTTCCAACTTTGAAGTGAAGCATTTGGAGGAAATCTGGGACACCACGGTAACTAACCCGGAGGTGAACCAAATCGAGTTCAATGCCTTCTTACAAGATCAAACTCCCGGTGTTGTCCAATGGTGCAGAGACCACAACGTGATCTTAGAAGCCTATTCTCCATTGGGACCTCTTTACAAGGGTGACTTGACTCAAGGTGTTGGTTTGCAATTCAAGATTTTGTTGAAAGCCCTAACTGAAAAATACCACAGGTCGGAAAACCAGATCCTGCTAAGATGGGTCATCCAGGAGGGCATCATTCCAATCTCCACCACTTCGAAGAAAGAGAGACTGGAGGAATTGAAGGGTGTCTTTGGTTGGACGATGGACGAGGAGGATGTTAAAAAGATCGAGAAAGTGGGTGGACAATACAAGCCCAGATTGAGACAATGGTGGAACCCTGAATTTGGCAAGTACAACAACTTGTGACGTTGAATTGTTTACTTTGATGTATAAGTGGCTCTAACAAGATCCAAGACCTGATGCAAAACCTCAAAATCGGTCTTATTGTAATCCTCCTCGGAGGCTAAGCCAAATATTTTGCCGCTGATGTTCAAGATGATGTTCTTCGATGTCAGCGTGCTGAGAAGAAGGCCAATTTGGGACGCCAAAACCTGCATTTTCATATTCGGCATCCCGATTATCAACTTGGGGATAATCGTATTGTTCAATTCCCCGCTACCGCCGTTTTCATCCTCCCCATCTTCAAAGATGTACCTCCTCTGGGGTTTCTTAACGTCCGAAAAGGAGGGCGTTTGAAGATCATAAGTGATGTTCACCTCACCGTTTCTTGAAATTGAAAGAAGCACCTTATCGGCAAATTCTAATATAGAGCAGGTCAATGTTGCCTCACCACAGGCGGTGAAGATCTGACAGCTGGTTTCCTTGAAGTTATCACCAAAATCAAAACTCATACGGAGGATGGGGGGTGTTTCGTAGTAAATTTTTTATTCACTGTGTGAACTATTAACTGGTGAAGACAGGCAGGCACTCACTGGGGGCATGTTTTTTTTTTTTACTGGGAAGATTTTTATGCGTGGGCAAAGTTACTGGGGAGTAAAAAATTTACTGCACCGTCTACTGTGCGTTGGTTATTATTCCTCACATTGATGAGTGTGAATCGACATGTAGGACGACAAATGGGCGATCCTCTGATTAAAAAGGTTGACTTGGAGTCACAACGAACAGAGGATTCTTTCCCTGTGTGGATCAAGGCAAAAAACGCGATAATACAATGGGTTTCAACGCTGTGCACACTAATGTTCATTTCCTTCATCTTTGTGTTTGCCCTGGTTTTCCACCTTTACCACAAGTACATCAAGCGAGATATCTACTATGTTGTTCCTAAGGTTGATGCCTACAGCGACCCCAAACCGGGATCTAGCGGTAATTTAAAATACTATGTGAATTTGATGGGTTTGGACCTGAAAACATTCAGGATAACGACCGACGACGGGTTTGTGATAACCCTACACCGGCTGTATGATCCTCATGTGGATAGAACCGAGTTAAACAAAAGAAAACCTATCCTCTTAGTCCATGGACTGATGCAATCGTCGGCATCGTTTGTAACCTCAGGGTACAAATCCCTGGCATACTACTTGGTCCAGAACCAATATGACGTGTGGCTGGGAGACAACCGATGTGGGTTTGAGCCTGAGCACGTTGTTTATAAGGAAAACGATCCGGAGATGTGGGATTGGGATTTGAATGAGATGGCCAGATACGACATTCCTGCAATGGTCCACACCCTGCGAGCCAAAAAGAAGTACGATGGTAAGGTGTCGATTATGTCTCACTCCCAGGGGACCACCCAGAGTGTGTGGCTCTTTTCGAAGCAATTTGAGTCAGAATTCCACAACATTGTGGATAAATGCGTGCTGATGGCACCTGCGGTTTACGGAGGCCCGCTACTCAACTCCAAGTCCTTTATTCAGTTTATGAGGCTTCTGCCTGAACCTTTCTTTGAATTCTTTTTTGGAAGGCGATCGTTCATGCCGATTCTGATGACGTTGAGAAAGTTGACATATAGGATGAAATCGTTCGGATTCACCTCCTACATTGTGTTTAGCTATCTATTTGATTGGAATGATTATCTATGGGATAAGCGAATCCGGGGAATCCACTTCACGTTCTCCCCGGTCTACATTTCGGTGAAGTTGATTTCCTGGTGGTTGCGCAGTAAGAACGGCCAGGGCTTTGAGGTGGGAAAGCCCATCATAAAGGATCCTGGACCGTGGTTTGACGACAAGACCCCAGATCTCTTGCTTGTTGTGGGAGGCAAGGACGACTTGGTGGATGGAGATATGTTTATTGAGCGGTTGACGCGGTTGGAGCCCGAGATGACGGGTAGATGGGATTACATAAAGATACCGGAATACAGCCATTTGGACGTGCTTTGGGCAGACGACCTCTTGGATCGAATCGGTGACAGGATCATTGGTTTTTTAGAATAGGTGGGTATACATGTACAGTGGTCACCCAGAGTGTCTATGGGCCGACGACCTTGTACAGTCTATAATTTCAGGTCACCCTCTTGAATCACAGTAGTGTCTATGGACAGAGGACCCTTCACTGTTTATAATTTTAGGTCACCCTCTTGAATCACAGCAGTGTCGAGAATATCCAGGGATCCCTTGAGGGCTTTAACCTCCCTAGTCATGGTTTTGTAATTTTCAGGCTCCAATAGGAAGAGAAGTTCGATAGATCCCTCCTTTTCAGCCTCTGTAATGAGATCAGCGATGTAGTTCTCGGAGAATTTGTCCTTAACGGGGGAATAAACCTCTGTTGCAATTGTCACCCGCACCTTCATCTTAGCTCGCGCGATTGGGATCAACTGGCTCTCTAGTAGCAACTTTATACCGTCCAGAGCTTTGGATTTGGCGTTTCTCGAGTTGGAGAAGTTGAATTTGAGCTCTTTGAGCGCCTTTTCGATCATCGTGGGTGGATATCTCTTCTTTGACTTGGGGTTGATGCACTTGGCAGATATTATTGTCAAGATCTCATTGTGCAACTTTTCGTTCTCCTGTTGTCTCTCCTTCTCATGCAATTGGATCTCACCCTTCTTCAGGATCTCCATGATGATTGTGTCTTGATCTGTTGTTCCAAACGCCTTCTGCAATTCCTCGTTGGGTGCTGTTTGACCTTTGGAAACGTTTAGAAAGATCTGGTGGATTTGGAGCACCTCATCTATATCCTTTTCAATACCCTTTCTAAAGTCTTGAACCTTGTTCTGATAACACGCCAATTCGAATCTCTTCTTGCCCTTTTTCATTCGAACCATCGACACGTTGGTCAGCTTGATCTGACTGTTAGGCTGGTTGATCTTACCCATCTTGAGTAAGAGGAGAGGAGCAGTTTTAAGGATTAAAAATTTGAGATGAAAATCGTCTTACCCATTTGAAGTGAAAATTTTGGTATGGATGTTGAAAAGAGCCAATTTCCACGCAAAAAAATCAAAACTAATTGGGAAATGGTCTCTGAGTGGGTTTAAAGTTGCTTCTATGCTTTTTTGCCGAAAAAAAGGGTTTAAATATGACTTTTTGAAGGGGGGGTTTTTTAAAAAAAAAATTGGGGCCATATCGATTTGTATGGAGAAGGAGATTTTGTACATATGGATTTGTGTGTGGAGGTCTGGTAAAGAATGATTTTTACTATGGAGAAAAAAAATAAAGGAACGACGACGAACGAACTAACGAGGAGGGATGGTGTAGGTAGGGGTGTAGGGGAGGTTGTGGGTGCAGTGAGTGGCGGTGTGGGTGCAGTGAGTAGAGGTGGGGGCGATGAGGGCCACTGAACGCAATGGGCAAGATAAGGTAGCACACTCCCCTCACGATGTCTCACCGGGATTGGACTTCCCAGTAAATTTCGCACAGGTATTGTGCACGTGACTAAGAATTTGGCGATGAATAAAACAGTTCCCAGAGTAGCGGGTAGAGCCTAAGTTAATTTATTTGAATTAGAAGATTAATTTCTAGGATTGGGATTTGTTTTAAAGTGGAAATCATACAATCTTAAACCATTTAAGTAGGGTCATTTCACATGGGGTACGGGGTGGCGCGTGCATTTTGCGCCACAATTTATCTGATCCGATGGTTTCTTTCCCAGTAACTTTCCCACCATCTTGTGTTGCACTGAATCTCATCGGGTGAATTGATTCGAGCGGTATAATTGCACGAAAAGTGAGTCAGACATGCAGATATGGTTTAACATCTGAGTAACAAGTTTTCAAGTGCAATTTCAATGGCATAAGCCAACAATCAAGTAGACAGCCAGATGCGAGAACAAGGTCACAGCTCCGAAAGGTTGGGTGGATCTACCCGAAAGTGGTTTATCTTATAAGCAAGCTGGTTTCATTTAGGATAAAGTAGTTGATCTTATCAGCGATCTTCGTAGGGTTGAAGCTGCTGAGCGTGTTAGTGGTCTTAGGTTTGAATTTACTATCAGACAAACAGGATTGCAGTGATGCAGCTGATCCTGTTAATGATATTTGCACTGGATTTTGGGCTGAATCGGTCGGCTGAAATGTCCTTGTTGGATATGGTGATGAAGTTAGCCACTATTCACATTGTTCGCAGTGAATTTTGCAGATCCACGTTCTGCTGTCTGAATTCAGGTGGTCAATAGTATGTCTCTGGGTGTTCTTACGGCCATGTTCAAATCTATCAAACCTTGAAACTCCACGCTGGTGATAGAGTGGATGCATGGTTTCATGGTGCCTTGATAGATTATTAAGTAGCCATGGACCATGTTGCATACTTGAATCCCTCCTGTCTCATGCTTTTGCTCATGGTTATAAACCCAAGATAAGCTGCTTCGATTATATGATTTCTACTTAGATAGTGGATGAATTAGAAATACTCACGCCGCAGCTTCATTCCTGTGATACGAAACCTAAAATGCTCATAATAAATTCAGTCCACATTTAACGTTACCTTCACGACACCTTCACGATACCTTGAAAACATTTTAAAAACACCTTGGACTGAAAATACCCTTAATATACTACCGACAGGTTGCTCCTCGCATGATAAGTTACAAGCTGGTCTTGTTCTTCCTTCTATGGTACACCAAAAATGCTTATTACAAGCAAACAGTGATCTTCAACTCTAACTTCAAATGCTCCATCCCCGCTAGATCCACAGGGGTAATACTCACGCTTTCTAGAGTGTGTCCGTCGTCATTAACTCTTGGAAAGCTCATTTTCAGTCACCGGACAGGAACTCCCACTTAATTACATTCACTCAGTCACCTCATAATTGCTCAAGATAGGCTTCGAGGCATATATTATCTAAACCGCAGAACCCATGGCTGAAGTTGCACCATCTTGACCTTGGAATTAACAATAATGTTCATCTGATGGATTGTGTGTCTCATTTAACTCACCCAGCAAATTGCTGTACTCGTTAGTTCGCCACTCATGGGCTCATTTTTACAATCACTCACCAACTAACGTATAAGTCCAACCCAAGGCCACTCCACAATCGCGAGAACCCATATTCACACACACGCAGAGCCCTAAATCGACAACCCTTATTACACAACGGAATAAGCCACCCCGACACCAAATCCACCTACTTCCTCCCACTCCATGAACCCGATTATCCAGTAACACACCCAAAGCACTTTCTGATTATGCAATCTCTGCTCTGATTTGGTGAATGAAAGATAAGTTCATATCTTCTCAATAAACCTACAACTTCTTTCAATCCATCTTCCTCTTCTTCCTTTCACCCTCCAACCTGTACCACCTCCGTTGAAAACGGCCACGAAGTGGCAGTTTGGCCGAGTGGTCTAAGGCGTCAGGTTAAGGTCCTGGTCTCTTCGGAGGCGAGGGTTCGAACCCCTCAGCTGTCATTTTTTTCATTCTCAATGAACTTGATCTGGATATGTCTTCTGGTCCTGTTTCTACTGGCAATCATCCTCGTAGCTCTTTTTGGTGATCTACCCGGCTATAGGCGAACTGCAATTCATAGTGCCCATCTTTATTTGAACCGAATCCCTTTGAAATTGGCCCGTTTCTTTCACTTTATTGATGACACTTTATTCAATGGCAGATTGTCGTCCCCAACGGTGAGACGTTGGTCCTTGTGGCTGGTCAATTGGCTTGTGCCCCTCTTTTACCTTGTTGTCATGGGACAATGCGTGCGTCTCTTCTTCATCTATTCGTTTGATCAGATTCTTTATTACGATAAATCAACGAATTGGTCCGCCAGAATATACCTTGTCATTGTCCCTCTTTTGGCAACAAACGTTGCTGTGTTTTTGTTGGCGGTGTTCACAGACCCTGGCACCGTTCAGGACTGTCAGGAGGCATACGAAATAGAATTCCGATTTGATCGCATTCTCTTCTTCCCAAACAAACCATGCTCGACGTGCTTGAGGTCCAAACCGGCCAGAAGCAAGCATTGCGGCATATGCAACAAGTGCATCTTGATGTTTGACCATCATTGTCTCTGGTTGAACAACGATGTGGGCTATTATAATTATCGTTATTTCCTCCTATTCCTGGTCAACACTGTCACCGTTCTGATATACGGCAGTTACCTCTGCTACTATTCAATTCACTGCTTCATCACCTATGAACAGAATCTGCCCCAGGAATTCACCCAGGGGTGGTTTGTCTTCAGATATTGGAGGGTGATCAACCGTTCGAAATGGGCGAACGAAATCTCCGGTATCCTCATGATGATGGCCGTCTTGATCACTCCAGTACTACTGGCCTTTTTGGTGGAGCATCTCCGCGCCATTTATTTGGGGGTCACCACCAACGAATTCATGAAATGGGACTACATCTCAGAATTGATACAAAACAAGTGGTTATACACGGTTAACGACACCAGCGGTCCCGTCTACGTGGTACTGAACAAGACACGGTGGGATGGCTCACCTTTGTTTGTCAAATTGGAGGACAATAAACCAATTGACGTATCGCCTGATCAATTGCGTAGAATCAATTCCTGGTCCGATCTCACCAATATCTACGACAGAGGCTTCTGGTCCAACCTCTACGAGAGACTCTTTCCACGGTCACTATAAGCTATGAGAGGACGCAGAAACTTCCAAGGCCACCATAAACAGACTCAAAGCCTCCAAGACCGTTATAAGTAGACGATCAAACTTGAGGCATAACGGTGGTGCTGCTGACCAACATTAGGACGCCACAAACCCTTGTAAATTCATCTTCTTAATTATATACTATTAATGACACTACCGATGATGCGACCGATGATGCTACCAACGATACCACCAATGATAGCACTGGATATACAGAATAAATTGGCCACGGTTAACTACCGATACTCCTGAGAAACCTTACTCATCAAGGTTTCGGCCCTTGTGATATCAGGAAGATCCAAACTGCTCCTCAACCTGTCAAAAGTGGCGGATGGCCTGCTCTCAACGTCATTCTGACCATCCTTGAAGATCTTTCTTCTAGTATGGTCCAAACTCTTGCGGCCCCGCAAGTCTTCCTCTTCCTCATCGCTCTCGTCACCAAAGAAGGCAGGCTTCTTAACCGTGAAGCCCGGACTGGAAAAGGTGCCGTCGGGGTTTCTCTGCTTGGGAGAAAACTCCATCTCAATCTCCTCGGTGTTCAACGTGTCCAACGACGGGTTCATAGGAATCGAAGGAGAGAATGTCCGGTCATTACGCTGGAACAATCTCTTCAACATCGTCCCTCTAGCAGAAACCTCGTTGCTAATCGTATCTCTGTACGTCGGACCAGGAGCAGGGAAATCCTGCGGCGAAATATGGGACTCAATCGTGTGTTCCTGGGCATATTTGGAGATGATGGGTCTATTTGGATCCGTTGGGTCATAGTTTCTCGGGTAGTGGTTGAAATCACCATTCTTGACACATTCCTGGATGATTTGAATGTCCTTGGGATAAAGAATCGAGCTGGCAAAGTCGTAGGAGAACCGAGGCAAGATGCACATCAACCAGGAGACAAAGAAACAGGCCCAAAACGAAGGTGCTCCATACAACATAGCCGCAGCCTTGTAGAATTCCTGAGATCCCAACGAAGAGGACCAAATACCGGTCCAGGCAAAGACAATGAAGTTGGAAATGAAGTTGATCAAACAAGTGAGCCAATCCCATCTATTCTGACGCAACAAGATGTACGTGTTACATGAAATGATCGAGATGGTCGCAACAAGAGCACCCATGAGAAACCGGTGACCCAACGACAACCCGTCGTTGGAAACGTTACCGGTCTTGTAGTAAAGGAACCAAGGGTAATAGAATGAAATGATGGATTGGTAAAACCCATCAAGCATGTACCAATAGAACTTCATGAATGTCCATTCAGTCCTCAAAATACCCGTCCGATACAACTGTGGAACCAACAAGGACACAAAATCATCAACATCCTGGTCAAAAATACCCAAGAAGATAACAGGCAACGACGTGAACGCCAAATTGTAGAACATCAAGTACGTGTATTCAAACAAATACGTCCCATCGAAGTTGTCGTAGATCCCATACCAAAACAAGGCCAACGTGAAGACGACGTTCTTGTAGAAGAATGAAGGAATCATCTCCGAGAGTCTCTTGTATGACCATCTTCCATGAACCAAGACCAACCGTCCCAAATACCTGAACTGGCCAATCGCATAATCTGAGGACATAACGGCCTGAGTACCCTCTTCACCAGCAATACCCACACCAACATCTGCGGCTTGGATCATTGCCACATCGTTCGAACCGTCACCAATGGCCAACGTCATCACATCCAACGTCTCCTTCACCAATTTAACAACCGAGGCCTTCTGAGCAGGGGAAACACGACAACACAAGACCGCCTTACACTGCTTGCACAAGAGCAAAAACTTGATTCTCAACGAATCCCCAAGAGCCAGCTTCAGAGCGTCACCATCAATGACCACCCCGAAATTCCCGCTCGGAGGCTCGTGGTTCTTCTTGGCCTTATCCAGTTCCTCAATCGTGCCGAACATGTTGAAATTGTCCTCCAAGTACTTCTCTAGAAGATACTGGACAACATCCTTCTTGCTATCCTTAATATCCTCAGGAATGGCATGCTCTAAATCATCCCCGGTCGTCTTAATAACCAACAATTGCATTGTGTTCTCTAATAAGTTACAGGAAAACCCGATATTGATAGCAGTTTCCACCTTATCACCAGTCAAGACCCACAACTTGATACCGGCTCTTCCAAGAAGTTGAATACATTCAGGAACACCGTCTTGTAGCTTATCTTCAATCGCAGTACCACCTAAAAGAATCAAGTTTCTTTCAATAGATGACGCAACTTCCTCCATCTTGTCCTCTCTGTCTTGGAGGGACGAAGATGCGGCCTTATGACGCTGCTGCCAGTCGAGATATTCACTCCAAGACAGCTGTCTTTGAGAAATACAAAGGGTTCTCAACCCCTCATTGGCAAATTGCTCCAAGTGGACGGCCGTCTTTTCCAAGATCGACTTGTCATTGTTGTCACTCAATCTAGAGTAAATGACCGAATCTGCACCTTTACAGATCAACAAAGCGGACGGCTCATCACCAGGAGTTGCTGGGGGCAATTTGATGATGGCGCTCATTCTCTTACGAGTAGAATTGAACTCCAAAATGTTCAAAATCTGGTATTCCTTCTCTTCCCCTTGAACGTTCAGAATGAGACCCTTCTTGGTTCTATTAACAAAGGCAAAACCCATATCACGGGCCGTACTAACAAGAGTGGCCTCATCCGGAGATTGGGCCCTCAGTTCAAACTTGTTTGGATCTTTTTCGGACTTCTCAGTAAGGACGCTATGACAGAGGGCCAAAGCCAACATGAAGTTCTCGTTGGCTTGTCTTTGTAATTCACCACTCTTGCCCTGCAAGTCGTCCGAAAATTTCTTAGAAATGAACGTCAACTCATCCTCGATTTTTTCATCTTGGTAGCCGTTGTTCACCTTTCTCAACGTCTCGATCATGTCGATCTTATCGAGAGCAATGGCCTTCTTTTCAGCAGCAGCTTCCTCTTCAACATCAATGCCCTGTCTTCTTCTGATTTCCGCATATGCTTCTGTGTAAGCACGACCGTACTGAACACCGTTGATGGTGGCCTTTTTGAACTCCATAACATTTTGAGTCAACGTACCTGTCTTATCGGAGAAGATGTACTCGATTTGACCCAAATCATCGGAGATATTCCACGACTTGGGGACACACGGGTAATCGAGCTTCTCGTAATACATTTGAACGTCCGAATAAATAAAGTAGGCCTGTGCGGTTTTGATGATCTCAACGGAAATGTAAAGAGAGATCGGCACCAAGGATTGATAAAGAATGACAGCAACAAAGAAAGAGACAATACCGTTGGTTGCTGGGGAAGCGGCAATTGTACCGAACTCAAAATAGGTTCTAGATGCAGTGGTGGACTTATAATAAACACCATTGACAATACCGGAAACCAAACATAGGATGAACAAAAGCAGGAAGTTCAGAACAACGGACCAGTTGAGTTCTCTTGAGATTCTCGACTTCTTTGTTGGAGTAATACCGGCATTGAGCATGATCTTGGTGTCATCCCCGGTAAACACCACCATACCAACAACCCATTTTGTGTTTCTCAAAGAACAACCTCTCAAGAGCATGTTGTTGATGTTGACTGGTTCATAGCACACCTCATTGTTCTCGTCACCCTCGGCGTAATACTTCAGATTACCCTCATAACTGTACAAGTTTGACTTTGGACCTTCACTTTCCAACCAGAATTTACACTTACTGAGGGTGTCCACTGATTGGAGATCATTGTGAGAGCATTTCAGCGCTTGCTTGACCTTCAAGTTGGTCTCACCGTCCAAATTCTTTGTTTCAACATAACAGGCACCGTCTTCATCGGAGGTGGATAGAATGACGACATCGACCGGAATGGAATCGTTGTTTTTGATCTTCAGAATGTCACCAACATGGACATTCTTCCAGTATTCCTTTTTGAAGGTTGCGTGGACGATTGAATCGGGATTGATCGCGGTGGAGACGAATGGTGGCATTTTCAGATCGTCATCACCCTCTTCACCTGTTTGAGATGGTGGATCAGCAAACGGATTTGCATCATCGTTGTTCCCGAGAAAGTTGGCTTCAACTTTCCTCTCGTGTTGCATACTTTTTCTATAATCTATACTGTCGAGGGACATTCTGACGTTGCCTCCCTGTTCATAATCTTCAGCCAAGGGGTCAATCATCTTTTTGTTTTGAATTCTTCTCAAAAGATAAAGTAGGGACTTTGAACATGCTTTCTTGAATCTTCTCCATAAACTGATGTTTTCTCCGTTAAAATTGGGGTTATCGATACCCTTCAAAATCCTTGTGATTTGGTTATTCACCTCTAAATCGGACGCGGTTCTACGGGAATCTTCGAGCGCATCCTTGAAGGCAGTGATTGCCACAATGACAATAAGAGGAACTGCGGAAAGAGCGGGATTTGGCACCCCGAAGATGGAAAACGCACCAAGAATGATCATTGTCAAGAAATAGATGTTGGCCACATTACCGAATTGGAAGTACAAGTTTTTTGGCACAAAGGTCACGGGGGTGTATTTTGTGGTTCTGATCTTATTTCTTGCATAGGAGGGGGGATTTCCATCCTCGTCCAGATCGTCTGCCTCCAGAGGTAGATTCCAATAGATATTTCTCTTTTTATGGGATTTATCCTTTTCATCCTTGTTACCGTCTGTATGGACCAAATCCTCATCTAAATCGTGATTAAAAACATGTTGGAAGTCCTTTTGGATCTTTTTCATTGTTTTACTTCTTCCTAGCATTGACACACCTCTTGTCAAAGTGCCGGTATTCCTCACCTTTCCATCTTTATAACGTTGGGTACCCCACCTTGTTCTTTCCATTACTGTTGCAGAACGTTGAGGTTGGTCCAAATTGGATTCACTGAAACTTTCAGAGTCTTCATTGAAGCCAGGTGGTTTTTCGAATCTATTTGATTTATCAAATAGATCCACGTCTGCAAATTGGGTCTTTTTCTGTAAGATTGGGGTTTTACCAATCGAGTTGGCATCATCATAATCGGAGCCTGTTGAATAACCCGAAAAATGGCGTTTATTACCGAACGAGGCGCTATGACCCATTGACGGAGATACCAAATTCCCCAAGTTTGACTCCGCGTCTTCAAACGCAAAACTGTCATCAAATGGACTGTTAACACTATCGTTTGGAGTTGTCATCTGATCAATTAATTATGTTAGTAATCAAACAAATCCTCAAAGTATAAAATCGTAATAATTGTCATTATTCCGCCAAAAAAAGCGCCAATTTTCTCGGAACTTACCTTTCTATATACCGACTGTCTATACTACTATCTTGGTTCACTTTTGTGCTAATTCTCGACCGTTTGCAAGCAGATTTCCAAGTTTGCTGTTCGAATAATATATCACTGAAATCTGGCCTTAGAGTGGTTCAATTTCCGCAAATTTTTGTATATCAGTTGAAACAGGGCGTGTAAAGCTGTGGGCAAAGTCTCCAGTCGCCAATCGCTCTGCGTTCACGGTTTCTAACGAAAATCGGTGAAGAAGAAGCGTGGAACAATGAGAATTTTTCTCCACGATTTAGGATTTGAATTCCCGCACGCTGACGTAAGCGGCTTACGTAATATTGGATCAGCCACGCTGCCGACGGCACGGTAACGAGGTTCACAACGAATCGTTAACCGAAGGTTGTAGATGAGTGTTCATGGCCGAGTCATGGCCGAGTCATGGACAAATCTTGACTATATACCATTGTATTGGTCAGCAATCGTTGGAAAGCAAATGACTGCTTGAGGAATGTGTCTACCGTTCCATCACGTGACATTGTGTTTGGAGCTGACGTAAGTGGCTGATGTAAGATTACGCAAGCCATGCCACCCTCTTGTCGCTTGAGGTGCCGGTTGGGTGTTTTACTGGGTTTCGTTTGAAGTACTCAACGGCCCAGTAACTGGGGTGGGACTCCTGTGGTGCCAACGTTGGTTCTGCTCCGAGACCGTATTTGGCGCTGACGTAAGCGGCTTACGTGAGCGGCTTACGTGATATGCCGTCCTCATGTCGCCTGAGGTGTCAGATGAGTCCTTCACTGTGTTTCTCTTGAAGTACTGGACGGCCCAGCAACTGGAGCGGATGCCAGCGTCGGTCCTGTTCCAAGACCGTATTTGGCGCTTACGTAAGCCGGCTTCTTGTGGCCTACGTAACGGCTGACATAATCGTTACGTAAGCCATATTCTCCCTGCCTCTTTCTCCGTCATGTCGCTTGAGGTGCCGGTTGAGTCCTTCACTGCTTTTCGCTTGAAGTACTCGACGGCCCAGCAACTGGAGCGGGACTCTCGTGTTGTCTGTCTTGGTCCTGTTCCGAAGCCCTGGCTTTTGGATAAGAAATCAATCATAATGGCGAAACTGTATATGCTCAATGAAGGGGAAAGAGACAAGGCAATAGACGAGCGTTTGCGACACCATTTCCTCAATAGCGGTATCATGATCCCTGGAAGGGAAAAGCCGGACCTTGAACAGGACCGTGAAAGTGACAATGGGACCGAAATCTTGAGTGATGACGAGACGTCGATTCAAGCGTCTGTCTCTTCAAAAAGATCCCTATTCAAGCGGGTTTTACATTCAAATCGACTAAAACAAATGTCCAGTCGGGTTTCTTTGTTTAAGGAGGATTCGGAGCCCCCGGAAGACGGATTTGACGCCGATTATTGCCAGACAGATGATGAAATTGTGAATAACTTGGCATCCAGTGGCGAAGTGACCGACATGATTTTACCCAACTTTCATCACACCACCCAGCTACAGTTGAAAAGACAGGAGACCGCAAACAGACAGTTGGCACAGACGTTAGAGGGCGTTGAATGGGAATCTCAGGCCGCCGATGAAGATACAGGCTCATCTGCTCAGGATCCTCCTCACACGGGAAGCACGCTCACAAGTCGAAATGAAACCTTAACGGAAGCCTCTCCGTTGGTTAAAGTGGCTGAGAAAGAGCCGCAGAAGGTGACAAAGGGAGTATACACACCGGAATTGCTAATCGAGGACATCAATGAGGCCAAGATGAGATTACAGAGGAAAAGATTGGACAAGCAGAGCGACTCGGAATCATCATCTGATTCGATGGATTCGTTTGTCACAGCGAATGAAAGTTTTGAAGTTGCTGCAGAGGGGCAAATTGGGGCTGCATATGGGTCTGCATATGGGGCTGCATATGGGGGTGCAGATGCACGTATGCGCACCGGAGCTGCGAACACTATCACACCGGCCATAGCAACCAAATCAAATTCCACCACAATGGCCCACTCGGGTGTAATAGCTCACTCAAAGAAGCAGGTGCTGATTCTCGATCCAAATGCCCCAATCATGGGGAAATCAGCGTACAAATCCGTCACAATGAAGAAGATGTCTTCCTCCCGCGGCAGTTATCTCTACACGTTTGAATCAAAGCGATTGCCGTTGAAAAAGGTGGACCAGATCCCCTGCAAGGATTTCAAGGCGGAGCTGCAAGAGTCTATGATTAAAGAACGGATGAGGCTGGAAAGATCATTTTCATCATCTTCTTCCTCCTATCTTGAAACCCCACAGAGGAAAGTGAGAAACAAAGCGGCGGCTAAGCTATTGAAGAAGTACAAGATTGGTGAAATCATCAAAATGAACAAGGTGTTGGTGATTGTGACCGCTAAACAGAAGACGGCAGATACAGCACATTTGCAAAGAACAGAAGAACGCTATATGGATAGATGGCGGGAGTATATTTTGGTGGCCAGATCAACAGGTGATGAGGATTATCCTGTCATTCTCCAATTCTACAAAACAAAGAAGATTTTGAAAAAAGATGATACGCTCACTGTGGAGAGAGACATTGCGCTGGACATCGAGCGTAGACTTGAGGCGGATAACTCCGACTCGGATTTAGAGGATTTAGAGGATTTCAACGATAAACAAACTAAGAGAAAGGATCACCGGAAGCACAGAAGCAAAGCATGCCATTTTAAGATCATCGTCTCGAAGGAAGACACCAAGGTCTCCTTTTACAACCTATTGGACCGGGCTCTTAGACTAACCAAGGAGCACAAGAAGATCTTTGTCAATTACATCCTGGTCTTCCATTCCTCCAGCACTTCCATCACTTGGATCAACCTTTTGAAGAAGTTGACGGAGAATGAAGAGAGCCGGGAATTGAGGGATGCCGCGTTTATCAAGGTTCCTGCTCTTGACACCTCGTTCACAGTTACTGGACTAAGCAGGTTGTACAGCTTCAACTTCCAAAATCTTCACCCGGATATGCTTCACATTGAGATCCATCCCATTGGGTATGTGATTAGAAAGACGGGAATGTTCCAAAGGGTTCTTTCGATGATCGAAACTTCAATGGTACGCTACATTGAGTCCAATGGCCAGTTCAAGTCTGCTGGGGCTCCAGCTTTCATCGAGAAGCTCAAGCATCAGCGAAGATTTTTGGCTCTTTCCTTTAAAACGTTTGATCGCTTGGAGTGGCTTGTTGGAGACCAGGAGTTTTTGAAACACACACTCTGGACCATTCTTAGCACATACTTTGAGTTGGAATTGAGGGCTTTTGTCCACGATCAGCACTTCTTGACCTGCGATCCAACATGGTCCGAACCTGTGCCCCTTGAAGGCTTCATCGTCAAGCTATCCAGCAGAGCAGGTAAATTGGAGAACGGGTTTGGCAAAAACTACTTCAGGTTGCTCTACGGCTACACATGCGACAACTTACTCTTCTTTCAGAACTTCTTTCACGCTGTTCCCCTCTTTGATAACGAGCCCAGAACCTTCATCTCGCCTAATGGCAGGATATTGAATCTGCAAGCATTGGAAAGGGAAGTTGATAAGAGAGAAGACAGCGGGACCAATATAGCAATGGATCGCACATGTTATCCTCTCAAAGGTAATCACATTACGTGGTTGCATTCGGATTTGACGCTAGATGAGTTCAAACAACATGACGCCAATGCATTGTATGAATCGGAACGCCGGTCCGTTCTTATTTCCAACAGCTCCAGTGTAGTGGATCTATGTGTTGTCAAGGAGATCAGACCGGTCAAGATGAATCAGGTGGGGTCGCTAGTCAAAAGAGCAGGGCTTACCGTCTGGCACGATGAGAAGCACCATGCGGCATTCACAGACCTGAAACATCTTCACAATCATGATTTCCACCGGGATCACAAGCTCAAGCTGGAGGAGGATCCTGAATATGTGGATAACTGCTTTGAGTTGGTCTTCAACAATGGCAAATGCTTAAGGCTTCAGGTGGCCACGCGAACTGTGCGAGACCAATGGGTCAGCCGTCTCTGGAATCTGAGCCAGTACTGGAAGCAGAAGAAGGTGGAGATCTTGGAAAAGACGTATTTGTTGAACGAGGTCAATCAACGGTATGAAACCGGACAGGCGATATATGACAGCGTGAAGGATTCCAGATGGCAATCGTTGAATTGTGAGACGGATACGTCGTTATACTCGATTTCAGCACATGCCTTGGATAAACCCGTCTTGATGAACGGCGAGATCTACAAACGGGTTGAGGACAGAACTCCGTTCAAGAAGTACTTCATGGTACTTAGTCCGGGGTTTTTGACAATCTACGACATCATGAACCGGTCAAAGATCAACTCCACATCCAATGCCAGTGTTTATCATCGAATAGAGTCGACGATCCCCTTGGCAAACTGCTATGTTTTTGCAGGGAATCTGAAGGGAAACGGAGGCATCCTACATCTGAGACACCCCAACATGGTCTTTCAAGGAGAGTACAGGGATGGATTACCCTCAATTTACAAGGACGGCTTGAGGAATAACGAGCGTGAACGAGATCGGATTTTTAGCATTTGGTTTGGATCAAGAAGACTGCTTGTTAGGAATTCTAAGGACAAGCGAGGCGTTGAGAAGAATCAGAGGAAGGAGTTCAACATGAACGATTTGATTACGAAGGAGTTGGAGCTGCCTTCCGATTCCGAGTATGAATCAGAGGCTTCTTCAGAATCAGAGGATGAACTCAAAACAGATTCAGGGAAGAATAACCGTGATGACGATCTAAATCGTCATACCACGACCATGGATGCGGTGAAGTTGATGGGAAAACTAGGATCCAGCGGCCGTATCCTCATCTTTTTGGCACGGTCTCGTTTGGAGAGAGATCTTTGGGTAATCAGATTGAAGAAGGAAATTGATAGGTTTTCTACCAACAGAGAGGATGACATTAATGTTGCGTGAGGGGGGGGAGGGGGGTAGCGAGTTAGCTGGGATTCCAGATTACGTGGCTTTGAATGGATTAATTAGCGTGAATGGATTGATGAGTGGATTGATTTGCATGAATGAATTGATTAGCGTGAATGAATAGATTTTACTGGATAGAGAAGATATAGCTTAATTAAAAAGAGATAGATATGAAGATTAAATTGACAGGATGATAATTTGACTTAAACAAATAGCCATGCAAAGCTCTTCGAGCAAATTGAACCCTTTAACGAGTCGAACGTTAATTATATTATTAGAAGTAATATGTTTTAGCCAATTAAACTAAAAGAGCATAAATCACCAATAAATATAAAACCAAAAGTGAAGTATTTTTATTTTTCAAAATTACTAATGCTGCTAAAACAAATGATAATAAATAATGTAATGCAAAGAAACGTTGGTTAAGATATATTTCATTACTAAATGAAATAAAAAATCATTTAGGTTGTGGAGAAGTAAAATCTGGTAAATCTGATTGAGTTAAGAATAAAGATTTGTGTTCATATAAACTATATTCTCCTTCTATAATACCTAATCCTGTATTTAATGGAACTAATGAAGTTGTTCGTTTGCAAGAGAGTCCGCTTCATAATTCAAAAGACCAAGAGCCAGATGATGTATCTCAATTGGTATAATAAATAATGTTCGAATATTGTAAGGATCAAAAGAATCAAGGATGGGTGGTGATTTCACGAGGAACCAGAAACCAAAGTTGACGCTTGGTGTTTATATCCTTTTCTCAAGATCCAACTAGTGGTACACATAAATTGAAATTGAACGTCAAGGTCTATATGAAGTGAGAAAAGAAGATGAAAGGAGTCTTTCGTACCAAATAGACTAAACAGCACGCAAACAAAATGAGGAAATTCGTCCCTAAGCTCGTTCATTCGATTTATGGTCTGTATGCGCCGAAATTTTTCGTTTCTTCATGGTTTGTGTGTTTTCATGTAGGTTATCTTTCTTTTCTAGCTCCAAATATGTCTCCTCAACCTCAAATTGAATGCAGTATTTCATTGATCAAACTCATCTTCGTTAGTTTGTTCGGCTTTGGTGTGGATAGGGGCAATCATTTCACGGTTCACGGTTCATGGTTCACGGTTCACGGTTCACGGTTCACGGTTCACGGTTCACGGTTCACGGTTCACGGTTCACGGTTCACGGTTCACGGTTCACGGTCCACGTGGCCCCAGATAGCCTGAAAATGGAGCCTAAAATATACCGGATATAGCCACTTGGAACCATATAGCTTTCTTATTATCACGATATTTGACAGTCTTTGTTGATCAAGAGACATGAAATTCCATTCAATCGATAGATCAATGATAGACAGCTTCAGAGGGTCTGAGATGATGATCGTCCATTTTCAATAATACTTCAAAATAGGCATCAAAAAATGTAGCATTTGAAAGAAAGTCAAATAGAGTTGCTGGTCGTACGAAGGTCAGCAGCTTTGACTTTCCACCACACTTGTCTCATTGTCAGATTTCAAGTATCAACTTTTCACTGTAAGTTGGTCTCACGATGGTTTGGTAAGGTTTTGGTTACTCAAAGGCATTCTTAGCTCTACTTTCACCTGCTTCACCAGATTTTAGGTAACACAGAAATCACTTTCCTGGTTCGTTTCAAGCAGGATCAATCACAAAGTTACTTAGTGCGGTTGCTCGTTCGTGAGTTGTTGCCTCACTCATTCTTAGCTTAGGCCCTCCACACATAAACCATCTCATCCCACCCCACTGAAGCAACATATCCTCTTGCCCAGAGGGACCAATCGCATCCCATCACAAATTCCTTGTGTTTATTGAAACTACCTAATAGAGCATCTCCGTGTCTTAATCTTCTAGAGTTCACCAGACTGGTCTTGGGATCTGTCAGGTCTTTCCACACTTTAACCGTCATATCGTAACTTGCTGACATCAATCTGTCTGATTCGTAAGGAGACCAAGTCACCTTTTTAATTGCAAATTCATGACCAATCAGCTTGTTGATTGGCGTGGGTCCCATCTTATCTGCGTGAGGAATAGGTCCAGTTCTTTTGGGGGGAATCATTCTTAAATCCCATATCTTGATTGATTTATCAACAGATCCTGTCGCCACCACGTATGGTCTATATTTGTTGTAATCAACGGAAAGAACCTCCAATCCGCGATGACCAATGAAGTCGCAAACAAGGGGATCACCAGATCTGACATCCCAGAGTTGAATATGCGATGCCGAATTGGCTGATGCAATGATATTTGCATCATGTGGTGAGAAAACGGCCTGGTAAACACAATCCTTGTTGGGGTTCATCAGCCGGGGAGGCTTATTTGACCCGGTTAACGGTGGCATGGGCATTATTGGATCAATCTTGGTGGAATGAATATCTTTTGGTGATGTGAAGGTAGTCAAGGATTGGTCCCGTTCGGGGTTCCAAACCTTGATTCTACCGTCCCATGAGGAGGAACAGAATATGCTCTTGTTCACCATGTTCCAGTTCACGCTGAATACTTCTCGTTCGTGTTCTCTCCAGCGTCTGATTGGATAGTTTGCCAATTGGGTGTCAAACAATGAGACGGAACCATCTCCAGAACAGGTTAAAACGTGGTTCTCGTGAACCTCGGACCACGCTGTGTCGTAGAGACCGTCCTGTGTATCGAACGTCGTATCCATTGTGATTCTACCATCGTCTTCAATCGTCAAGATGTAGAGCCGTCCATTTCCTACCAAACCAAAGTTTGCAGACGTGGCAACGGCCAATTTGTTATCATAGAAGGGGGAGTATTTGCATGAGTGGCCGTTGAATCCGCTTGTTCTGAATGCTAGCATCGTTACAGCGCAAAGAGTGATGAAGATAGAGAGAAAGAAGTGGTAAAATATGCTCATGATCATGGCTCACCACGTTACCACCTGCAGCCTGCGGCTAAAGGTGGCTGAAGAGAAGTGACGAATCTTACATAACACAGTAAAAGCACATATTCTAAGTATGTTAGTGGACATTTTAAACGTTGCAGTGGATGAGACAAGAAGATGATGTAAGAGGGTGGGATCCACGTGGCTCGCGTGGCTCACTTGATGTGAGTGCAGTGGAATTTACCTGGAGTGGATGATATGTGGTATGTGCTAATTGACTAGATTGCTCACACAAACCTGAGTGACGTGGAATTAAGCGGTTAAATGGGAGTAATCATGTCTTTTACGCTTCAAAAGAGTTGGACATTTCTATTTGGAAAATAGAGCAAGTGCTTATGTATCGTAAAGATGAGGAATTTTTAGACAATTCCAAGAGTGACGCCAGATGATAAGGATTGGAATGAGGCGATTAGTGGATTGTAGAGCTGGAATCGACTAAAGGTGGCGCATGGAATCAGTTTGACTCATGCGCCACTTACAATCTCACCCGAGTGATTACCGTGCTGTGTACTTGCAGAGCTTACAGAAAAGAAGTGGATAGAGCCAAGAGTAGATGAAGATGAGGTTGTTCAGTTTACTTTTATGAGTAAGGTGAGTCACTGGAAGTGATGTGAGTTCAGCTCTGCGTTTATGCGCTCATGTGCTCATGAGTATGATTACTGCAGCATCTTGTTTTAAGTCCGTGGTGGATTGGTGTAGCGAACAATGTTGGTGTCAAAGGATTGCTAATAAGAGCTTAAGAGCAAAACAAAGTGAGTCTGCGAGGGAATGAATTGGGCACAAGAGGTGGTAGATTCAACTCCGCTTAACATGGGTCATTAGAGAAGTGGAATTTTCATTACATCTAGCAGTGTTAGTTATAGAGTTTACCTTAAAGGCCTTTAAATATTGTCTTAATCTTTTAATGATATTATTATATGGTAAGAACACCCCGGAAGAAGAAGAAGAAGAATTGGAGGAAATGGTGATTAAAGATTAAAAAACGCAAACTTTGTTGAATATACAAACAATTTAACAGAGAAGTTCAACGATATTAGAACGTCTAAAAACTTTGGGTAATTATTACAGGAATAAGGTTTCACAATTACCCATTAGCAATGACTATCTAACCGGGTTAGATCCATAAATTTCGGATAGTTCATCTTGGGAAACCGTCCTTAAATCAACCGATGACAAATTGATTCTTCCAAAGGAATTGAGTGAAAGCAAGGAATTTTTGAGGAATGCCATAAGGGTAAACATAAGGGTAAACAATTAGAATGGATTTGGAATAAATCAAAGGTTGGAAATTAAGGCTAATTTATCGAAACCTGGTAATTTGTTCACGTTTACAATGTCCAATATACCATTTTATTGACCCTTTGTACGTTCAAGGATGATGAAAACGTTGAAGAATTATCATTTGGTCAAATTTTAGATAAAACAGAAACGTGTCTAGATTCTGATGCCTCTCGTTCCACAGCTTACTACCGGGTGTTTCTGCATTGCACAAGAAGAGATCTCATGTGATTTGAATCGCTGGATCAAGGTGGTCCTCTGCGCGCACATTGTACAGAAGAGATGCAAAAAAATGGAAGTTGACGTAAACCTGGCCAAATCCACCCATTACGTTAAATATATATGCTTTAAACCACGGGCAAAGATTCTAAATAGGTATAGTAACCATTACTTACCAATTTCATGCATCTCAAAACCCCTAAAATTACACAATTTTTCCCTCTGCTGCTTCCCCTTTTAGTGATTTCAACCGGAGGTTTCCACCACCACATCACACCAGACCACACCACACCAAACCGTATTCGTATAATGTATTAATTAGCAAACAGAAATAAGCCATGCTCTGGTCGTTTTATCGTCCTGAATAAGGATTGATGAATATGCTCATTAAATATATATATGCAAATTATAACCGTTAGAAATAAAAATATGCTGAAGTGACAACCTTGAGCCACACGACGTTTCGTGATCGTCCAATAAGAACATCGGTTGTTGGTGCACAGTACATTCAGAGTTGTCTGGCACATGCTCGCAGATGACGTGTGGATGGCGTAGATAAGTAGAGGAGGCGGATGAGTGATGGTGGCTAATAAGGCGCTCACCTTTAGACTGCGGCTAAAGGTTCGCTAGGGCTTACTTTGCCAAAGATTGCTCCGTGGCCGGAGAAGATCTTTCCCATTGCAAAGTGGACCGAATGCTGGTATCCCTCGTCTGATCCACTTCAAGACCTAACTCAGGGATGGAAAAGAAAGGAGAACTTGGGACGTTGACGTTAACCTTGACTTTGACGGCCGGATTGGATGCTATTTTGAATGGATTGGGAGACTCATCGTTTGCGGTTTGAACCGTGTCTGCATCCTTAGGAGTCACCTCATCTACCATTGGGGTTTTATTTGAGGACCCGTTTTGATTGGAGAGGATTCTCATCATCTCCTCATCTTGATCCTGATCAGGATGGCCAAAGAAGTCGTAATTCCAACCTTGATCACCTGTATGGGTTGGAGAGCTTGGCTCATGGTCATTGTTATGAAACGATTCTATGATTCTTTGGATGCTTGGAGACATCTCGGTGCCAAGAATGGTATTGACTGGTTTCTCAACGAGAGGTGGTAAATGTCTCTGGTTCTGATTTTCCTTGTTATAGCCTGCTGTGGAAGCTGTGGTGGTGTCATCGTCGTCCAATGGAATCAACGTTGTGTTCAATTTTGTGGCTCCCAAGGGAAGCTCATAATCGAATTCACTGCCTCTTCTCGGTATTCTAAACGGTTGATCAAATCCAGTTGCCGATTCGCTTTGATCGCCTTGAGAACCCTGAGAGTCGCTCAAACCCCGCTCTAAGTTCAAAATGTTTGTCATATCAAACAAGTCCTGAGAGGAGGTGTCGGGCTTTGAGTTCAATAGGGGGAAGTTGTTGATGATCTTCGAATTGGACTTCAACTTCTTTGACCCGGATTGCTGTAGGGGGGAGGAGGAGTTGATTGCAGGAGAGGAATCCGTCACCTTTCTCTTTCTTTTGTTCAATTTGGAATATGGTCCCTCTAGCAAGCCATTGGCACCCATTTCGCCTCTTTCTCGCAGCTCTTTCACGTTGTTCTGGGTTTGCAATTGGGTGCATGTAAGACAGAGGTATCCTGAGTTACCGAACTGGAATATGCCCTCTTTGAAGTACTTGTATGGGGGTTGGTTTGCGAGTGAACAGTTGATGCATTTGTTGGCGGTTTCCTTGATTGTGGTGTCTCCTATTTTCACCACGGACTGCATGAAACTCTTTGTCTTTTTGGCCTTGGTGGGAGGGGCATCTAATGGCAAGGCGAACCTGGAGGAGATGTCTCGTGAGTTTTCCAATTGGGGGGCTTTTATGCTATCTGCGAGTCTGATTTTATGCGCTAAGGAGTTCTCATTGAGGAAGGGTAGGGATTGGGTTCTTGAAGCCATTATTGGTGCGGACAGTTGTTGTTTTCTGTTGTTATTGGCTGCTCTTCTTTTGGGCTCATTGAATTCGTCCGAATTCACTAGCGGTGGACTGCTGCTGCTGGTGTTTGTCAACTTTGTGGTAGGTTGGCTCTCGTAGATGGGTGAGGAGGGGATTGTTCTTTTCTTGCCTCCCAATTGGCAGAACCTCAGCTTCACTTCGAGAGTGTCTGAGATGCCGTTATTGTTGAGTAAACTCATGAAATTTGTCGAAACTCTTCCCATAACCATCATATTGGATTTCTTATCTTTCACCACCTTGGAGCACAGTCCGAACCCCACGTAAGGCTCGTTCTGTTCCATAATATCTCTGTAATATATCGAATAATCCATGTTTTTTTGAAACCATTCGGGTGAAGCGTTCTGAACCAGTCCTATGCATGTTTTGATGCCCACAACACCAATTTGTC
Organism: Saturnispora galanensis; assembly: GCA_030584985.1. NCBI lineage: Eukaryota > Fungi > Ascomycota > Pichiomycetes > Pichiales > Pichiaceae > Saturnispora > Saturnispora galanensis. The sequence continues at coordinate 35,171 of JAJMCD010000016.1, read as the reverse complement.
TGCCGTTGTGGGGCTGTTGGTCGGGCAAAGTGAGCACCTTCGATTGAATTGGAGCAGTGGATCTTGCCAAGAATGATGTCTTGTCATCAAACGTATAAAGCACCTTTACGATGACCGGTTTGACCTCTGTCATCTGAGAAGAAGAAGAAGTGAGAGGAAGCTGTGGTGATCAGAGGGAGAAAAAAGTGTGAAGAAAGGGGGCCCTCGTTTTGAGTTCACGTAAACAATGCGACGCGTGGTTTGACGGGTAATAAAAAAGTGAGACGCGTCAGCGAGGGTGGTGATGGGGCTACGTAAGCGTGCTCAGCAGAAGGAAGTGAGGGGGGGAGGGAGATGGGTGGCATAGGTGAACAATTACGTGTGTACCACGCTAATCTGTTGAACCACTCAAATGCTAAACAACTAAACGGTCAGATTGATTTTTTAAATACGGAAAGAGACCCGTTATTTGCTCTTATTAGTGGTCCATGACAATCACCGTCTGCTCACCAAAGAGTGAAGAGAGCTGCATAAAGTAAGGGTCATTTTATGGCTGTAGTACTGTAAGCTGCAGATTGTCTTAGGGTTGTGGAACTGTTTGCAGAAACGAATGGAGTGTTGCCAAATTATATTCAAGGCTACTTGACTAATCACAAAGTAAGCAGTCAAATCAGAAAACTGATGCTTATTTTGCTAATCATAACATTTTTGGCCACGTCTAGTGGTATGACAGAGCAGAGACAAAGCACTCCTAGTGGTAAGTCTTCACGAACGAGCGGAGCAATGACGAATGCAAACGCGCCACCCCAGTGTTCAAAATGGGTACACGATGCCAATTGATTCTCAAACGGTTAAACACTATGAATCGGTTTAATCTTTCTTTTTTTATTTGACAAGGTTGGATTGGCAATTATTTGCGTGCGCCATTGCTCGGTAGAAATGGGCTATAGAACACGAATACAATCGAACGCTGGAAAGAAACTTCTACTTATGTATTAGGGGCATCTTGTCCATCTTTTATATAGTTTAGTCATGTTGTATACCAAGTTCAATTCCTGTTTCGCGAACATGGAAAGCAAGTTGGATAAGGTATAGGAAGTGACTTTCTTCGTGGGTAAATGCTTATCAAAACTTTAGCAGTAAATTTCCCACTAGCAAAATCGGTCACGTGACCTTGTTGTTAAACCAAAATAACTCAATTCAAAGACGATTCAGCAAATTTCTGGTTAATATATTGCAAACTAAAAAAATTAATTACACCATTGGGGGTTGTTTTGGAAAATCCGCCCTATTTGAAAGCAATAAAAGGGGGTTATTTCACCAAGGGTAGGAAGTGGCGCATGCAATAGGCGCCATTTTTTACGTAAGTTTTCCTAGTAGATTTCCCAGTAAACCTTTACCCTAGTAAAATGGCGGAGAGGGATGGGGGTGTTAGGGAACCATTCAAAGATTGACAATATCAAAATAAACCAGTTAGCAAACAGGAAATACCAACACTTAGTATTGAACAGCCACTGTATTCTTCTTTCACTGAGCTGAAAAAAACCAATTAGATAACCAAATGGATTCCTCATCACCAAACTAGGCGTTTTTGCTTAATATGGTTATATTCATCACTTACCTCTAACATTACCATTTCAATACTGGCACTCAAGTTACTTCAATGCCGATGCATGGGCCCCTCCACACGCGCCCTCTGCGCCTGGCTCAAAAACCCACATCGTTCATTCGTTTGTTATCATTCCTGCGCCACAACCACGTGGTCCCGGAGTTTCATCGGATGATGCGTTTCCTTAACGCCGCTCAACATCACGTGGTTTTTCAATTCACCCCCACATCACACCAAGTCTAATCGTTAGATCCATAACCAACCAAGTAACAATTTCCCTCTATATACGCCGTAACCCTCCACCGTAACCCTCCACCGTAACCCTCCACCGTAACCCTCCCTCCCCCCAAATTTATCTTCCTTTTAGGCTTATCTCTGTTGCTGACCCCACAGTTTCGAACATACCCGAATCAAACCGTGATTTCCACGAGCACCTCTTGTACCAGTTGCTTCACAACAACTAGATAAACTGCATTGTGTTCTAGAGAAATGCAACATCAAACTCACCAAATATCACCCCCCGTTTATTCCGAGGCTGAGACGTATTTTTAAGGGTCCTTATCACGGATTTTTTTTTTTTTCCGAAATTAGCCCCATTCAACTTTAATATAAATACCCCTCCTTTCCCTGCGATTGGCTTGAACTCTCAAATGATAAGACCTCATACCAAAATGTCTTTGAAAGATGAAAAAATAAGTTACTTGGAGGAGGAAATCTCAAGAGCTCCGTCAACTATAGCCAATGACGTCACCTCTCCAACCAATGCTGCAACTCAGGCCTACATGATTCCTAACGCGAAATGCTTTGAAATATTTGGCTCCCACCCGGTTCACGGTTTGTCCTCAAGCAAGGCTCTAGAACTACTGCCTGTTTACGGGAAGAACAGCTTGGGTGATGAGACGAAAATCTCGATTTCTTCGATCTTGATGCGTCAGGTATGTAATGCCATGATTATAGTTCTCATCATTTCGATGGTTATATCTTTTGCAATTAAAGATTGGATCACCGCCGGTGTTATCTGCTTCATTATCGTGCTTAACGTGTCGATTGGTTCCCAACAGGAGTTTATGGCAGAAAAGACAATGGGCTCATTAAAAAACCTATCTTCTCCATCCGCCGTGGTGATCAGAGACGGCAACGAGATGACAATTCCCTCCGAGGAGGTTGTTCCCGGAGACTTGATTCTGGTCAAGGTTGGGGACACAATTCCGGCCGATCTGAGATTGGTGGAAACCAACAACTTTGAAACCGACGAAGCACTGTTGACCGGTGAATCCCTGCCTGTGGCCAAGGATTGTAACGTGGTTTACAGTCAAGAAATCCCTGTGGGTGATAGATTAAATTTGGCCTACTCTTCTTCCACCGTTTCCAAAGGTAGAGCAACCGGTATTGTGGTTCTCACAGGATTGAACACAGAAATCGGTAAGATTGCCAAATCCTTAAAGTCAGGCTCCGGTATCATTCACAAGATCGATAACAAGGAAGACGCAGGTCCTAAAGATTACGCTAACGCTGCAGGTCACACAATTTGGAACACTCTTGGTTACATCATTGGTGTTGCAGACGGTACCCCATTGAAGAAGAGACTGGCCTGGTTGGCCATCTATCTCTTCTGGATTGCGGTTGTCTTCGCCATTGTGGTGATGGCATCCCAAAAATTCAACGTCACTAAGGAAGTGGCAGTCTACGCAATTTGTGTCGCTCTTTCTATGATTCCATCCTCCTTGGTGGTAGTGATGACCATCACCATGGCAATTGGTGCCAAGGAGATGTTGACGAGAAATGTGATTGTGAGAAAGTTTGATGCGTTGGAAAACTTGGGTTCTGTCAATGCCATTTGTTCCGATAAGACAGGCACCTTAACCCAAGGCAGAATGATTGCCAAGAACGTCTTTATTCCATTTGTCGGTACCTTCCAAGTGGAAGATTTTGATGAGCCATTTAACCCAACCAAGGGTAATGTGATCTTCACGGAAAATGACCCTTCCAACTTAACCGCTGCAGAATGGATCTCTTTTAATGAATTCAAAGCCAAGTTTGGTGAGACTGACAAATGGTCAACCTTTTCCAATTGGATTCACACTGCCTCTCTTGCTAATGTTGCCAATGTTTTTATCGATACCATCGAAGATAACAAAGATTCTCAATGGAAGGCCCGTGGGGATCCAACCGAAATATCAATTCAAGTCTTTGTCCACCGTTTGGGTTATGCAAGACCCGATCTAACCGATTCCCAATACACGCCTGTCATTGAGTTTCCATTCGACTCCACCATTAAGAGAATGACCGCTATTTACTATAACAGTGACACTCAAAAGGAAACAATCTACACCAAGGGTGCTGTGGAAAGAATCCTTGGTCTTTGCACCACTTATCAATCTCCATCTGGAACCTTGGAGCACATGTCCGAAAATCAGATCCAATTCATTGAATCTCAAATGGATGCCCTAAGTTCAAAAGGTTTGAGGGTCTTAGCATTTGCTACTAGAAATCCAGACAAAAATCTCGGCCAAGAATGGTCTAATATCCCTAGAGATGATGTTGAGAAGGATTTGCACTTTTTGGGTTTAATTGGGATTTATGACCCCCCAAGACCGGAATCGTTACCATCCGTTTTAAAATGTCATCATGCAGGTGTTTCGGTTCACATGGCCACTGGTGACCACCCATCAACTGCCAGCGCCATCGCAAAAGAGGTTGGTATTCTACCAAGTGATATGTCCAAGTACCCTGCTAACATCACGAAAGCAATGGTTATGACTGCTACCCAGTTTGATGCCTTAACCGAGGATGAAATTGATGCCTTACCGGTGCTTCCATTAGTTATTGCCAGATGTGCTCCGCAGACCAAAGTTAGATTAGTCGAGGCTCTTCACAGAAGAAACCAAATTGTGGCCATGACCGGTGACGGTGTTAACGACTCTCCATCGTTGAAAATGTCTGACATTGGTATTGCGATGGGTAAGAACGGTTCCGATGTTGCTAAGGACGCCAGTGATATTGTTTTAGCTGATGATAACTTTGCCTCGATTTTGAATGCCATTGAGGAGGGTAGAAGAATGGGTGACAATATCCAGAAGTTTGTTCTTCAGTTGTTGGCATTGAATGTTGCTCAAGCCTTGTTCTTGTTGATTGGGTTGGTTTTCATTGATGATGACGGATTCTCAGTTTTCCCGCTCTCCCCTGTTCAAGTTTTGTGGGTCATTGTTGTCACCTCCTGCTTCCCTGCAATGGGGTTGGGTGTGGAGAAGGCTGCAGATGATATCATGGACAAACCACCAAAAGATGCTAAGGAATCTGTTTTTACTTGGGAAGTTCTCGTTGATATGTTTGTTTACGGGTTTGTTATTGCCGGCTCATGCATGATTCCATTTGTTATTGAGATTTATGGTTATGGCAATGGTGAATTGGGTGAAAATTGCAATAGAACTGATTATGCCGATACTTGTTCTTACGTTTTTAAGGCCAGATCCGCCTCTTTTGTTACCATGACCTGGTGTGCCCTAATTTTGGCCTGGGAGGTTGTTCACATGAGAAGATCAATGTTTTTCATGCATCCTGATACCGATAGACCTGCAACTCAATGGATGCACGATTTATGGTCTAACCAATTTTTGTTCTGGAGTGTTCTTGCTGGTTTCGTTACTTTGATTCCAACAATTTACATTCCAGTTATTAATGATTACGTCTTCTTACAAGAAGGTATGACAACTGGCTGGGCCTGGGCATTTTTGAGCACATTATTTTTCCTGGTGATGGCCGAATTCTGGAAGTATTGCAAGAGACAATATTTTAAAGATGATCGTGCACACAACCCGGAAGCAGATTTAGAAAAGGGTGATGCGATTGAAAGTAATAAGAATCACCCATTCAATGAATTTAGAAATGTTTGAGAGATTCTGAGGTTTTATTATTTGCTTTTTTTAATTGTAATTGATAATTTGATTCAAGATTATGTAAATTTACTGTTCAAAGGTGTGCGCCTGTTATTTCTTCAGATGCTCTCCATCTCTGAAATCACCCGCTATCGTCCGTGAATGGGTTTTAACACTGTCATTATATCTCATTTCTTGCGATTGTTGGAAAATAGAATCGGGCTATAAAGTGGTTGTATACTTGGTAACACAATTTTTGTGGAATTGCCAAGGCCTATAATTGCTCCACCGTAGGATTATTACAATATCAACAGGATTGTCGGTCACTCAATAACAGAGTTTACGAAGCTATTTTCAATCAGCAGAGAAATGATTAACATGTGGTGATTTTCTATAGTAAATTTTGACCTTTTTAAAGTTAACATGGTGGCCAATTGTTTCTTTAGAGGTAGATGTGAATGCAATGAATTTGACATCTGATGAGCAGTGTTACGCTTAGCATATTTTATAATCTGTAAAACCTTCTAGAGCAATAAGGCCCTGTTTCCATGCATTTATACGTTTAAATTAGGTAGCAAACGTGACTGGTTTCAACTAACCAGCATTAATATTCTGGTTCTTAATAGGGAGAATATACCCCTCATATTTTCTATTGAAATTCTGGATGGAAAAGGAAAAGATACTTATACACTCCACACCCACCCCAAAGCAGTAACCCAATACCCCTACACTTTCCATTTTATATCCCTTCTCGATTGTTAATTGCGCTTTTTTAGCAAATCTTGTATTACCATCGATGGCAAAAGAATGCGCACTGTTTAAATTATATTTACTACAAACCGACCAACCACAGTTTAGCAAAGAATAACTTCGGGAATGAACCTAATTGCATACACAAGAAAGGCGATAAGCGGTGTTGCTGAGCAGTCAAATAATCATTTGCTCATCCGCTCATGGGTAGCCTAGCATTGTAAAAAAGATAAACTTAGCTAGATAAAATTAAACAATAACAATAAAATGGGTAAACTCTTAAAGCAAAGCCAAAGCACCGATTAAAGCGCCGACCAAAGCACCAGGGACCAAGGCGTTGGCACCGGCGGTGGAGACGACGCTTTCGGTGGAGGATGCGGTGGTGGTCTTGGAGGTTGGGGCAGCCGAGGAGTGGGTGGTTTCAACGCTGGTGACGGAAGCGGAGGAGGTCTCGGTGGCAGAAGACTTGGCAGAGGAGGTCTCGGAAGAGGTTTCGGAAGAGGTCTCGGTGGCAGAAGATTTGGCAGAGGAGGTCTCGGAAGAGGTCTCGGTGGCAGAAGATTTGGCAGAGGTCTCAGTAGCGGTAAAAGAGGTGGCGTCTGTGGCGGCAAGCTGAGCTTCCAATCTGGAGGAGTACCATGGCAATTGGGTGGCGAAAGCAGACAACGATGCGTACTGAGCAGAGTCAAGCAGCGTGGTGTAGGAGTCGTCGGTGTAGGTTAGACCGGCCTCGTAAAGAGACAGAAGACCGGCAGCCTGCTGGGTTTCTGTTTGGACAATAGCCAAGTACTCACTCATGTGAGACTTGATGTCGCCGTTGAGAACAACAGCGATGTTTTCAGCGTTAGCGATGGCGGCAACCGCAGCGATGGCAGCAATAGAGAGTTGCATTTTTACAGAAAGAAAACAAAGCTGGTGGCGGGTGGGGCAAACTGCGAGGGAGTTCTGCTCCTATTAATAATGGCACCACACATGCGGCATAAACCGCGCAGTGACATAAAAAGTGTGTCAAAGTAATGACTTCCCCCTCATGGTTCGGGGCAATTGGGTTGCTCCACGTGGTGGGGAAAGCCTGTCACCGCCAGTAATGACCGAGAGAAGACGGGTGCAACCAGAACCGTTGCCGTGGCAAAGCAGCAGGGGTGAGCATGTAAATATTGCTACGAGATGCCCCGCAACTCCGGAGAAACCCTCTCGTTCGCTATACGGCATTAGGGAACGATGGAATAATATGGAACGATTGAGATTGGTTGGGCAGATGGGAGGGGAGTGAGTGAGTGTGGTGGTTACTGGAGAGCAGATGGGTGCAAGGTAGTAGTGGTGAGTGGGTGGGTGTAGCCGGATGATGCACGGCGGTGTGAAATTATGAGACAATTTGCCAGCATGGATTGTAAGGGGAGAACGGGTTACTTCTGTTGAAGGAATAGGCGCGGTAAATTGCAATGAGGAGATGGTGAGGATGGTCGAGGGCATACGCAGCGAGATTAATAGGTGAAATGGCCCTAGTGGTGTCCAGTAGATATCGTGGACATTGTGTGCATTGTCCATTGTGTGGTTGTCGGGGAAATTCCGGTGAAATTACGGTACGAGAGCGGGCGATTTACGGCCAACGTGCATAATAGGCGGAGAGGTGAGCAGAACCATTCGTACTTCACCCCCACTCACCACCTAGTAGGGGTTGTGGATTGCCAAGACTTTTGGGTCGCCGAATTAATTTTTCCTGTGAGATTGGGGTACGAGAGCAAAACGGGAGCAGGCATTTGCAGTAAATGAGCCGGATGGAAGATCAATTCCACAAGCAATAAACGAATAATTCCATGGACCTATAGAGCCATATACCTATAGAGTCATAGACCCATAAAGCCGTAGACCCATAGAGCCATGGACCCATAAAGCCATGAACCCATAAAGCCATGAACCCATAAAGCCATGAACCTTTTCTTAGACAGCTTTAGCTAGTGTAAACGCCAAGACTTTGGCTAAGTGATGAAATGCCTATACGATCACCAAGATAAATGCATCTAGTATGGGAAATCAGCCAATCTTACAGGAATAGTCTTGTCATTAGACGTGGATTGGAGGAATTAGAACAAATACGGGTTTCTGCGTGCGTGAGGTTAAGAAAATTCAAATTCTTTTAAATTGCAGTACGAAAGCGGGTGATTTACAGCAATTGAAACTGCGGAGCAGTCAGGAAGAGGGTAGATCAATTTCATAATCAATAAACCCATGCGCCTTTTCTTGATCAGATTTAGCCTGTGTACTCGCCAAGACTTTGGCTAATCAACGAAATGTTCATACGGTAACAAGGTCAAATGTATATAGTACGGGCAATTGGTACGGGCAATTGGTACGGGTAATTGGAAGGTACATTGGTTCGGACAATCATGAATACCACCAAGAATAAATCCAAACTAGGACAGTCACCAACAAACTCACTGGTGGTAGTTTTGATTTTGTTGACACACTTACAAACTTACGGCGTTTGTTTGCTCGTTTGTTCTTCGCTCGTTATGTTGACGCACTCACATAGTCACTGCGTTCGTTTGCTCGTTTGCTCGTTTGCACGTCTCGGAATCGAACCGAGCACCAGAACCAAAATTTATTTTCTCTCTATTTTCTCACCATCCACGCATATTAAATGGACAACTTTTTTGCCACTCATTATACCATTTAACCCAACCAGCGATGTTTTTAACTAGAAGTGAGTACGATAGAGGGGTGTCAACCTTCTCCCCAGAAGGCCGTTTATTCCAGGTCGAGTATTCCTTGGAAGCAATCAAACACGGGTCAACAGCAATCGGTATAGCAACCAGTGAGGGTGTGATCTTAGGTATAGAGAAGAGAGTCACTTCAACACTAGTGGAGTCAGATTCCATTGAAAAGATCATGGAGATTGAAAAACACATTGGCTGTGCCATGTCCGGGTTGACGGCAGATGCAAGAACAATGGTGGATCATGCCAGAGTGGCAAGTGTTCAACATGACTTATACTACGATGAACCAATAACGGTGGAATCCCTGACACAATCGGTGTGTGATCTGGCGTTAAGATTCGGTGAGGGTGCTTCTGGAGAAAAGAGATTGATGTCTAGACCCTTTGGTGTTGCGCTATTAATTGCAGGTTATGATGACCAAAGAGGCCCCCAATTGTACCACGCGGAGCCAAGTGGGACCTTCTACAGATATGACGCCAGGGCCATTGGTTCAGGGTCTGAGGGGGCACAGACAGAATTGCAAAACGAATATCACAAGTCCTTGACTTTGAAGGAGGCGGAATTGTTGACGTTGAAGGTCTTGAAGCAGGTGATGGAGGAAAAGTTGAATTCACACAACGCCCAATTGGCCTCTGTCACGAAGGAGGGTGGGTTCAGAATTTACTCCGATGAAGAGGTGTCCACCTTGATTGAAGAGTTGAAGAAACAACAAGAGGGTGAAGAAGGTGAAGAAGACAAGATGGATCAAGATTAAAGTGATCATTACGTATTATCATATATCAGTTACCGTTTCAGTTATCATTTTGATGCAATTGCATCATTTCTCTCATATAGGTGACTTTCTTGCCGGCTAGAAACCCCCCATAGCAGGGGGGCTCCCATCATGGTCAGGTATCTGTTTGCTGAGCAATCGGCTCAGCTGTAAAGTTCGGATCGAGATTACAAACGAACAACGTGAGTTGTGTGATTTTAAATAATAACCAAGTAATTGTGTTTTAACTAACGTAATATACGTATACCACCAACAGAATGGATAAGTTTGTAGGTGATCATCCATAATTAGGCAAAAGACAATAAATGTACAAGAGTCCAATTGAATGAAATGGTGTGAGTATATTCTAAACACTACGTAGAGTCATATATCATTTACCGTTTTTATAAAAACCCTCCTAACATGACCCCTTTCTAGAAATCCCCACCATAGTACGAGCCTCCTACTAAGGGTGAGATATCAATTTGCTGAGCAAGCGGCCCAGCTGTACAAACCGTCTCATTTCCCACTCTAAAGGTCGCTAATTCAGCATTGCTTGGAGCCTGCGGACTATCCAAATTCAAAGACACGTGATTCCTCGCGTTACTTCCTCTATTTCACTATTCTCTCAAGCAATTCACTTCAAAGTCCTAGCCTTGAAACTATTAATAGCATGAAAGTTTAAGCCCCCCTATTGTATTTAAGAAACCAATTCCCCATAACTATCCATGCCATACTATTGATACCATTCGACCACAGCTACTAATATGAATCTCCACCTCTCCCCACTCTTTCTTTTATTCTCACTTGCTTTGGCTGATGATACGACCACCAACCTTGCAGTTGTCCTCCTAGAGGATCTTGCTCAACATTCACAGGATTATGTTTCCTACATGATTGCCAACCTTGGTGAGGTGGATGCGGGAGGCGTGATGAGCTTGCTTACCCAGGTGACTACCTACACCAATGACGATTTCACCACTTTGTTCGATTCCTCCGACTATTCCGTCTTATCCACATTCATGACACACCTACCATGGTACTCTACGCGTCTTCTGTCAGAGCTAGAGGGCTCTGTGGGCTCCACAGCCACGATAACAGCTTCCGGGCAATCGACCCTCGATACATTTGCAGCCGCAACGTCGTCCAGTGTGAATTCCGTCACAGATTCCGTCGCCGCAGCTCCACAAGTGATAACACCGGGCATTATGTTTCTAGGCGGCCTACTTGCAGGTGGTCTTGTCCTTCTCTAATATATGCATCTTTACTATCACGAGTTTATTCTATGTATTCTTCTCTTTTATGCAGGGTTTTTTTTCCGACCGAATCAACGTGCAAATGCGCTTCTTAAGCAGTTACGTCATCACTTTCATTTTAAGTGATTGAAAACCTTAGCATCGGCAATGGTTGCGACATGGCAATTCATCACCTTGGTGGTTTTGAATTGTTTACCAGTCCAGCCAAAGCATTCCGTTTATCTGACATCGGAAAGCTTTTCGCACCGTTATTATATTAGTTATGCGCCTCCTTTCTCGTGGCGAATCAGACTGCCTGGTTGGATCATTCAATGAGATCCCTCTTGAACAGCTGACATTATCACCACCACTCTCACTACAAGTAATTCCGGTAGCATCCACAATTTACTCACGTTTAACATATTTAATAATATTTTTCATAATGCTAACTTCACAGCTACATTTTTTTTCAGCAAACGTCCATCTCATGTATCAACGTACTCACCTCAACCAAGAACTCTCAACCCTGTAAAAAACCAGTTACCCTGACGCTACAGCCATGTGAAAAAATTTGACCCGCTTTATGAGCCACAGCATGAGCCACCAATACGACAAAGTGGCTCCAAAGGCCAAAGTACGGCATTAGGACTGCATTAACACGGGCGGGTGACCGTTGCGCCCACCGCTACACCACCGAACCCCTTTCAAGCGATCTCTAGACTCCCCTTGTGCAGACAGAATTTGGCACAGCTGGGCGGCATAAAAAAAACGCGACGGAGCCATCAATAAATCTCCCTGCATATTTAAACTTTTCACTCTTTCCAATGGACTCTTCTCTGTGGCCGCCAAACGATGATGGAAAAGAAGGACGATAGAGCTGTCCTGTACAACGTGGGGCTGCTGATATTAACCTCAAAGGGGTTCCTGTGTTCATTTCTGGTCCCCCAGCTGCATGCGGTTAGCGGAGATTTCCAAAATGAAGATCTGTCCATTTGGGGTCTGTTCACTTTGACAGTGACAATCCACTTTGTGTTTTCACGACTGGACGTTAAGACAAGAGGGCCGCTATGTGGTGTGCTAGCCGCAGTTTCGGGTTATTCAGCATGTTTTCTAGGAACCAGTTTAATGACGTGCATTTTAGGATGGGCTTTAGTTAGCCTGGGATCGGGTCTGTTAAACGGCTCTTTTGATCAAACACCGAATCTGGGGGAACCAGTGGGATTGATCATCGGGTCCTTGATAGCTATGAGTGTAGCTGAGTGGAGGACGTCGTTACTCTTGATCATGGGATTGCTTCTTGCCTGTTACTTTTTGCTTAAGGAAACTCCCACCACCACCAAATCTGCTGATGGCATTACAACTATATTTGTGTCAATTCTACTTCTGGCAACCAGCTTGTTGTCTTCAGAGAGCCAATCCATTGACACAATCCAGCTGGTCCTCTATCTCATGATAATATCACTCTGCTTATTTGGTCTTTTCTTTAATGAGTGGCCCCAGAAAAATTGGAACACAGTTCGAATCGTTTCACTATACGGGTATACTGTGATCAATTGGTGCACTGTGATATTACTGGGCACGTCATCTCTCAATGGCTCGTCACTGGTGTTCACAATACCACCGGTGATTGGACTCGCGATCTGGTATTACGCCACACCCAACATGAAGTTAGTCGCCGCGCTTGGAATCGGGTCTTGTCTCTGGCCCCAACAGGTTTGGGTCAACTGGTGCGTAATGCGGTCTGCTGCAATTGTCGGTGAAATCTCCACCTTCAATAAGGATATGGTGGAAATGCACAATATGGCCGAAACATTTGGTTCCATGTCAGGAATTGCGCTAGCAACATTCATCAAGAAGTGGGTCATTGACACCCAATTTGACGCCTACCTGCGTGGCGGCGGTAAACTGACCCTTGAAATAGACACGGTAGCGGCTCTGAAATGGAAAGTTTTCAATGATCCATCTTTCGGAAACCAAAGGATTGAGGAACTACTAAGAAACTGTGAGTCACTGGTGTTAAAAGTAGGTCAGTTTGGAACCCTGGCCAGCTTTCTTGTACTATTTACGCTCTGCCTTGTCGGCGGACGTCTTAAAAATTGATGTGAACAAAATTCCAACTATACGCTTTTCACACTTTCACAACAAGATGGTCCATTATCCCAATGCTACAATATATAACTAAGCCTGCTTGCCTTTATGTGTGATTTGTTGCACGAAGAGCCCACAGATTTTGCCCAATTTCGCACTTTACCCGATGTGCAGCGGGGTCATAAATATTTTTTTGCTATTTCCATTTAATGATTGTCTAAAATGTCACAGGATGGTCCTAATCCTAATACTTGTGCTGCTGTAGCATGTCGATGCATGCGGAGTATTCCGGAAAATCCTTCAACTTTGCAATCACGGCCTTTTCCAACTTGTTGGCATTCTTGTAGAACGTGGTCGTTTCTGTGTTGTACTGACGACAATTATTGAAGACCAACTTGCAATCGTAAATAAAGTCCTCCATTGTCTCGTACTTGTCGTTTTCTAACTTGTTTTCCATCGTACTCAAGTCCATTGGTTCCTTGATAACGTCGTAATAATCCGCCACCTCGTCCTTGTTGATCGGCACCATGAAGGGCCAACTGGAAGGATGGTTCTGCATCTCGGTGAAGATTGAGAGCGTCGCCATGTAGTGGGGTCCCCGCTGTGGTTTCTGGGCCAGTTCATCCATTTCCTTACTCCACCCCGATTCTTTCACTCCGGGAATCAGCAATGGGTCAATTGGGTCCTTACTGGTCTTAAAATGCTCGATACCCCTTCTTACCACATGTGATTGTCCCACTGCTCTGATTTTGCGCAGAATTGCTGCCTTCTGCAAGGCCAGGATCTTCGGAGAGTCCAAATATCGTATTGTGGGCAACATTGAACATTGCATGAGGGTGCCTCCCTCGTAATCCTTGATGTATCCCATCCATACATGTTTAGGCAGCGTGATCTCCTTTGTGAATCCCTGCTTTTTGAAGTACCCAATGGCGTAGTTATCGGCATATGTCAAGAAATACTTGATTTTGCTTGTTGCTCTCACGTAATCCTTCAAATGGTTCATCAAGTGGGCACCGTAACCCCGCACCTGTTCTGTAGAGGAGATGGCACAGAAGACGATTTCTGCAAACTCGTGGCTTTCGAACGGTCTGATCGTAATGCCTCCAACGACAACCAAACCGTCTCGAACGATAGCGATCGAAAGATGCGATTTGTCATACACCAACCGTGCTATGTACGCCTTGGGCATCTCGGGTAACTGTTTCTGGAAGATATTCTTCAATCCTGTTAGGACGATCATGTTATCATGAGAATTGTCGTTATTCACCACTCTGAACTGGATTTTTCCCTTTTTTTCCTCCAAAACACTCGGCCTCTCCCTATAACTTTGTTCTAATCCATCAAAGTTGAAGTTCTTCGTCCTTTTTGCCTCGTCTTCATCGATATTGTTGTCTCCTTCTTCAGCGTCTTCTGGGGCTGATTTCTCCTCATTATGACCGTCTTTTGATTCCGATAAAACACCCTCAGTGTCAATCTTCACTTTCTTAACATCATCCCGTTCTCTATCTGTCTCTTCGAGGTCGCGTTTGCCCTCAGTTGCCATTTAACTGCTTAAAATCACACTCTTGCCTCATAATTTTTCAGTCTCGCTCACAGCTCTCAAGACTCGCGCTTACGTCAGCACAGTCCGAAGTCAATTCTGGCTCAAAAAAATTTCAGCACTCAAATGAATCACTTCTTCTTCAGCTTTGACGTCAAATACGAGCGGATATGGCAGGAAAGATGATCATTTTGCCGGGGTCCATTGCCCTGAGAGAATTCAGAGTGGAAAACCTTGTTCAAGCGATCAATTCCGCCGTTAATTCATCAATTATCACCGAAGTTAGAACCTGTCATGTGCATTACATCCATTTAAGACACGACGAGGACCTTTCTCCGGCCACAAAGGAGAAGTTGGATTTGTTGTTGAAGTATGATACCCCATTGGATTTGAACGACAAATTATCCGCCACTTTGGAGGCTGTGATCAAGTCAAACTCAATTGAGTCATTAGATAAAGATACGTATTTGTTGAGGGTTTTACCTAGACCCGGGACGATTTCCCCATGGTCTTCAAAGGCCACTAACATTGTTGAGGTTTGTGGCCTGGGGGACGAAATTGAACGTGTGGAAAGAGGTCAAGCCGTTCTTTTGCAGGTCAGACAAGGCTTTCCATTGTTAGATTACATTAACAATGACAAAACCCAATGTTTGGCCTCCATCTTTGACAGAATGACCGATAAATTGTACATCAACGACCAAACTCCAACATTCAACGATCTCTTTGAAGTTCATGTCCCAAAGCCTTTGGTTCATGTTGACCTCATCTCCTCAAAAGAAAACCTCATCAAAGCTAACAAGGACCTTGGTTTGGCTCTTGATTTGGGAGAAATCGATTACTTGATCCAAGCCTTTAAGGAAACGTTGAAAAGAAACCCAACTGACGTTGAATTGTTCATGTTTGCCCAAGTCAACTCTGAACATTGTAGACACAAGATCTTCAACGCAGATTGGAACATTGATGGTGAGAAGAAGGATATGTCCCTGTTCCAAATGATTAGAAATACTCACAAGTTGAACCCACAATTCACAATTTCTGCCTACTCCGATAACGCTGCCATTTACGAAGGTTCAGAAGCCTACGTCTATACTCCAGACATGAAGGATTCCAACATCTGGAAATCCACCAAGGAAAGAGTCGAAACATTGATCAAGGTTGAAACTCACAACCATCCCACCGCTGTGTCCCCATTCCCCGGTGCAGCCACCGGTTCTGGTGGTGAAATCAGAGATGAAGGTGCCGTCGGTAGAGGTTCAAAGTCCAAGTGTGGTCTTTCCGGTTACTCTGTCTCCGACTTGTTGATCCCAACATTGGAACAACCTTGGGAATTGAACGTCGGCAAGCCTGCTCACATTGCCTCCGCCCTAGACATCATGGTCGAAGCCCCATTGGGTTCTGCTGCTTTCAACAATGAATTCGGTAGACCTTGTATTACCGGTTACTTCAGAACCCTCACAATGGAATTGGAGAATGATAAGACTCTGAGAGGGTTCCACAAGCCAATCATGATTGCCGGTGGTATGGGTGCCGTCAGACCTCAATTGGCTCTCAAATCCGACTTCAAGATCACCCCAGGGGCAGCAATCATTGTTCTTGGTGGCCAATCGATGTTGATTGGCCTTGGTGGTGGTGCCGCTTCCTCTGTGGCCTCTGGTGAAGGTTCTGCTGCTTTGGATTTCGCTTCTGTTCAAAGAGGTAACCCAGAAATGCAAAGAAGAGCACAGTTTGTCATCGACGCGTGTAACTCTCTTGGTTCCGAATCTCCAATCCAATGCATTCACGATGTCGGTGCTGGTGGGTTGTCCAACGCTCTTCCAGAATTGGTCCACGACAACGATCTCGGTGCCAGATTCGAATTGAGAGACATTCTTTCCTTAGAACCTGGTATGTCTCCAATGGAATTGTGGTGTAATGAGTCCCAAGAAAGATACGTTTTGGGTGTTGCTCAAGAAAACTTGGAATTGTTCAAGTCCATCTGTGAAAGAGAAAGAGCTCCATTTGCTGTTGTGGGTGTTGCCACTGAAGAGCAAAGATTGGTTTTGACCGACAAGTTGTTGAAGACCACCCCAATTGACTTGGATATGAGTCTTTTGTTTGGTAAGCCACCAAAGATGTCTAGAAAGGATGCAACCGTTCCAATGCAATTGTCTCCTGTGAAGTTTGACAACGTCCAATTCAAGGATGCCCTGGACAGAGTCTTGCAATTGCCATCTGTTGGTTCCAAGTCTTTCTTGATCACCATTGCCGATAGAACGGTCACTGGGTTGATTGACCGTGACCAGTTCGTTGGTCCATGGCAAGTTCCTGTTGCCGACGTCGGTGTCACATGTACTTCCCTCGGTGAAGAATTGATTGTCACTGGTGAAGCCCTTGCAATGGGTGAGAAGCCAACTTTGGCCATTGTGGATCCTGTTGCTTCAGCTCAAATGTGTGTTGCAGAATCACTCATGAACTTGGTTGCCGCCGACATCAAGACCCTTTCCATGGTCAAGCTTTCCGCCAATTGGATGTCTTCTGCTTCCACCCCTGGTGAAGGTTCTGCTCTCTACAAGGCTGTTCAAGCCATCGGTATGGATTTGTGTCCTGCTCTTGGTATTGAGGTTCCTGTTGGTAAGGATTCCATGTCCATGAAGATGACTTGGGAGGATAAGACTGTGATGTCTCCATTGTCGTTGATCATTACTGCCTTCTGTGGTGTTTCCAACACATCGAAGACCTGGACTCCACAACTCCAAAACGTCCAAGATACCATCTTGGTTAGTGTTGATTTGGCCGCAAAGGCTGCCAAGGCTCTTGGTGGTTCTGCTGTGGCGCAAGTTTACAAGCAAATTGGTGACAATGTTCCAAAGGTTCACGATTCAACGATTTTGAAGGGTTTCTTGGAATCTGTGATTGAATTGCATTCCAAGGTCGATGTTCTAGCATACCACGATAGATCCGATGGTGGTTTGATTATCACGTTGTTGGAAATGGCCTTTGCTGGTAGATCTGGTTTGAACCTCGATATTAAGGGTGAAGAAGACATTTTCACCGAATTATTCAACGAAGAGCTGGGTGCCGTTTTCCAAATCTCTAAGTCTCAATTGGAGTCCTTTAAGTCTGTTTTGGCCTCCCACGGTGTTACTGAGGAATACGTCTCTGTTGTTGGTGAACCAGTCTTTGACAAGAAGCAAGTTGTTTCCGTGAAGTTTAACGGCGAGGTTGCTTTTGAAGACACGAGAGCCAATTTGCAAAAGAAGTGGACTTTGACCTCTTATCACATGCAGAAGTTGAGAGACAATCCACAATCTGCTGAACAAGAGTTTGGTTTGATTGAGGACAACGAGGATCCAGGTTTGCAATATGACTTGACGTTTGATCCAAAGGATGAATTGAAGATCTCCACTTTCACTTCTAAGCCAAAGGTTGCCATCTTGAGAGAACAAGGTGTTAACGGTCAAATGGAAATGGCATGGAGTTTTGAACAGGCGGGCTTTGAATCCGTCGACGTCCACATGACTGATTTGATCGAAGGTAAGGTCACTTTAGCCGACTTTGTTGGTGTGGCGGCCTGTGGTGGTTTCTCTTATGGTGATGTTTTGGGTGCCGGTAACGGTTGGGCCAAGTCTGTTCTCTACAATGATAAGGTGAGGGCCGAGTTTTCCCATTTCTTCAACGAGAGAAACGACACCTTTGCCTTTGGTGCATGTAACGGTTGTCAATTCCTTTCCAAGATCAAGTCTTTGATCAAGGGTGCTGAGGATTGGCCATCTTTTGAAAGAAACAAGTCCGAACAATACGAGGCCAGAGTGTGTACTGTGGAGATCTCCAACACCACCAACTCGATTTTCTTCAACGGAATGGGTGGTTCCAAGCTTCCAATTGCTGTTGCCCACGGTGAGGGTAGAGCTCAATGGGAAACCGAGGCATCTAAGGCTCAATTCCTCTCTAACGACTTGGCTGCCGCCAAGTATGTCGACAACTATGGTGTCCCAACTGAGCGTTTCCCATTGAACCCCAACGGGTCTCCAAACGGTATTACTGCCATTTCCACACCAAACGGTAGGGTCTTGGCCATGATGCCACATCCTGAGAGAGTTGTCAGACTGGAATCTAATTCCTACTATCCATTGGATAAGGCAGACCTATGGGAAGGCTACGGTCCATGGATTCGTTTGTTTAGAAACGCCAGACAATGGGTTGAATCCAACAAGGCATAATTCCAGCTCAAGCTCATCTAATTCATACATATATACTCTTTTTATTACACTTAATCTTGACTTTTAGAAGTTCGCCGTGATGATTCAGAGTCATCTTGCGTTCTCATCAAACAAGCCAACAAATTTTACTCATCATTGTTGAGGATCTCTTTCTTTATATAATGAGTGAGACCCAGATCAAGGCGTCCTTTCCTTCTGCAGTTGAACCATTTAAAATCCCCATTTTATCCTACGTTGCTTCGTTAAACTCCACGGTATTGGGGTATCCGTTGGATTCGCTTAAAACTAGAATGCAAGTTCACAAGTATACCTCGGTTTGGACCTGTTTGCAGGCGACAATTGCGAGAGAAGGATTTCAAGGGATTTTTAGAGGTTTACTAACACCTGCATTGACCAGTTCACTTACCAAGTCGATGGGCGTTTCTGTTCATCGTCATTTGAATTCCCAGTTGGGACCAAAAGAGTCCAATTGGGATATTTTTACAAAATCTCTGTTTTCTGGGGGTGTAGCAGGGACCATAGTGTCATTATTTGCTTGTCCATTTGAATTGATAAAGGTTTTCCAACAGGTTGTGGTTTTAGTTAACTCGGAATCCACACATCAGGTTGATGTCAAGAGTCTGCCAACTGAACCGAAAAGCGTGGTCTCCAATATTGTTAAATATAAAGGTATTATGGGGATGTATTCAGGATTCCGATACCACGTTGCCAGAGATATAGTAACGACGGGTGTTTTCTTTGCTGTTTATGATACTTGCAAGAACGTGACTGGATCACCTTTGGGAATGTTTTCTGTCCCGTTTTCCGGGGTGTTGGGTGCTCTTGTGTGCTGGATATTGGTTTTTCCCATTGACTCGATGAAGTCCCGATACCAGAGAAGCGTCTTGAGGAACATCATCAACATCAAATTGGGGCAAGCTGAACAACCGATAAAAATGCCTCACTTTACCTACTTCAACAAAAGTTTGTATAGAGGGGTTGCCCCGTCAATGATAAAGGCTGGTTGCGGCACCATGGTATTTTTCACTGGGTTCGAATTCCTTTTGAAAATCTTTTAAATAAATAAATAATCAGATGAGCAGATGAGCGCATCAAATTTCGGGTGATTACGTGATATGCCATTCCATTTATATTCAGGATGCTGGTCAGCTATCCAATAGGACAACCCATAGATCAACGTTGAGTGAGAATCAAAAGTTTGTTTTCATTTGCGTGCGTATAGGTGGAAGATATAATATTAAAAATGGGTAATTGTAGTGTCTACAAGATGTGAATAGGTGGAGGACTACTGTGGATGAGGATGTCAAAATAAATGACGTTGGTTTTGTTTATTAAAAACACAGTGGATGAGGCCATTAGATTCAGCAGTAAGTGTATTTAAGAAGACCGTTACTGAGAAAAATTCCTGGAAGGAACCAACATTAGTACATGAGCATATTACCACGTGACCTCGTCTCGTTCCCCTCGTTCCCCCTCCTAAGATCCACCTATCTCGACAAAACCCTCTATAGCGGCGTCGGTCCATCGACACTCAAGACCGACTATTGTAATGTGCCCTGTCTCGGGCTTAGCCCCCCTTTTTTGAACCATCGCACATGAGCATTCCACCTTCCACCCCTCGTTCCCCTCGTTCCCCCTACATAAATTTCATCAACGGCCATTCCAGTGCTTTTTCCGCCTTCTTCTTCATTATCGCCGTCTATGAGTAAGTATGTATTGTGTTATTGGGGTGCCAGGATCCACTGGCCAATCTTGGTGTTTAATATCAGCTTGAACGCTTACTAACATCGATTTTTCTCCAGAGTCTTCTTAGATAAGTCGATTGATATTATTAACAGGGAGTCGCTGTCCTCCGTGTATGCTCAAGTTAAGGACATTCCGGGGTTGAACTTTGTGGAGAAGCTCTGGGCATCATACTATGTCTATTTGGACAACGATTTGTTCGCCACGGGGCTTTTGTTCTTCTCACTTCATGAACTGATGTACTTTGGTAGATGTTTACCATGGTACATCATTGATCGTACTCCCTACTTCAAAAAGTACAAGATTCAAGCAGACAAATATCCAAGTGATAAGGAACAATGGGAATGTCTCAAGTCGGTTTTAAAGTCCCATTTCCTTGTGGAAGCGTTCCCAATTTGGTTCTTCCACCCTATCTGTGAAAAGATTGGTATTTCCTTCGAAGTGCCCTTCCCATCTTGGACCACCATCTTCTTGCAAGTCGCTATCTTCTTCTTCTTGGAAGATGCTTGGCATTATTGGTTCCACAGAGGTTTACACTACGGGAACTTCTACAGATACATCCACAAGCAACATCACAGATACGCCGCGCCTTTCGGGTTAGCTGCGGAATACGCACATCCAATCGAAGTCATGTTGTTAGGGTTTGGTACCGTGGGTATCCCGATCGTCTGGTGTTATTTCACTAGAAACTTGCATTTGTTCACCATCTCGATCTGGATCACACTGAGATTGTTCCAGGCTGTGGATGCCCATTCTGGTTACGAATTCCCAATCTCTCTCCACCACTTCCTCTTCCTCTGGGCAGGTGCCGACCACCACGACGAACATCACCACCATTTCATCGGTAATTATGCTTCCTCGTTCAGAATTTGGGATTACTTCTTGGACACCGAGGCTGGTGCCACTGCTAAGCAAACAAGAGAGAAGAAGACAAAGATGTCTGCAGAAAAGGCGGCCAATTAAGTCATTATAACATTCAATCATAATCAATGGTTATCATAAAGAAACCCTTGCATTACGTAATATTAGTATATTTAAGAGCAGCTGGCTCAGAAAATTTTTTTCACCTTACTTCAACGCTCTTTCTTCAGCGAAGATGTCGATTGGCCAGCTGGCTGACGGGTTTTCGTCCACTGTCTCTTTTATGATGAATACAATTCTCACAGACCTGTACCGATCTTTTGAATTGCGGATAAAACGATTGTTGCCTTCCTTCTGATAAAGAGATTTTCACCTAGAGTAAATTCTGATGGATTTGTCCATACAGCCTGTAATAAGGTGGTCGTTTGCGTTGAATGTCGAGCAGATGACCCCCTTTTCACCCTCGAGCGATCCCGGCATTGGAACCTCGATTTGGTCTTGGAATAGCTTGGAGTTTCTTGAATTCCAGAATCCCAACCTACCGTCGTCACATCCAGCAAAAACCACTCCGTCTTCATTGGCACACATGGTATTGACAATGATGTTTCCCTCCCTTTTCGCGTCGTGATCACCAAAGTATTGGAAATCCTTGATATATTCACACTGGGGTAAGTTGAAAGATTTGATCCCATTGGTGGAGCCCGTTATGAGTCTGTTGGTTGTTAGAGCAAACGAACGCACCCCTTTACTGTGATATGTTAATGTTTTCAGGCATTTTCCCAACCTGAAATCCCACTTCTTAACTGTCGAATCCATTGAGGAGGAGATCAACTCATCACTGTCGGCTATTCTTTCCACCTTTGTAATGTCATTTCGATGACCCGTCAACGTCATCACCTCTGAGCGCGTTCTAATGTCCCAAATTCTCACGGCCGAATCCCTGCCACCGGTCATTATTAATCGAGAATCTTCAATCATATCGATTGTGTAGACGGCACTCAAATGACCATGGTAATCTCTAATCGCCTTGTTTTTCTCCAAATCCCAGCACTTGACACTCTTGTCCTCAGAACAGGAAAACAAATATGGCATGGTTCGACTTATCACAAGTCCTCGTACCGTCATGATGTGTCCTGTCAAAGTCAACTGTAGATCGTTTCCTTCACACTCCCAAAACTTGATCGTGTTGTCTGCAGAACCCGAGACGTAGAATTTTCCAAAGGGGTCACCACAAACAGCCGTCACATGGCCTTGGTGTCCCAAAACGATCTCATTTAGTGTCCACTTATC
The DNA here is from genome assembly GCA_030584985.1 of Saturnispora galanensis. NCBI lineage: Eukaryota > Fungi > Ascomycota > Pichiomycetes > Pichiales > Pichiaceae > Saturnispora > Saturnispora galanensis. The sequence goes on along the minus strand of JAJMCD010000016.1, from coordinate 12,534 downwards.
ATCAACAATTTCCATCTCTTCTTTATTCTCCACAGTTTCCACATTCTGCTCTGGATTTAACTCTTTCACAATCGAGTCCAACAACGGGTTACTAAAAGGTGGTAATCCCAATGGGTCGATTGTGCCATCATTGGCCCTTGCATTGTGCAATCTCTCTAATATAGTCAATCGATTCGGATTCAAATGGCCATATCGTGTCGTCAAGGGAAGATAAAGCTGTCGTTTAAAAAAGCTCTTCTCATACACCGACGTGTCTACTTTGTCACCCTGGTCTGCATCAAAGAGAAGCTGTGCATCTCGCCGGAACTGGTCATATTCAACCATTCCTATAAGAAGGTGATTTCAAGGCTGTGCACGAATCCAATTCTAACCCTAGTAAAAATTTTTATACTAAGACAAGCAAATCCTTTTCTTAGTAATAATCCAATGGAAGCAAGGGAATATGTTGATGATGAAGAGGGTGATGTGATGATCCAAGAGCAGGAGGTTGGTGAAATCATCGATGACGCAAATTTGGATCAAAATGAACCCGAGGATGAACCGATGGATGAAGATGACGAATACGACGAGAACGGGAATATTGAGATCGATATGTCGAATAACTCACAGGGATACTTTGAGGATCATCAAGATTCGATTTTTGCCGTTGCCACTCATCCAACTTTGCCATTGGCTGCCACCGGTGGTGGTGATAACGTTGCTAATTTGTGGATTACTCATAAGACAGGCCAGGCACAATTGCTATCGAAGCTAGCGGGTTATGAGGAGAGTGTGGCCTCATTGGCCTTTACATACGATGGTAGTTTCCTTATCACAGGTGATATGAACGGTAGAGTGATTGTGTATAAGTCCACAAAGAAGGGTCAGGCTTTGGAACCATACGATAGAATTTTAGAAGATGTAAACGAGGTGATATGGATCAAGTGTCATCCAAAGCAAAATGTCTTTGCTCTTGGTGGAGCCGACGGTACTGTGGTGGTTTACCAATTGGAACCAACCTTGGATATGATCTTTTCAGGTTACTCACACTCAAAGGAGTGTAATAATGGGGAATTTGTCCAAATCGATGATATGGACAGCTTGAAGTTAGTGACAATCTCAGAAGATGGATCAATCATCGGATGGAACTGTTATACACAACAACAGGAATTCAGATTCGACATGAACAATCTGAAGGGTTTGACACCGCCTTGGGTGTCCATCTGTAGGAATCCAACCAGTAAGATTGTCTGTGTGGGCTCAAGAGACTCCCAGGTTGCTGTGATTAACACGGAAACCGGTGCTTTGTTAACAATGTTCACGGCCTTGGAATTGAAGGAAAACGACAATATTTACGATGTTTCCATCGAGTCCCTCTCATGGTGCGACCAATTGAACTTGATGGCGTTGGGTCTAGTTTCTGGAGATGTTTACATTTTTGATACCAACACTTGGAAGGTGAGAAGAGCATTGAAGTGTGGTGACGCAGTCACAAAGTTACAATTTCTTAAAAATACACCAATATTGTTGGGATCATCGATGGATGGTAAGGTTTATAAGTGGGATGCAAGAACCGGGGAATTGTTACATACATGTGTTGGACATCATATGGGTGTTTTGGACTTTTCGGTTGATTGTTCCAATGAGAGGCTAATCACTGCCGGTGATGATGGTGTTGCATTAATTTATAAATTTTAACGAGAGAGCACATGACTGCAGTGAGTTTGTGTGTGTGGATGTGCAATTACGTGAGAATTTCTATCCGGTTGCTGAAATGGAGCCCGCTGAGTGGTAATAACGGCTAAACGAGCAAAGCGAGTAGTTTGCTAAGCAATAATAACGCTCGTTTGTGTGTGAGCGCAATTGAGAGGGTACCTGTTGGGTGGTTGAAAAGGAGCTTGCTTAGCAGTAATAATGAGCAAACTCGCTTCGCTTGTTACTAAATAGCCTAAAACTGTCAGAGGGAAAATCGTCTTGCCAGACACAAATCGAAATAATGGGTATATTCCAATAAAGCTGGATACTAACCCGCTAGATGGTACTGTATTAATTTATACATTTGATATTAATTCTTACTTTTTTTTATCGTTAAGCAGACACCTATCTAATTGTTCAACTTCTTATCAATGAGTTCATTGATCAGGGTTTGTAGCTGAGAATCCTTGTTTGACAATTGGGCCTTGAGATTCAATTCCACCTGTCTGGCAATCAGTTTACCGGTCAAGTCCACTTCCAAATTACACCAATCGCCAACACTCTTTTTAGCAATCACCACTTTTGTTTGAGTGTATGCGATCATCATGATTTGAAAGGTGGCCAATTCATAATCGACGTTTGTCACTGTTAGCGAAGTACCGTCAATACACACAAACCCCTTATGGACAATATAGTTGATGAATTCCTTATCTCTCAATTCGAAGGTGAATTTGATCGAATTTGATTCCGGCTCCATCTTGACGATTTTAATGATAGTATCAACATGACCTTGAACCATGTGACCTCCGAATCTCACCTCACTGTTCATGGCTCTTTCCAAATTCACGAAATCACCCTTTTTCAAATCACCCAGATTGGTTCTTTTCAGGGTTTCCTGTGCAATGCCCACCTTAAAGGTATCTTTTGTGAACTCTGTGACGGTCAAACATGTACCGTTGATTGCTATTGAGTCACCAAGGTGACAATCCGTTAAAATTGTTGAAGCATCACCTATTGTCAAGGAAACTCCATTACCACCTTCCTTTGTTGTGTCCATTGTTTCGTAGGAGACAACCCTGCCCATTATTTCGACGATACCCGTGAACATGTCTCTGGTTAATGAAGGAGCGTGATATCAGTCGCTGATTACCTAATCTACAGTGAGGCCTGAAAAATCTAGTCTCTTGATGACTAAGTGTATTAGAAACCAATGACAAAGACAATGTTAAGGATTGGAAAGCCGCTCAAATCACGTGAATCTACTCATACAAACTATTTCCATACATATACATTTTATTATACCACCATTTCAACATCAATCCTCACTTGGTGGCTTTTTTCATCTCCTTTTCTGCCAAATTCATTACGTTCCTCAATAAACAACCCCTTACGTAACAAACGGTCCGTCGGAGCACGTTTTTCCGCTTTATGTCGTCATTTGATAACACCTTGCTTGGCCTAATGACCATTCATCACTCAAAAAAAATTTTCACTCACACGTATTACTTCCTTTCTTCCTTGTGGTTGATAACTCGTTGACCGTGGGAGCGATCCACGGGTTATAAACCGTTCTGGGGGATATCACCGATTCACTAGAGTTCCAATGGGAACACTCTTAAACTTTTGAAAAGGTAAACGACCCCCAAATAATAAGTGACACTTACAGAGGTTTACTTCCCATATCATTGGACGTCAAACTTTTGAAGGTGTCATACATTAATTGCTTATCAGTAAAAAAAAATCTCGATTCGGAAATCATCCAACCCTTTTGGTCATTTATTATCTCAAGAGCAAACTTATTTAAAGCCTTGTATGACCCATCCCAAAATTAGACCGATCGTTCCGCTATCATCACCTCTTTATTAAAATGGTTAAAGCTTGTTTAATCGGAGCAGCAGGAGGTATTGGCCAACCCTTGGCATTACTATTGAAATTGAACGACCTGGTTGATCACCTGAGCCTTTACGACTTGGTGAACACACCAGGTGTTACTGCAGATTTATCCCACATCGATACGAATTGTGCTGTTGAGTCCTTTCTAGGTGAAACCCAACTGCCTCAGGCACTCCAAGGTAGTGAAATAATCATCATCCCAGCGGGTGTTCCAAGAAAACCAGGTATGACAAGAGGGGATTTATTCAATATAAACGCCCAGATATGTTATAATTTGGCGGTGGCAATTGCACAATATGCCCCCAACGCCATAACACTGGTGATTTCCAACCCTCTCAATTCAACAACAGCAATCTTCCAGCAAGTGTTCATGAAATACGGAATCTATAACCCCAGAAAGCTACTCGGAGTGACCAACTTGGATCACGTGAGAGCAAACACTTTTCTTGCTCATGAACTGAATTGCAAACCAAAAGACTTGAATGTCTATGTTGTTGGAGGTCATTCCGGTCATTCCATTGTCCCATTACTATCGCAATATAATCTACCTAACGAAACTAGAGATAAGTTGATTAATAGAATCCAATACGGTGGAGATGAGGTTGTTGAGGCCAAAATGGGTACAGGGTCAAGTACATTGTCGATGGCTTACGCCGCACACAAGTTTATTAACGTTGTTTTGCAGGGTATTTTAGGTATCAGAGAGTTCCCCATGTCCGCTTATATACCAATGGATGGAACCATTCCTGGTGTTACCGAAGTGATTTCCGGTCTAACCACTTTCATCAAGGAACCTCTACCAAAATTCTTCTCATGTCCTATTGTCTTCAATAAGGATGGAATCACTAAGGTTGAAACTGACTGGTTGAAAACTCTCTCGGATCATGAAAAAGAAGCAATCAACGTCGCCTTGACGTTTATAAATGAAAATATTGCAAAAGCAACTACATTGGGATTTTAGATAATAGAAAAGGCGAAAAGAAAAGGAAAGTAAGGGGGAAAAAAGACAATCAACGTGAACCTGACGTTTATAAACGAAAACACTGCAAAAGTATTTAGATTTTAGATTTTAGATTTAGATTTTTTTAGTTAAATTATGTTCTTTGGTTATATTGAGAGGAAATGATCTAGATGGCAAATGAAACCATCCTACTATCCAACACCTTATCCCAGGATGAAAACTCAGTATATAATTAAGAAGGGTGCTCATGATGCTCTGGAGTAGAGAGGCATGTCTTACTGAGTTAGGTGGCGTGGGAAAGTGGATCAGTCGCATTGCTATAAACACACGAGCAGATGGTCCTATAATGGTGGTGCATGAACTACATTTATCAATTTATTGGCTCTTGCGCCAGCGTGAAACTTCGTTACTCCTTCATTGTTAAGAAATATCGACACCTATCAATATAACCTTAACACCTCAATAAAAGGTTGCTGGTCTTCCTGTAAAAAAAACAAAATTCCAAAGTTTTATACTTGTCAGACATCCACCAGTTCCCACCAGTAGCAGTCCCCTTCGAAAAGGTACACTGCTAAAGGTAAAGATCATTGCTCCTTTTTTCACCCGAAGGTTAAAAAGGAATAAAAAGAGGGGGCGTGTAAAGTCCAGATAACCAGATTGCTAAGAATCGTGATTAAACTATGATGACAAAAACACTGTATATATCTCACTTTAAAGGTACTGGGGTATCTATCTCATCAACCAAGTTTGGAACAGTGACTCTTTAACAAGAATCAAGAGAGACGAGACCTATAGAAATGATCCTATGAAGTACGTCGACAAAGAAAGAAGGTTTCATGAGTTATCAAGATTTTCGGGGCGATCCACCTCCTTTTATAGTGAAAAAAAAAATGAAAAATTTGAAACCCCTGCTCAGCAGCTCAGAGGGTTTGGATTCCTCTTTACAACCCGTATCCAGATGGGGGATATACCAAGGAAAGATAACAACAGAAGAGGCGAATAGGTGGTTGCTATTTCTACAATTTTATTTTATGGATAAACAAACAAATAATCAAATTTACATTTAGATTACTGAATCTCATGGGGCCAAGATCCTTCAAACCCAGTAACATCTTGTCTTTATGGACAGCCCTTCCCCTGCTATTACTTAAATCACTCGATAAACAGAATTCCAAATAGTGATTAAATTAGTAAAGTGTCGTATATAATTTTGGGTTTATACAAAAGATAGCACATTAAAAAAATTGTTTAGATGTAACCAATTCTGTTGGCAACATCCAAAGCATCGTGGTCTGCAGTCAATCTGATGTAAGCCTTCTTGGTACCGTTTGGTCTGATCAAAGTTCTGACCTTCAAGACTTCAACGTCGTACAATTCCTTGACGGCTTGCTTGATTTGGTACTTGTTGGCCTTCAAGTCGACTTGGAAAACCAAGGTGTTACCGTCTTCAACTTTCTTCATGGCGGTTTCGGAGTTGATTGGTTGTTGCAAGACCTTGTAAGCGTCCAATCTGGCGTAGTGAGGAACAGACTTGGTATACTTTGGAGATCTAGCCAACTTCAAAGTCTTTGGCAATCTGAAAGTAGCAGAGGTTCTGACCTTCAAAGCCTTGGTGGCGTTGACACCCTTAAGAGCAGCCTTCTTAGCGGATTGAGCCTTAGATGCGGACATTATTGATGAAGAAGTGTTACAAAGATAGGATGAAAAGTCTTTAAATTTTTTTCTCGCTTCATATAGTGAAAGTGCGTCTCACGACAGAAAGTGTTGTAACAAAACCCTAGTTGAGTGCACGTGACTGATTCAAAACCCTGGTCACGTGAAGTTCACCCAACCAGTTCAAGCATAACTCACTTGCATGAGTGCTGCCGCCGTTGCATAACAGTTGAACTCCTTTTAACGCTCCTTACTACTTTCCTCCACTGATCTCTAACAATATTCCAAAATATATACACGTTTTTAAAACTGATAAGAATATACACACTAAACTTAAATTCTTCTTCTTGCTGGAGCCTTATTACCACCAAATGCAATTGGAGTCAAGTCACTCAACCTGGTAATTCTATCTCTGATACCATTACCTTCCTTACCCTTCAAAGCATCAAAGAATGCGTTTCTACCCTTACCGAACCCTCTGACAATGACCTCCAAATTGCCACACTTATTCAAAAACTTCTTCTCGTTGATGGTCTTAAAAATCAAAGATGACAGTTGGAAACTTGCCTCGTATTCACCTCTTTGGGCCTTTCTGAACCCCAAATAACCCGTTGATTGGGAAATGCAAATTCTTTGTGGTAATGTCAAGTAATAGAGAACCTTCTCATTGAAAGGCAACTCTGGATGCAACTTATGGTAGTTTCTATCACCCTCCACTCTAGTCAGGGTCAAAAATGTGTTGTTCTTGTTGAATCTTGCATGTAGAACGTACTTGAAGATTTGGACGTCATTGGTCACCTTCTGCTTCTGGTTCAAAACATTTGGGTTCTTCTGTGCTTCACCAAACGTTGGGCCAGCCGCTCTGAAAACAGATCTAGTGCTGAATACTCTGTTAAATGACCTGGAAAGCATACTTGTTGAAATGGATAGTTGTTGAGAAAGAGATGAAATTTTTTACGACTGTATAATTGAAGTGGTTGTATTGAATTTTGATGAGTTTCATATACCTGGATGTGGCTGCAAGTGGCCAAGGTTTAGGCCGAATAGTCATTCAATTGGAGAATCAGCAGGCCCCAGAAATCTGCAGGAAAATCATTCAACTGGCTCAAGAGGGATCCTTTAATGATGTTCATTTTAATAAAATCATTAAAAATTTCATGCTAGGTGCAGCATTGGCAGATAGATCAATTGAAGTAGGATTTGTGGAGAATATGGATGTGCTAGAGTCTCCTTTTTTGGTGGCAGTTTCAAAATTGGACCCATTTTCATTCTTCATCACACTAGAGTCTTGTCCACATTTGAACGGTAACCACACCGTATTTGGTAAGGTGAAGCACGGGAAATCCATAGTGAGATATATGGAGCGTTTGCCAGTGACTTCAAACAGACAGAGTGATCCACAAGCTTGGATACCCACAGAACCGGTTAAAATCACACACTCTGGAATTTGGAATGATGGGGATGATTTGCCTAACAGTATAGCATGTACAGATTGTATCAATGGTGATATTTTCGAAGAATGGCCCGATGATAATGAAGATTTGGTGGGGGTCAGCTTCGACTCTCCTGAATCTTCATATAAAGTGATTGAAATCATCAAGGGTGCAGCAACTCAACTGTTGAAGTCTGGAGCGTTGGAAAAGTCTCTGCTGAAGTACAAAAAGGCGGTTAGGTATTGTAACGAACTATTGCCAGATAATCACAATAACAAGGAATGGCATGATAAATTCCAAATGATGAAAATGACGATCTTCTTGAATATCACTCTAGTCACATTGAACTTGAAGCAGTTTTCAGAATGTAAGGATTATTGTCAATTCATATTTGCAATGGAGGATGTCCAGTTGAGCGAAACCCAAGTGTCGAAAGTTTTCTACAGATTGGCAAAGGCCCAGATTGGATTGAAGAAACCAAATGATGCCTTGGAAACGTTGGAAAGAGCCCATATTATTCTTCCAAAGGACGCCATTCTTGCCAAAGAATTGGAAAACGTCAAATTGGTTGTTTTAGAGGCCAAAAAAGAGGAAAAAGCAAGGTATGCGAAGTTCTTCAGTTGACCAATAACGTCATGAGCACATTTTTATAGATTTTTACACCCAGATTAACCTATTCTGTTGTAGCGTTTATGGAAGATAGTGACTCGGAGTTGAGCCTCAGTGTCAGCAGGTTGACATTGGGGCTGAAACAACGAAGAAGATCAAGTGTTTTAAGAAGAATGTCAATTGGTCACCCACAAAGCACCCTTCAATTCACGCTAAATGATGTTAAAGGTGATCCTGTTTTCGAAGAAAATGAGAATGATAGCGATCAGAGTGATCAAGATGATACTCTTTACAAAAGGAGTGGCTCAAAGAGAAAAATACACATCTCTGATTTCAAACCTTTGTGTGTTTTAGGTCAGGGAGCATATGGTAAGGTTTTACTTGTGAAGGGTAAAGATGGTAAGCTTTTTGCCCAAAAGGAGTTGAAGAAGGCCAGTGTGATAGTCGATAACAAGTCCATTGAAAGAACTATTTCCGAAAGAACGATTCTTTCTAAAATCACGCAACACCCCAACATAGTCAAATTGTTCTACGCCTTGCATGATGATACAAAGTTGTACCTACTCATGGAATTCATTCCCGGTGGCGAGCTATTCCAATATCTGGCAAAGGAGAAGTTTCTTAATGAAAAGAAGACGTCTTTTTATCTGGCCCAAATGGCTATGGCATTGAGATACTTGCATTCATGCGGGATAATTTACAGGGATTTGAAGCCAGAAAATTGCATGTTGGATAAAGACGGGTACTTGGTCTTGACAGACTTTGGTCTTGCAAAGCAATCGACAGAAGATCCCCATGATGGGGGTGATTGGTGCAATTCTATAATCGGTACTCCTGAATATTGTGCACCGGAGGTTCTCAATGGTATGGATTATGGCTTTAAAGCGGATTGGTGGTCATTGGGGTGCGTCATGTTTGATTTATTAACCGGAGATCCTCCATTTACTGGTAATTCACATTTGGCAATTATAAAGAAGGTGAATAAAGAAAAACCAAAATATCCATTCCATGTGATGCCTGAGAGCAAACAGTTGATGAACAAACTGCTAGAAAAGAACGTCGCCAAAAGAATGGATATAGATTCCAATTGGGATCACTTCCAGAAAATGGGATTCTTCAAATACTACAAATTTAAGGATATTGAGGATAGAAAGATCGAACCCCCCATTAAGCCTGAAATTGGCAACCTGGAAAATGCCGAGTGTTTTGATAGGGAGTTCACTGGGATGAAGCTGAGTATGGGTGTTATCGACATACCGGTGGGAGAAGATGATGAAAATTTCAACGCATTCAAAGACTTTTCATTCACAGCTACAGGTAGCTACTTAGAAAATTATGTGTAATACTTAATTAGGTTGCAATCCACCACCGGTGGTGAATTGAACCTTTGATCTCTTAAAATTCATATACTACAATATTCAAGTTGATTTTCTCAAGAACCGCCTCTGTTTGCTCCCAAGGAACTCCAAAGATCCCCGAGTTGATCTTGGGCATAAATACTGTTTCATCTGGATTCCTCATCTGAGCCTTGAAATCCGTCAATGCCAATTTTGTATTACCAATAATATCTCCTCCACCATCTACACTGGTAAATAAACAAACAATATAAACCACGTCAGGGATCACCAGTGTGGTGCCCAACAAATCAAGGGGTGATTTCGCGTTATCACAATGGGTCTTGTACACTTTGTAAGCATTTGGGTATCTTATTCTAAATTGATAAGCAATTCCACCACCCCAAACACCCAGACAGTTACAGGAGTGTGCCAGTAAAGGTTTACTTGCTAGAGACACTGCAGAAAAGATGTCACCCTCGACGTATCGGATCATTACAACAAGAAGCTAACAAAAATTTTCAAATCTATTCGTTTCTGTCATGGATCCGGAGTTGTTGAAGGATTTGTCATTATTGGACAAGACAATCCGCTTTGAGAATTTAAGTGTAAAGAATAGGTTACTGTCAATTCACAGGGATAACCTCTTTTATACGAAAGTGAAGTCGAAATTCAACGATTTTGACATTTATCCAAACGAACGTTGTGGATTATGGTACGTTCCTCCTCAAGAGTGCGAATCAAGTGTCTACTTTAAATCGACCGACGGCCACACAAATAACTGGGGATTTTCCATAAGGAGGTTGAATTTTCATCTCTTGAAGTCAAGCAAATGTATAATAGTTGATTCCACTAGAAGAGGAAAGTTATCTCCCGATTCGCTCTCCAAGACAATTCCTATTTGGTGTTGTATATTGAACAACATTTTTACAACGAGTAGCTTTGAAAAAGAGCTATTTATTGATACACAATGTGTTTCCAATTTGGAAAGAGAAATGATATTGGACAAGATACCCGACATAATGGATTCATTAAACCCATACTTGAAGCAAACAATTCATAAAGCCATTTTAGAATGTAATGGCATGTCCAAAAAACTTAAACCATATTTTGTTCATCCAGGGACTAACTTGGATACGATTGAACACCAAATGAGCCTGGATCACGATTATACTCCTTTGATCCTATTAACAGTTAGTGATATGTTTAAAGATGGTGAAGATAAATCCGGTGGGTTTTCTTATGTTCAGGGGGCCGGTGACGATCATGAATTATGGTCCAATGGGTTATCACCGGACTTATTTTGGTCCCATCAGAATCTCCTTTGCAGAGAGGAAGTGACAAGGTTGAGCAACCAAGACTTAGAGGAGGTGATTACAAAGGTAGTGGCTGCTTCAAAACTTAACTCTGGTGAATGGGATCAATGGGATGTCAAATCGGATTTGAGTTTTGGTTCCATTCCTCCTAATGGTCATATTGAGTCTCTTGGCGGGTTTAATAATATCATTGTGCTGGAGGGTTCTGTAACCACCTGTTTGAAGAGAGGAATAACAATATTTTCGCTAGAATCCGGGTCTAAAAAGTCAGGTAAGCAATTGCGTGCAGAATTGCCCAATATAATGGATTCAATTAAGAAGGGCGGTAAAACTTTGGTTTTGTGTGGAAATGGTATTGATCTCTCACCTGGTGTTGTATTGTGTTGCCTGGCTCAAGAGTCTGGTAAAAATGTGACTAAAGTCACAATTAGGCAGGACTTAATTAAGTTGATTAGCATGAATCCAAAAGTGAACCCGCAAAGGGCTACGTTGAATTCTGTGAATTCATACCTAATGTGAGACGAGAAGAGTTATAAATGTGCATGGTTGCGCAGTAGATTTTGAAGTTGGTCATTTGGGTGGATTGGTAAAAGGTGAACCCACAGAACGCAGCATTAATCCCCTTGTACGACCCCAAGACCAAAGTGCTTGAGCAATCTACAATATTATGGAGTCTATATGGACTTCCTGCCAACAACATGTCAATATGGGATTCTTGTTTCTCTATCTTGCCACTCATTACAAGGGTGCAGATATTCATTCAATGAAGTACAGAACCCGCAAGACTCTGTTGGACCCCTTTGACATCACGAGTGATATCCAGTGGGATCATGACTTCATCACGGTTCTGCTACGGTCATATAATAGGTGTGCTCATGTTGAATCCAACTTTTTCAATGGTCTCATTCACAAGCGGTTCAAGGCATATCATTTAGGTAGCATTGCTGGTTTACGCGGTATTGCATATTACCACTGTCTACACAACTTTTTGCCAAGTTTGCAAGCCGGTCAGTTCCATTTGTGAACTTTACAAATTTAGGCATAATACGGGGTGGAATACTAGGTGCGAGGTTACTTTAACTTCTCCAACAGTTGAGTAATATATAGTTGCGCTATGTGATACCGCTGGTAGATGCTGTTACCCGGTTTACGGGTGGCTTCAGTAGAGTTTCCGACAACTTCACTTGTAAGTGGATTTCCTGGCGTCGATCTAAATCACCCGATCATCATTGGGATAATTCCGCCAATGCCTCTCAAGAAACCATGAGCTTCGATGCTCGCATCATAAGCCACCAAATGCCCTCGGAATTTCCTCTGAATTGCTGAAAACGAGCGAATCTAATAATCTGCGAATAGTATGAACAAAATGAGCATGATTAATCTCTGTAAGAAGTACAGTACCTGTTCAATGCATCTCGGGGTATGTTAAATACTAAATAAAAGAAGTGATAAAAATCAAGCAGAGACCTTGGCAACGTATTGCAACAAGTCAACAACTCTGGTGGAGTACCCGTACTCGTTATCGTACCAGGAAACCAACTTGACAAAGGTTGGGGTCAATTGGATACCAGCCTTGGCATCGAAGATAGAAGATCTGGAGTCAGAAAGGAAATCTTGGGAGACAACTTGATCTTCAGTGTAACCAAGAATACCAGCCAATG
>JAJMCD010000015.1:0-200402 GCA_030584985.1 Saturnispora galanensis | reverse complement strand
GTCTTAACACAGCTTTTTACTTGCCTTACTCTATATTACAATAAGCAAGGCCGTGTTCACGTTTCAGCTATAATAACTCACATATCTCAACCGCTTTGTCCTCTTCTGAGTCTTTTGAGATGTATTTCATGTATCGTACCACCTATTAAGCCTCCACTTGTATAGCTGTGTTTTACAGGGACAACAGGAAATCCACCCTTTTTGACAAATATCATAGGATTTAAGAAAAATACCCATTGGGTGTCCACGGTGGTTTCCCTTATGTTATGTTGAAATCCCTTCAATTTACTCATGTTTAGAAACAAGTTTGAAATTAAGATTTCATTTTATTTTTATTTTTGTTCTTATGGTTCTAGAAAGTCTTTTTACTTACAAAATGACTGGGTGGCCAAGCTGGTTAAGGCGTGCGACTGTTAATCGCAAGATCGTGAGTTCAATCCTCACCCTGGTCGCATATATTTTTTGAACATCTTTTTTATTATCTTTCGTTTACCCTCTCTACACTGGCAGCGATGAGTGTGAACATTGCTAAACCCAGGATTCGTATGAAATTGGTTGCGGTTATTTTCTTACTTTGTTACTAACAACTTTCACAGAGATGGATTACAATCATGCTTCGGATAAGCAGTATACTTTCTTTAGAAACAAGGCTGACGAGGCCTACAAGCGGAGAAACCAGCTCTCCCAGGAGTCCCAGAATGCGTTCAAACGTGGAGATAAGGCGCTTGCTTCCCAACTGTCAAAACAGGCCAAACAGCAGTTGGCCATTGCAGAGGAGAACAACCGGAGGGCAGCAGAGTATGTCTTCATTGAGAACAACAGGGACTCCGATTCCGATGACATCGATTTGCACGGTCTCTACGTCAAGGAGGCCGAGTACATCCTAAAGGTTAGAATCATCTCGGGCATTCAAAAGGGTCAGCCAAAGTTGGATTGTATTGTCGGTAAGGGTAAGCATTCGGCCAACGGGATTGCCAAGCTGAAGCCTGCTATTGAACAGTTGTGTACGGAGGCAGGCTTGAGATGCTGGCTGGATCCAGAGAATTTGGGGGTCTTGCATATTGACATCAGTGGTGGAAGGGTGCCTCAATCTTGGTCCACCATCAAGCCTGTGGGATTTGCTGCAATGGATTCCAATTACTATGGCACCGCTCAACCCCAACCCCAAGCCAACACCCACACCCAGAACTACGCCCAGAACCAACAATACTATCAACAACCCCAGCAGTCCCAATACTATCAACAACCCCAGCAACCCCAATACGTTCAACAACAACCCCAAAAGCCTTCCGAATCCAATACGCTACTTATGGCGCTTTGTGCGGGATTGTGTCTCAAATTCATCTGTTCCAACTCAAAATGATTTGTTAAACCCTCTAATCTATCTCTCTCTTTTGTAATATTTAATCGAAGATCTTCATGAACAACATCAGACACGCGGCCCTGCGGGAGTGGACCCAGTTCAACAACCTAGTGGCCTTCTTGAGGTCGGACCGCCCACTGAATAGGGGAACAGAGGACCCTGCGGGTGGTGAGAACACACCATTGGACTCACAGAATAATATGATGCCGGGGGGGTTGATTCTTCCCACAAACAACACAAACGGGGCAGATCCTCCTGCCACCGGCTTGGAGAGGTTCATGCGGCCCCTCTGGTTTGCCATCATGCTGGTTATATCAATTCCCCTCTACATAATGTACAGAGTATCGGTATTCATAATATTCTTCATGATGGCCCTTGTCAGCCGGCTGCAGAGAAGCGGATACAACCGGGTGGTGTATACGGACCCTAAGGACGTTGCCAGGAAGTTCATAATGAACTTTGAAGAGAGATTACAGAAGGACCCACGGGAGGGGGACTTGGAGAACCAATTGGGCACCCTGGCCTCCTCCGGCCTGAATAGACTCCATTTTTTGGAGTGTTCATACTCGGAGGCCCTCCAAGTTGTCAAGAAAGACGTCAGGTGGCTAATTGTGTACGTGGAATCCCCGTATTCTAAGGAATCGAATGATTTCTCAAAGGTGTTGGTTGATCCTAAGATGACCCAATTCATTCAAGCAAACGACATCCTCATTTGGGGAGGTGATGTGACTCAATCAGAAACCTTCCAGGTGACCAATAAGTTTTCGATAACCAGATTGCCGTTTTTGGGATTATTGTGTATGACGAGGCAGCAGACCCCCACCAGTTCCGGGGTCCAGGAGTCAAGTCCAATGATATCCCTTGTTGTGAAGATTCAAGGTTACAAGGATGTCGATTCGGTGGTCACCAAGCTCACAAAAGGCTACAGAAAGTACAACCCCGGCGTAAAATCAATCAGACAAGAGATGGGTCTGGACACAATCAGATCAGGCAATCCAGATCCTCTTTATAGTCAATGGTTGCAATGGAGAGCCTCTACATTGGTGGCTAGTGGTGATAATGAACCAGACGCCGTCCGCATCTCTATTAAGTTCCCAGACGGAGAAAGACAAAAGGTGGCTTTACCCAGGGATAGCAGTGTGGAGGACTTGTATGCCTATGTGGAGTGCAGGCTACTCCACAATTTACAGCTCATGCCAGGAGGGGTATACAGCAAACCCAGGGGATACCAGCATAGGTATAACTTTAACCTCTTTGTGGCCTTGCCAGAGAGGCACGTCTTGAATCTTGATGATCAACGCAGGTTGGACGAAATTCACTTTATTTATCCAAATGGAACTCTAATGCTCGAAAAATTATAGAGAATCAGGCGAATAGAGTGATTCGTGCGTTAGCCTGCTTGCTCACATATTATAAAAATCAGCCCAAACCTTTGCTAATATACCTGAACCTTGATTGAACCTTGATTGAACCTCGATTGAACCTGAGTTAAACCTTTTTATCTTTACATCCTTTTTTATTTAACTAGTGTGTCATAACCAAATTCCTCCAGAATTTGCTATCTCCAATAACCTTGGTGATGGCATGAGCACATGAGCACAACACCAAGCGCTTACCTAATACTTCAAGAAGCTCTCAAACGCGTTAAACAGCCTCCTCTTCTCTAAATGGCAGTCCAGTTCAAGAATCCCTGGATGGGGGTGATCATTCCTCTGCTTCTAATAGTATATCTTCACTTGACAACTTCATATTTGATGTATTGGGATACATTTGTTTCAATCAACGAGATTTGGCTATTTAATGGATTGATGGTGATGCTCTATTATTCATATTATTTGACAATTGTCACGCCGGCAGGAACCCCCAAGGGGAATTTCAAGCCCAATATGTCACTGGAAAGGAAAGAATGGATTAAGTACTGTGCAAAATGTCAGAATTATAAGCCAGAGAGAACTCATCATTGTAAGAGATGTGGTATGTGTGTTCTGAAGATGGACCACCACTGTCCTTGGACAAACAACTGTATTGGATATGAAAATACCCCCCATTTTGTCAGATTCCTCTGTTGGGTTGTGATGGTGGTGGGGTATTTTGGTCTTTATTACTCAGGCTCAAAAGTGTACAGATTGGTATACAAGTCATGGGATTTACCTTCATATCTTTTCAGTCCAAAGATATTCACGTTGACCGTAATCAACGTGATTTTAACAGGATTTGTCTTATTGACTGTGGGGATTTTGTTGATCAGAACAATCGATCAGTTAATGGCCAATAAAACCACAATTGAAGACTGGCAAATGGATAGAATCAACGACAACTTTTATGAGGACTCTTTCTGGGCCCAGATACGAGCAAACTTTGCGAAATTCCATCCAGATGAAGAGTTTCCGGAATTAACATCGTGGAAACTCAATTTCAGAACTTACACCAAAGGCCCTAACGTGCCCGCAAATTTCACAAGGGACGATTTTGTCTTTCCTTACGACTTGGGATCCACATATTACAATTTAGTGGATTCTTTGGGTCCTGTTTATTGCTGGTTATGGCCTTGGGGAAGACCGCTGGGAGACGGGACCAAATTCCCAATAGATAACCTCGACGAAGATCAATTGAAGTTACCCTTTCCACCAGACGGAGCGGATTATGATCCACTCAACGGAATCCACACAGAAAAACCGGAAAAGGATGAAGATAATGAAACCGTGGTCAAAACATGGTCTAATTACTTTGGTGAGACGTTAGATGATTTCGGGGTGGATCTGGACACGGAGAAGAACTAACACCGCTAGTTTAAATAAAACAAAAGACTTTAAACAAACAAAAATATAAAACAATAATTATAACGGGTGTAAAGAGATTAAATCCAACAATATAAAAGCTCTAATCATCCTTCTTTTTCTCTTCAGTGTACAATCAGTTGGCAACATCAGTAGTCTCCCCCTTAGCCGGTTCATCAGCCTTCTTTTTTTGCTCTTTGGAGCCCTCACTTTGGCCATCCTTCTCAAAATTCAAGTACTCCATTGGCCCCTGTTTGAATAAAACTGCAACCTTCTCGCTCGCCTTCTTCAACTCTTCATCACCACCTAGATCACCACCAACACCCATCCCGCCGTCAATGACCGAAACCAACTTCTCCAATCTTGCATCCTTGGTAGATTTGATCTGTGATTTGCTCGTAAAGAGGGAATCTCTTATAAACAAATCATACGTCGTGGGATCGAATCTCATTCTATAGGTATCCATATCAATTTTAACAGACAATTTGGATTCGGAAACCCCACTAATTTCATCCTCGTCCTCCTCCTCATCCAAGAGGGATTTCAGGAACGGTAGCTTGATCTTGGTCGAGTCAATCCCCTCAGTTGGGTGAGACATGGAATAACTCGTCAAATAGTAGTTCCATTTGCCCTCCTTACCCTGGGAAACATCCTTGATGGTCAAATCATCTAAGGCCAAGAAAGAGATATTGGTGGTCTTCAACTGCCTATCATACGCAATCTTGAACATGTTCTCCTCAGAATTCATGAAGTTTCTCACTTGGATTCTGTATAGAATTTGGTCCTTGGCGCTGGTCTGTAACTGCTGACGATCCTTCTCCATCAGGAGAAGAATTTCACCACATTTGTTATCCGACATCATGTTATGAATGAACTTCACAATGTTGGTCACAACTCTATCAATCGTGAACAATTTGAACGCCTTATTGTTGAAACCCTCCCTGAGAGATTCTTCAAAGTCACTGGCTTCCAACCTCTTGTCAATCAACTTTTCACAGAGAGATAGAGCCTCCAAATATGAGTTTTCCCCCTTAAGGTTGACTCCCATTGATTCTAGATGCTTATCCAACAACCCCAGATCTTGGGCAAACTTGGTGACCGTTTTAGCCTTAATTTTTTCATCCGCTTCCGTGCTTAACTGCTTAACACCCAACAACCTATTGTACAAAGTATCCAAATACCTGTAGAAGACATAAATCTGGGTATTGCAGAACATATTGTACTCACTTCTAGCCTCACCCACAGCAGGCTTGAAGTTGTCTGCAGTGATCCAATTTTGCTGGATCTGTTCCACATCTTCATTGGAACCGTTGACGGTGGTTGTGACAGGCGCCGCAGCGGAAGAAGAAGACTCCACGACTGGTACATCGTTAGGGACATCGCCATCAGTTTCAGAGCCTTCTACAGCCTTCTTCCTCTTGTTCTTCCTTAAAACATCCTTTAATAAGTCATGTTCTCTAGATCTCTTCTTGGTTTGCGAAAGAGTTGGGATACTTAATTCGTTCTCATGAGCATTGGATTCACCAAGATTGGCATCCTTTTCCCCACCGTTCTCCTCTTGCTGTTGTTGCTGGTCATCAATTTCAACCAGCCCCCTCTTAGCTAACTCGGCATCGATATATTTGCCCTCCAAGAAGAAGAAATCAATGAGGAAGGATCTGAAAAAGGAATCGATCTTCATATTTTCATTTCTAGAATACCCCTGATGTTTAAGGGATATTTGCACCAACTTGAAGATATCAATGAAGATATCGAAATCTTCATATTTACAACTCAATTGAGATTTAGGCCTAGTCATTAGCGGGTGCAATTTCTTTGTTTGTTGCTCCTGCTTGATTGTGGATAGCTCTTGAACCAAATGTTTGTTGGTAAGCAATTTCTTATCAATGTTCTTGAATTGCAAACCCAAATGATCCAAAGCCTTCATCATCAACTTTTGTTCCGCCTCTCTCCAAACCTTATTCCATTCTCTTTGTGCCCTCTTCCATTCCTCATCTTTCTGCTTTAATCTCTTCAAAACGATTGGAACGGTCACAGCAGGATGTTCGTGAAGGGCATCAATCACCTCCCAACCTCTTTCTTTATCATAAATTTTTCTAATGACTCTTTTATAGATGGTATTGGAGGTGTGGCCCAATCCAGGGGGTAATTTGAAGTTGGCCTTTTCTTCATCAGTCATATTAGCTAACCTGTTGGCGATTGTTTCCAAAGTTTGAATGGTTCTGGTATTGGCTTCCATATAGTAGTCATATTCATGTCTTTCATCCTCGATTCTAAACAAAATTTCCTCATATTGGTTCTTTCTATGTGCAATGAACCCGGATTCTTCAGAGGCCCAAACAGGATGACCAACCCATTCATCATTGAAAACCTCCCAACAGATTGCGTCTCTACCTGAGCATGGCATATGTGTTTGGGACTTTGGCAATTTTCTGTAGGAAGGACCATATGGTTTGCACATCAACAAATCCAATGGTTGCTTCTTAATTGCAATGTTTTCAATCCTCAAAGGGGTATCTTTCCAATCGACAAATTCCGCAAACCAATCATAAAGTTCAGGCAGGTTTCCAATGAACCCCTGAACCTTTTCCATCAAAGCTCTCTTATCTATCACATCACTGTTGTACAATCTAATGATTTTGAGGAATTCGTTATATGTTTGCTTGTTCCCAATCGCCTTTTTCAATTTGTCAAAGAAGTTCAACTCGTTGGTTAAATCGGTATCGATTGCTCTAGGAAAGACAGGGTCCGGGACGCCAGGTAGTAGAGAAGGCAATTCTTTGCCTGTAGTTCTCAAATCTGACACTGGGTATCTTTCCTCGGTCTTTTTCTTTTTAGAGTGAGGATGCTGTTGCTGAGCGGCGGCAGTCTGTTGCTGAGTGTCCATCTGGTACTGAGCCTCCATCATGGCCTGTTGCTGCTGATAGGCCTGCTGGTATTGGGATTGCAGCATTTCCTCGTGGCCGTTTCTAAAAGGCACTGATTGGAAGTTCCCCACTGGAGGCAACTGGACGTTGTTTGATGGATGCTGGTACATTTGCTGGGCAGCCTGCTGTTGCTGAAATTCCTGCTGTTGCTGGATTGTTGTGTTATCTGGCATGAACAACTTGAAATCTTCCAACAAATCCGGTGCGTCCCTGAAAAGGATTGAGATTTCATGATAGACTTCATTAATTGGCTTCATGCCCTTTTGATACATTTGCAAGTTTTCCAAGAACAGCTTATAAATGTCGGGTTGGTTAGCATACCGCTGTTTGATCTTGTTCACGTAATTGATTGCCTGATCAAACTCTGCCGGTGTGCTTTGTTTTGCATCAACAGCCTGTTGTTGTTGTTGTTGCTGTTGTTGCTGTTGCTGCTGCTGCTGCTGTTGGAACATTTGCTGTTGGAGCAACTGCTGTTGATAGACCTGCTGGTCGTAACCAGGAGGAACCTCTCCGTTTGGAAACCCTTGGTAATAAGGATATGATTGGTCTGGGGCAGCCGTGGCTGCTGCGGGTCCGCCGGCGGCGGTTGCCACTGGGGGTGCAACTGTAGGACCACCTGATTCCCCTTGGGGCACGCTTGGCTCCACTGGAGCGTTGTCCTTTCTGATTGTTGTTCCCTGTGGAGTGGTGACAATGATTGTATTTGGGTCGGTAGTGGAACACTCGATCGCAAAGCCTTGAGGCAAGAACGTGTTGAACCCGTCGATAAGCTCTGGATGGCCCTTGAAAAGAGTGGAAACGCGCTCAATGACGCCTGGGGTGTCGATGCTGTTGGGAGTGTTAGTATACTGAGCAGATGAGCAAAAAAGTAAAAACCAAGGCGGTGCTGCACTGCCTTGCACTGCCTTGCACCGCCTTGTTTGGGGGCCGACTTACTTTTGAGATTTGAAGTCCTTCATGATGTCGAGGAAGTTGTTATAGACATCGCTTTGGTCTCTGAATTGGAACTTGACTTGGTCCAAATAGCTTAGGGCGTCCTTGACGTTCAACGGCTTGTAGTTTGCGCCTGGCCTTTGGCCTTGAACGATGGATTGTGCCTGAGAGTTGGTTTCATTCGGCTCCTCACCGGCTCCAAGTGGAGGTATTGATCCCCCTGGTGGTGGTGCCGTGACAGCCTGAGTACCTTGAGGTCCCTGGGTACCTGGTTGAGGAATCATAGTGGATGGGTCCTCCGAGGGTGTTCCTGTGGCCGTGACCGAGGCCGCAGCAGCAGAGGAGGCGGCGGCGGCAGTTGCTGCAGCAACTGCCCCTGCCTCATTAATGATGGAGCTGGCCGGCGGAAGGCTGATCGATTCCTTAGCCTCTCCGAGGGCATTGAATGAGGGCAATGTTGGGCCCCGCTTGTTCAAATTGGCAAGCGGAGGTAGGGAATACCTCTGCTGGTCAACAGGGTCGGGCCTGTCGTCGTGGATGTGGACCGTTTGTGTGAAGTGAACACCTGGTTCCGTTTTTGTGTCCACAGGTTCCACGGGGGTTGTATTCTCCTCTGTAGACATTTTCAAAAATCTGATTTTACTGTTGAGTTTCTAAGCCTGTCGAGAGTCTGATACCGTTCACCGCTTGTTGTTGAAGCAAATACCCAACCAATTAGCGGGTGTTGTGATAAAGAAGGGGGGTGGTATTGAATCGGCACCTAAATTTTCCCCCTCCCTTGGTGTCCACTTTTTTGCCACTCAAGACACTTTGTTGGGGTAAACGCTTGTATGAACGCACCGGATCGTTTTGAGTTGTTCATTTTACCCGACGGGGTGCCCAAGTTGGCGATTCAGCCCGATTCCCGGGTCCCAAACTGTATTATTATCAAGTTTGAGAGAGAAGACCATACTTTGGGAAACTTGCTAAGGCAGGAGCTTGTTGCTGATGAGAGGGTTCTTTTCGCCGCTTACAAGATCGAGCATCCTTTGTTTGCGAACTTTGTGATGAGACTTCAGACGGAGGATGACTACAACCCCAGAGATGCGTTGAGAGATGCATGTAATAGACTGATCACGAAGTTGAACATGTTGAACGAGAAATTCAAGAGAGAATGGGAGTTGAAGGCCTTACTTGCAGGTACAGACTATGACAATGAGTTGTGAGAGGGGGAGGAGTGAAGGGGGGTGGACAGTGTAGAAAGTGTATATTATGATTCAATTTACTATTGGAAACGAGTGGATGAAGAGAGATGAGTTGGGAGTTGTAGCCTGGGGATGTAGCAGTGGGGGGGGGGGGTTGTAGCCATGGGGTTGTAGCAGTGGGGTTGTAGCCATGGGGTGGTGGTTTACATGCCATGTTTGACACCAAACAGAGTGTACCAAAGGCGTTCGTTTACTTGTTCCTACGTGAATGTGATACTAAGACTGTGGGTTGAGTTTTGTGATTGGCTGGTCAGTATCTTACAAGGCTTGGTTTGTATTACCACCTATTCTATCTATACACCCATAAACTTACGATTCCCACACCGGCCAGCCGGATATATGTGCTCATGAATTCATGGAGGAAGAAGACTGTGACTAGCTGGTATTGATAATAAATCGGTTAATTGAGAAGACAGAAAGTGTGAAAGTCGGCTGTTACCAGGAAACCGTCGATGAACCAATTGATGAAGTCACCAAATTTATCCTTTGCGTACGCTGAAGCAGGGAAGGAGTAGATTGTGTTAGCTGAATGTTGGATCCGGACCAGCGCATGCACTCTCAGGTGAATTCATTCATTTTTGAACGATCCCAATTCGGTAGAATTAGACCTGAAAGTGTTCACACAATCAAGCAATTAATCAGTTGTAAATTACTTTATTCAATTATCTTTTTAACATACAGCTGCAGGGGTTTATTATTGGATTCAATAGAAGATGGATCTTACGATTTGACTTAGTATTAGAGAAGATTCACCCATGACCGAGCGATTCTAACTAACTGCTCTTGTTTCTTGCATTCACTTGAATTCAATGGCAAGAAACTCATAATCTTACCCACATCGCTGTTTGGTAAGTAGGTTGACGTGCTAACTCCACGCACTAAATCCACATACTCACAAACTTACGATTCATTAGTACGCAAGCTATAAATGTGCTCATGAACTTACATATTAAAAAAACAACGAATTTACTGTCAGTAGCCATTGTCCATAGCCACTAACCGTAGCCGGTATGTCCCAGTCTACCAGCAAAAATCTGAACGGCATACTCACTAAATTGCGATTCATTTGTCACCAGTTAGTCTCTCATGAAGTCGGCTCATGAAGGTCGCTCTATGAATGGGTAGCAGTTCCACTTATAAACTGTCAGGTAGATCCACTTATAAACTGTCAGGTAGATCCACTCGTGAACTGTCATGTGGATCCACTTATAAACTGTCAGGTAGATCCACTCGTGAACTGTCAGATAGATCCACTCATGAACTGTCAGGTAGATCCACCCATGAACTGTCAGGGAGATGCAATCATAACCTGTAGGCGGCTCCACTCATGAACTGTAAGGTAGATCCACTCATAAACCTTCAGGCGGCTCCATTCATAAACTGCTAGGCGGCTCCACTTGTTTTTAAAAATGCTCCTAATTGGGAAATTAAGTGACGACTAATTAACCACAAGCTAAAGGTGCCACAGTACCCCTTATTCATTTACCTTACCGTCCTTATTAACCCTTTTTTCTTGCGGCCGTGGAGTGAATATTAAGATTTGATTTACAGAGAAGAATCGGCTCATGAACGAGCGAAGAGAGTCTCACTGAATTTGTTGGATTGTTTTATGAACTAATTCAGTTAGCCGTACTCTCACCCCTCATCTCTTACAGCCGCCGCTCTCGCCGCTCTCGCCGCCTTCGACGGCTCATGCGGGCCCGTGCGCTCGTGACACTTAATACTTATTATTAAACGATAGAAGCCAACCATGGAAATCAAAGAAGCTATGTGGGAGGAACGAAGAAAAGCCACCACCCCACCCCTACTAGAATAAAAAACGAAAAATACCCATACCCAACTACACCGAAGTGAGTCTCTCTCTTAATGTTCTCTTGATGAATTCGAATTTGGCGGAAAAGAAGCCGTCCGGGGTTTCACGGAAATTGCCGTTCATCAAAACATAATCCAATGGAAGAGTCTCAATCTCCTTCTCAGGGGTGATGTGGGTGATGACATTACCATATTCGGAGATGACAATCTTGTGATGATCCTTGAAATTGAACTGGTAACTGCCATTGCTCAATTCAAAAAGCACCCCATTGTCACTACGATGGTATCTTCTTAGGAAGATCTCCCCGTTGACGTTTGAGATGTTTCCCGTGTGAACATCACACAAATGCTGTGTCATATATCTTTCGAAGAAATCCACAACGTGCATTTCATTCTGTAGGCTTCTTGGGATCTCCTTAGAGTTGAAATGCTCACTGACCCAACCACATTCCCTATCGGGATGAATGTAAAACACATCAGGGGTATCTTTAGATTTTAAAACGGTGTGACCTTCCTTGAAGAGGACACCAATGGAGCCCGTTGACAATTGGTATGCAAACCCGTGCTTGTTTGAATAATCGACCCATTTACTGATCAGTTGGGGGCCTGCTAGACTCTCCACCTCGGAACTGGCCTTACCTGTCGAGATGTTTTCCATTGCAGTCAAGGTTGTGGACAAGGACTCGTTCAAAACCCTGTTCATCTTATGCTCATATTTTGCCCTTTCTAATTGGGTTCCCACGCTTCCGGCTTTGGTATAAGGAGTGACATTGACAGGAGAAACCTCCTTGTACTTGCTTTTAGTGTTATCTGGAGAGAGGGAGTGTGGCAAGAGGGCTTTTGGTCTCTCACTGTGAAGATCAGTTTTGAGGATTTCCACGGGGTTTCTGGTGGAATCGTTGATACCCACCTTTTGCTTGGCGTTGGCAAAGTTAATTAGAGATGCCTCTTTGGAAATCAATGCCATACCCTTTGGTTCCTGCTTTAAAGTTTCAATTGTGATTCTTTCTGGGAATGGGCCACATTTGAACCACTCGTAGTTGAGGATTTCGTCCAATGGAGGTCTCTTGTATGGGTCTGTGGATAGCAAATCCGTTATCAAGACTCTTGCCTCCTGTGAAACGGCGTAGTCATCAGGAAAGCTGAATTCATTATTCTTGATTCTTTCGTAGATGATTTGGACGTCCTTGGATTGGAAGGGAGGTTTACCAAAGAGCAGGGCATACATCATGATTCCGATGGCCCAAGTGTCCACTTCGAATCCGTGGCCTGTGTTTTTACCCCCGAGGACCTCTGGAGCGATGTAGTTTGGAGTACCGCAGATGGTGTATCTTCTCTCCTGGTCGGAGTTGATGATTGTGGCCAAACCAAAGTCACCCAACTTGAGGTCCATATTAGGATCGAAGAAGATGTTTCCCAATTTGAGGTCTCTGTGGACGACCCTTCTTCTATGCAAATATTTGATTGCGCCGATGATCTGGACCATGAAAAACCGTGTTTCCGGCTCACTCAGTAGCTTTCTATGCTTCAGCAAGTCCATCAAGGATTGGTGGGGACAGATCTCCAAAAGAATGTAGACGTTCACGTCGTCTTCAAAACAGTCGATGAATTCCACAATGTTGGGGTGACTGATGCTCTTGTGGATCTTGATCTCACTGAGAAGCTTTGTCTTTGTCTTCTCATTCTTGATAGAGGCCTTGGCCACCGTCTTGGCTGCAAAAGTTCTTCCTGTGTCGTCTTTCATTTGAAAACACCGGGCAAACCCTCCCTCTCCAAGAAAGTGTCCTCTACGGTACCCTCTACCGTGTCTGTTCTTCACAATACTAGGTGGAGTCTTACATAAAGAAGAGAGCTTTTCTTTCTTCTTCTTCTTCGTCACCGGTTTCGACACAGCAGAGCTGAACGGCTTTGTAGGTCCATTCTTATGCACTGGAGACACACTCTGCTGATTGTTCACATTCGACTTAGCATTGATCTGCAAATGATTCAACGGTTGCAGATGTCTATTAGAGCTCATGACTTCTCCTTAACTTTCTCCTTATAAAAGATTTCAACCGAATCCAGTGAGGAATCAGGGTTATTAAATATAAAGGTTGATGATAGATCAGCTTCCCAAAAAAATTTCAGTGTTTTGCCTTTCTGTGTTGACAAATTGCCTAAACGGGTAATTTTGTGTTGACGCTTCCGAATCTGGGAATTCCACTGCTCATGCTAACGGGGAAAAGCTGAGGAATGTGGTGAGCTTGGAAGTTCATTGGAATGACACCGGGAGTGATCGTGGTGATGGTGGTGTTAGATGGCGAGGAGGGAAGATTTGTGGTTTAAATTGCTCAGCAGACGAACGCAGCAGACGAACGTAGTGAGTCAGCAAGTTTGGCGGTGGTATGGTAACCGGGAAAAAACATAGGAATATAGTAATTTTGGGTGTTGAGCTGAATGACAAAAGTAGTGATAGTAACTGGCAGTGTTAGATGGTGAAATCGGAGAATTTGAAGTGTTTTCCAAAAATGCTCAGCATACGTAGAGGCAGACAAACGCGGCAGACAAGCGCAGCAGAAAACGTAGTAAGTCTACAAGTTTAGCGGTGCTCAAAATTGTAAGGAAAAAGTAGATGAACGGCATCATTTGAGTGGAATTTTAACATCGGATTCTTGCAGGACTTGGTAACAGTGGTCTACGATTCTGCTCACTTTTCAAGGAATTTCCTATGGATACACGTGTTATTCTTTTTGTGTGTAAATGCCATTCATTACTATAAAGTTGGATGGGTGCATAATATCAAAATACCCCTGTTCCGCTATTTTGTCCTTGTAAACTAACGTAAGTCAGTCTGTAAGATTTGTGGTGGTATAGCAGATGGTAAAAATGCAAACAGAAGGCAGCAAATATGTAAGTTCAATGGAGTGGAACGGGGAGAGATTGGAATGATAGCAGTGTTAGATGATAAAACAGCAAGATTTGAGGTGTCTTCTCAAAATGCTCAGCGGACGCACAGTGAAAGAGCAGAAGAACGCAGTGACCCTGCGAGCTCAGTGGAGATAAATCAAACGGGAGATAGTAAGCCTGCAAGATCAGCGGTAGTAGAGGAACCAAGCAAATGTACTGTCTGCAAGTAAGCGGAATGACAAGTGCGGTGTTAGCGGTGAAGGGCGTTATATGGTGTCTTGTGCGATGCTTATGAGTTTTGTTTTACCAAGTTAGCAAAGGTAAAGGAATATAAAGAAACGCAATAAGTCTGCGAGTTAGCGGAATAACAAAAGTAGTGATAGTAGCTGGCAGTGTTGGATGGTGAAATAGAAAGATCGATTTGAGGTGTCTTCAAAAATGCTCAGCAGACATCGGTGGAACAGACCTTACTGCGTTTCTTTGTTTCTTTAGTGATGGCAGAAAAAAGTGGAATAATTGCCACGTTTGTTTCTTACTAAATGACCAAAACAGATAGCAGATGGTGTCATGCTGATGAGTTTTGTTTGACCAAGTGAGTAAGTGAGGAGCTTTCCATGAGCAGAAATTGGGCGAACAAGGTGCATAGACAGTCAGTGTGTCCATGGATGGTTAAATGCCAAGGTTATAAGCAGAAGAAATTGTAGTACGAGTAGATTGACGCTGAGGTACAGATGCTCATGATTATCAAGAAATATCCATTCATTCAGAGGGCTAAAGCCGGCAAAACATCGAAAATCAGAACCTTCAATGTGTCGGCAAGATGATGTGTCACCCAAAATACCGAGTGATTTGACGCGTCTGCAAGGGAATATGTGGATGTATTGCATGCGGATCTACCTACAAGCGGGAGCTGAGCCAAGGTGAATAATGCACACAACTTGGAAAGTATGTCCCCCACGCAATTAATTTACTAATTGATGTAGCTCAACGTACTTGTAAATTAATACAACCACAATCCATTTAATATGAAGAAGGCAGCACTTTCAACCCCTTGAAACCGGAGAGGAGGCGCATAACGTATGCGCCACAACCTACTTCAGCAAATGTTTCCTTGATTCCTTCAATATCATCTCATTTTGAACCAATAGGGACCCCATTGACAAAAAAGGTGTGAATTTCAATTTCAAGTTATCCAAAGCCTGCCCAAATCAGTTTATTTGATTTTAAATCACAAATCAAGTATCTTTATAAACACTCATATAACTTTTTGCATTCAAATCACTTGCAAATTTGCTGGAAACGCGTCTATGACTAGGCTTATAAACCACAAGAATGTTTTCTGTTAATACCAGCAAGAGAAACACGCTATATTGGATTTGATATTTGACCTGTCCGTTTACCTGCTCATGAGTTTAACCTGGGCAGGTGAACGGAGAATTCACAAACAAACTCAACAGTTAGCCTACGAATGTCATCAACTCCCATATACGAAAAAGCGGGGGTGAAATGGAAATAATCGAGCAAATGAAGACAGTTAGTATGTGAGCACATCTGGTGACAAGATACCTGAATAGACATGTATAGGAGGAAGGCAGGCCAACCGATGCCCCCACACCATGCATCCATTTCAACCAAGGCTCACCGTGCTTTTTCACATACACCCAGCAAGACACTCAGATCGTGATCAGACGGCACTTCAGTTCGCAATTCGTCATTTCATTCACAAATAAACCCACACTTGTACAGCAACATATTCACTCACTCATGACTCACTACACTTGTAACTTCCAGTGTTCGTAACTTCCAGTGTTCGTAGCTTCCTGCGTTCCTCTGCGTTCCTCTGCCATAGTTTGCTGAGCCGTTTGGTCAAATTTCACTTCTCTCCGAACATGGAGGGTTTCGATGGGAAACCAATTAACTGTGTGCTTCGATGTGGCGCCAGGACCATTGAATTTGGATTAGAAGGCGATGTGGCATCGTTGGTAAACTGCGTTCATTCTTTTAGTGCAAACTCTTTCCCAATTGTAGTTAATAATAGAGATTTTATAGATGACCACATGGTTACTGAAGAGCCAACGACGCAGTATTCTCATGACGTCCAATGCCTCAATCATTTATTTCCGTCATCCAAGACGGTTTTTGAAGAGGGAGCAGTGCCACTGGAAGCATACAAACGTCACTTGAATGTGATTTTCAACGATCTATTTGAAAAGGCAAACATTGGCCCACTCAATGTCAAGTTAATACTAATATGGTGTGAAGAGACGCCCAGCGTATATCTTGATATTGTTGCAGATGTTCTTTTGCATAAACTTCTCCTGAGGTCCGTGATAGTCGTTCCTGATCCTCTCATGTGTTCTTTGAGTGCAGGTGTAGGTATCAGAGATATACCTGAAGAAAGAGGGTGCTTAGTACTCGATTTTGGTTGGAGGTTTACACGTGTTGATGTTGTTTATGACAACAGGGTCTTGACAGAGTTCCACGATTTGTCGATACGAGGCGGATGTAAAATCCATTACGATTTGAGGGCTGATTTACCGGGTGACTTGACTTTCAGAGACGTGGAACGATTGGTGGCCAATTTGAGCCGCTTTTCAATCGACAATGAGGGCATTTTAGAGACAAGAGGGATTGAAATCCGTGAGGCTTCCATAGTGAAATCCATAATCGGTTCTCTATTTGTTGAGGATGATGACCGAATCGACCAATCCCCAGTCAATATGGCGTTGGCAACATTAGAAAAGATCCCAATCGATCTAAGATCCGTTGTGAAATCCAACATTGTAATCACCGGGGGGTTATCTAAAATACCTAATTTCTCCAAATACGTTCTCAGTGAGTTGATCCACCGTGGAAATGCATCTCTCTGCGGGATAGAAGCATTAGGAGCCTGGCAGGGAGGTAGCATATTCTCCAGCCAAATTCTACGAAATACTCAAAGACATATCTCATTACTGGAGTTTCGGAGGGACTAAAAGTGACTAAAAAGGGACCAAAAAGTGATTAAAAGCTGGATTAGTAAGTGGAGAAGCTACTCCCACGATTTCATGTCATTGCCCTTTGCTTGTTTCCCACAATCAACCCAATTGACCGGCCATCGCAATCCACCCAATTCATCTCTAATATTAATTTGAACACCTGGATTATCATCTGGAGCCAACATTTCCACTCTTGCTTCACTCCATCAACTCATACAATCCCCTATTTCGTTCCACAATGGAAACCCACTTACAGCTATACCTTGCGTGGGTTTCTACAAACCCATGAGCAAATTCCCGTCACGTGATCACCTCTTCGATCCCTTCACGGTGGGAAACCCCGATGACATGAGCGATCCCGCGTATTCCTTGAGATACTCAGTCTCGTTTTCTGTGTCGACACACTCCTTCTGTTTGGATTTGATCAGGTTGATCAAGTGATTGATTTCATTTTGTGTTTTCTTTTCTAATTCATCGGGGCTTGTAGCTTTCGTTTCGGGACAACCTGCCTCCTGTTGGGGGGATTCGGCAGAGCTTGACATGGTTGAATTGGCTGCGGGAGGTTCTGGATCGCAGATCTACCAATACACAAGGAAGCAGTTTGATGATGTCCAATCCTAAAAAAAATTCTACCCTTCATACAATCAAGTGTTCTTTATAGCTGATTAATAATTAGACACCGTGGTAGTTTCTGCAAGATTTTGCCAATACAACAATTTTTGTATCAAATTAGAAGTTTAGAAACTAGAATGTCGGAATCATTACAGGGACCAAATATAGAAAAAGGAGTTAAGAATGAAAAGTCTAAGAGTAGGGCTAACAAGTCCGGGAAGAGTCCAAAGGAGATGATAACACCAGAGTACATTGAACAAAAGAGAAGAGAACGTGAGGAGAAAAAAGCGGCCAAAAGACAGGCTTTGATCGATCAAGGCATTGATCCCGATAATCCTGAAGGATCCAATTATATCAAGAGAAATCTTGTCACAATTGGTCATAAAAACTCCACCAAAGCGGATATTTCCATTAAGGTGATGAGTTATAATCTCCTAGCACAGGCTTTGATTAGAAGAACACTATTTCCAGAGAATGGAGACATTTTGAAATGGCATAAGAGATCAAAAGTCTTGATTCAAGAGATCAAGGATTACAATTGCGATATAATGTGTCTACAGGAGGTGGACTACATTCAGCACAAATCGTTTTGGAGACCAGAACTGGACAAATTGGGTTACCACACCAAGTTTTACAGAGGCCACGATAAGAACCACGGTGTGTCTATTTTCTACAGAGAGAGTCTATTCAAGGTGGTTGACACATGTTTGATTGATTTTGATAGGGAAAAGTCCGGGAACATTCCACCAAGGACAGTCACGAAGAATGCCGGTTTGATTGTGGGCTTGGCATTGAAGAGTGACCCCTCCAAGGTCATAACCGTTGGTACGTGTCATTTGTTCTGGCATCCTTTTGGAACTTACGAAAGAACAAGACAAACTTACGTTTTGGTCTCCAAATCGGTGGAATTTGAACAGAGGATAAGATCCCTACATCCAGAAGTCACCAAGGTTTGGAAACTGTTTGCAGGAGACTTCAATTCACAACCTTTTGATTCCCCATATCTTTCAATCACGTCGAAACCCGTGACATATGATGAGAGGTGTCTGAGAGTGATCTCCTGCTCCACATCATACACCTTTTCAAAGCGCAGGGAAGGCGAGACGGGTGATGATGAAGAAGGAGGCAACATCGAAAAGCACGGGGAGAACCAACCTAAAGACCCTGTTCCCGAGTCCTTTGAAGCGACTCCAGAACAGATCCAGTTGGTCAAATCCATCGAACAATTGCATAATGAGCTGCCATACAGAGCGATCTCTCTTTACTCAGTGGGGTACAAGTACGTGGATGCGAACAATGCCGGCTTGGATAATGAGAGAGGGGAACCTTTCTTCTCCAATTGGGCCCATACATGGAGAGGGATGTTGGATTACATCTTTTTGATTACAAAGTGGCAATTGGGCCAAGACAATAAAGCGGTCGACACCTTGGAGGATTTTGAAAAGGATAATGATATTGTATTGGAAAAACTATTGAGGCTTCCACATCCTGATGAAATGGAAAAGGGTCAGCCAAGGGAAGGTGAGTATCCAAGTGATCACCTGTGCATCATCGCTCAGATTGGGTTAAAATTATAAAACCGAAGAAGAAATAGGTGAACTTGTGATAGACTTGGTGGGAGCAGGGATTAGGAGCAGAGAGATTGTGAGCATATCAATAGAAAATAGAGTGGATAATTTTACCACGGAGTGAATTCAGCTTATTTTCCCCGCCTTCTTCAATTGGTTTGCTTGCGGGACCAATATCGTTGGATTTCTAAAAATGGGGCATACTCTTGTCATTTTATAAAGACCAGTAAATGTGAAAATAAAGTTTATATTGTTATTTCATCGAACGAATTCAATAAGTGGAATTTCAGAAGGAATCAGGGGGGAATATTATGAGTTTAAGGACCTCTTATTGATTGTAAACAAACAAGGGAACAAAGTGAGCTTGGGAGTTGGCGTGGTGTATTTGATTAATAACGAAGGTACGGATAGAGTCACGTGACAATACTCAGCAAATAGAATCGTATCATGGGTTCCTTGAAGCATGGATCAGTTGGCCAGTCACTGCATATTGTACCCATTAAACAGATTAAAAAATGAACTGTTAAACAAAGGGAGGTATATAAATTGATTTACAAAGAAGGGGCTAAGTTTGGTAGCGATGGATATTTATCGTACAAGAAGTCTCGACATTCCATCTTTGAAACCAACTCATATTCAGGACCGGATGTTATGGTGTTAAAATACTTTCCCGCCATTATACAGATAGGGGCATTGTGGGTATTTAAATTCTTTAATTTGGTTCAATTTATACCATTTGGTGAACCAGGAGACTCCAATTCGATCCTTGGTCAGGTAACATTGATCAGATTTATTAACAGTCAAATTCCATTTTGATTTCCCTAGTTGAAAGCAATTAAGAGAAATGAAAAAGGATGCGAGAGGAGCTTCCTAGCAAGAAATGCAGATAATCCATGGAACAACTCAAGTAATTAAACAGCGATTTTAAGACAATTTAAACATATAGAATAGCTAAATCCTTATCCATCTATCTAACATAGTAAACCCCAACAATCCAAATCGAAAAACAAACCTATTAACGTTTTCTTATCAACATATCTTATATCCGAAGGTATTCCAAATATAAATGCGAAGATACCACAACGACACCACGACAACACCGCCACCGAAACCACCACCGACACCACCCTTCGCACCACCCCTCGCACCACCACCCCTCGCACCACCACTCCTCGCACCTTATCTTCCATCCAAATACTCATTTCGCTTGCTTTTTTGTCCTCTCTTTCTCTCAATCCCAGATCTAATTTTGTGCTTACTTTTTCTGCTATCTCCTGCTTTATCTTCGCCCAAACTTAATCAATCACAGCAAACCTTAACCCAGAAAAGCTCATGAGCAGGGTTTTCGTTTCTTTTTCCTTTTTTTTTTTTGACTATAAAAGGAGCTGAATCCCCCTCAAATTTTCACACAATCATGACTTCTTTTTTCTTCGTCGACGTACTTCATAGGATCATTTCTATAGGTCTCGTCTCTCTTGATTCTTGTTAAAGAGTCACTGTTCCAAACTTGGTTGATGAGATAGATACCCCAGTACCTTTAAAGTGAGATATATACAGTGTTTTTGTCATCATAGTTTAATCACGATTCTTAGCAATCTGGTTATCTGGACTTTACACGCCCCCTCTTTTTATTCCTTTTTAGCTCTCGGGTGAAAAAAGGAGCAATGATCTTTACCTTTAGTAGTGTACCTTTTCGAAGGGGACTGCTATTGGTGGGAACTGGTGGATGTCTGACAAGTTATAAAACCTTGGAATTTTGATTTTTTTGCAGGAAGACCAGCAACCTTTTATTGAGGTGTTAAGGTTATATTGATAGGTGTCAATATTTCTTAACAATAAGGAAATGAACCTGCTGGCACGAAACGATCGGAATGTCATTTCCAGTTATAGTAAATCCAGGGTGTGACATAAACTGAGAAACGTAGTTGGCGCATTACCACCCTTTCACCATCTGCTTGAGTTTATTGGTACAGTAATGAGACCGAGCCCACACCACTTGAATCAGTAACAGATGCCTCAAATCATCATGAACACTGTACTTAATTATTCACTCTATCTGAATCGACCAATTCTTAACGTAAAAAAGCCATTTTCAACCTGAGCATCAAACAATCAATACCTCATCATCCAACCACATCCACCCTCCCTCTACCCCCCTCACCGGAGCACATCTTGCCCCCATCACAACCAAATGTGAGACGTCAAAAAAATTGCCTGAAAAGGCAAATCGACGCGTCGATCGCGACGAAGGTAAACAAACCAAAGTGTGAGAATTTTGGATCCACAACAACACCGTTTTGATCAAATTGACACGTTCTTTTCCCCAGTAGAACCCTCTAACTTCTTAGAATCTATTGTTTCAATTAATCAAATATGAGAGAAGTTATTTCCGTTAACGGTATGCAAATTTGGGGCTCAAAAGAGCCATTTTTGGGGTCTGCCTCTCCTCTCGTTCAATTACTAACAATTACCATTTCACAGTCGGTCAAGCAGGTTGTCAGATCGGTAACAGCTGCTGGGAGTTGTACTCCATGGAACACGGTATCACCCCCGATGGTTACCTTGAAGAAGGACTCACAAGACCAAAAGGAGGTGAAGAAGGGTTTTCCACGTTTTTTAACGAAACAGGCGCCGGTAAGTACGTTCCAAGAGCATTGTACGTGGACTTGGAACCCAATGTAGTTGACGAGGTGAGAACAGGTAAATACAAGAATCTGTTCCATCCAGAACAATTGATCAATGGTAAGGAAGATGCCGCTAATAATTATGCTAGAGGCCACTACACGGTGGGCAGAGAGCTGCTAGACGATATAAACGATAGAGTGAGAAAGATGGCGGATCAATGTGACGGTCTTCAGGGTTTTCTTTTCACTCACTCCCTAGGTGGTGGTACGGGGTCTGGTTTGGGGTCCCTTCTGCTTGAACAGTTTTCAAACGATTTCGGGAAGAAGGCCAAGTTGGAATTTGCGGTTTACCCTGCTCCTCAAGTGAACACATCCGTTGTCGAACCTTATAACACGGTTTTAACCACTCACACAACGTTGGAAAGCGCAGACTGTACCTTCATGGTTGATAACGAGGCGATCTACGACATGTGCCGTAAAAACCTCGGAATTGCAAGACCTTCGTTCAAGAACCTCAACAGCTTGATTGCCCAGGTGGTTTCATCGGTTACGGCCTCATTGAGATTCAACGGGTCCCTAAATGTGGATTTGAACGAGTTCCAAACCAACTTGGTCCCATATCCAAGAATCCACTTCCCATTGGTCTCCTATGCGCCATTCTTGTCCAAGGACAGAGCCAACCACGAGTCCAACTCGGTTGCGGAGATCACCGCGGCCTGTTTCGAGCCTGGTAACCAACTGGTGAAATGTGACCCAAGATTGGGTAAATACATGGCCTCCTGTTTGTTGTACAGAGGTGACGTTGTTAACAGAGATGTCCAGAACGCGGTTCAAGCCGCCAAGGCCAAGAAGAGTGTCCAGATTGTTGACTGGTGTCCAACTGGGTTCAAGATCGGTATCTGTTACGAAAAGCCAACCCAACCACCAGAGTCTGAGATGGCCGAAGTGGATAGAGCCGTGTGTGTTCTTTCCAACAGTACCGCAATTGCCGACGCTTGGCAAAAAATCGACCACAAGTTCGACTTGATGTACAGCAAGAGGGCTTTTGTTCATTGGTATGTCGGTGAAGGTATGGAAGAGGGTGAATTCAGCGAAGCAAGAGAAGACTTGGCCGCTCTTGAAAAGGATTACCTTGAATTGGGTGGCGACACGTATGCTGATGAAGAGTACTGAATCAACGATTTGCTACCTTGTGAAACATCCTCATAAATGGGCTCAAAAGATCCCCATTTGCTTTCTTTTTCTTTTGATATCAAGTTATTGTTGTTGGGCATTGCTCTTACTCTACCTCTACAACACACTCTATAGTCCTTCATTTTGTTTATTCGTCTTTAATGTCTGTGCTTTAATTCACTCCTGAGCATCTCCTGAGCATGTCACGTGACCGCCGCGCCTAATATCAATTTATAAGCATCATTACGTTATATTCTCCTCCTTCGTTCTTTCTCTTGAACACAATGGAGCCAGAACAGGGGGTTCAACGAGTGAAGAGAACACGCAATAGAGTGCCCACCAGTTGTGAACAGTGTCGTAAAAGAAAGCTCAAATGCGATCGACAAGCTCCGTGCCTCAACTGTTCCAAGAGTAACACTCCATGTAAGTATCTTTGTATAAGACCACCAGCATCACAGAAGGTCCAACTCAATGCAGAAATGATCAAATTGAAGATGAAGATCCACCAGTTGGAGAAAATACTTGAGGTTAACAAGATTGATCCAAAGGATTACCTTGATTTATTGAATGGTGAATACCAATCAAATTCTCCTGAATCCACATCATCTGTGGATCCAGTCTTGTCGATGACGGAGAGATTCGACTCTTTAGTGATTAAAGAGAACAAGATTTTGCATTCTGGTGCAACCTCTTACATTACGTTTGTGAATTCAGATAAACATCTCAGTGCAATCTTTAGCCCCTACCTCAATAGACATGTATTCAATTATCGCACCTTTCAGCATAATCAGACGATTCGAGCAGCAGATGTGCGAAATAATCCAGATGCCTTTAAGCCCGCTTGGGTGATTGAAAACTCGTCAGTTTCTGTGAACGCGTGTGAACTCACTAACGACTCATTGAAGTCGCCGACAAAGACCAACATGGCGGAATCGAAATTGGTCTTTGAAATCATTGACAACATCAACAAAATCATGCCTCCTCTATTCATTGTACACACGTTAATCGATATTTTCTTTGATTATGTTTATCCAATCTTTCCCTTCATTGATGAGGATACATTCAGGGCGGAAGTGGATTTGGTGTTATTGGACACTCCAGGTGGAGGATGCAAGGTTGCTTTGACCCATTTCCAGAACGTTTCAATTATCAGTTTGTTGTTGCTTGTTTTACGTTATGCTTTCCTAACCATAAACCAAAAAGATCTCAAGGATAACTTCCGAGAAGTTAAAAATGAACTTCTAGCAGCTTATGTGAACTCCGGGGCCAGAATAGACCATATTTTTGTCCTACATGCAAAGAGTTTGTTAATGTCCTTACCATCCAATGACACCATTTTCCGTAAGGTGTCTTTAAGAAATGTCCAGGTCTTGTTATATTTACGAATGTACCAGAGTTATTCACCAGAATTGAATGAAGAAAGCACAGAACATTCATTGACTTTGGGTTTGATAATCCAAATGGCTCATGTTGTGGGTGCTCACCTGGATCCAAGCAATTTCTCGAAATTTTATGAGGACGAAGGGTTAATGACGGTTTGGAGACGTATATATTACAAGTTGTTGACTTTGGATGTTCTGAGTGGGTTCAATTATGCCACCCCCTTAATTATCAATGAAAATGAATGGAGCGTTCAATTACCAAAGATAAAAGATGAGGATGCCAAATTCTTGAATGATTTTAAAATGAATATACCCGTGAGTAAAACAAACGAGGAGATGAGAAAGATAGCAATTGAAAACTGCATCAATATCAATGTTGGATTGGAATATCAGTTTTATGAATTGGCAAAGGAGGGTCTTTCCGTCTTCCAAAACTACACAGGAACCCACAAAAAGTCGGAGTTTATTGCTGTTGTTAAGAAAATGGAGAATTTTGTCGATAAAAAGATGCCTCCTCTATATGAAATGATCAACGAGGCCGGACAGACGTCGATTGAGAAGTATTTTTATATACCTAGGGCCAAGCAATTTGAAATCAAACTATCGGCAATCTCATTCATTCAGACGTTCTACTATTTACTTTATTTGAACGAAATTCAATTTGAAAACTCGGAAGATGTCTATTCTTTTGCTTTGAAGGCCACAGAGAATGCATTGATATTGTTCAAGGTGGCTTATGATTATGCAAACTACATGAATCAAACAGGAAAAACTCATGGTTTGACGAAAAGTTACAAACAATTCAAGACTTTCTCTCACGGGTTGGAATGTTATATTTTCAATGTCACCCAAACGGCCTATCAGAGGTCGATTTTGTGGATTTCTTCCATGTTCATGAGAAATTTGGACGACAATAAGATAACCCTTGAAAACTTGATGAAAGATTTTGGTAATGGATTGGATTCATCTGTGGTCTTGACTTGGTGTAATGCCGATATCAATTCTTCCGAGAGTGTCGTGGACAGTAAGGAATTGATGGTGGTGATTTTCAACTACACAAAGAACATCTTCTTCATGTTGCAGCAACCAAGCAACGAATTTTTCGTGGCTTGGAGAAATTCCACTGTGATTCAGTTGTTTTTGAACAAGTTCAGACAACAGGATCATGCATCATGTGTCGCATATATGAACTGCAATCTTTACAACTCCATACCCTCGGATGGATCTCGAGTGGATTCATTGATGGATTCTCTCTCTGTTCCATTAACCAATTCCAATGTTGCGGCTGTGGATGCCAATTCTAATGACCAATCTTCATATTCCACCACTTCGCCTTCAGGAAAAACATCCAACTCGGCTCCTGATCTTAACGAAATTCTGGAATTCGATGAGTCAAATGTCAAAGGTTTATTCTATGATAATGTTGACAGTTTGGTGGATGAGATTTTTTTGGCCAATGATGACCGTGCTAAGTTACTCAAGAAGTTTGATTTGTTTGATACCAGAGATTTCAACAGCAATGATCCTTTGGAGGGATTCATGTCGGAATATGGTTCCAGTGCTCCTGGAATTGCCACCAAACTACAGGGACATAAGGAATCATTTAGCGGCATCGACACAATATCCTCATTTCCAACCACCAACGGTATAACTCCGGAAATCAATGGTGTAAATAACGGAGTTGATTATTTTTTCAATTCCTACAACATGAAGGAGGCCCCTGAAAGCGATGGCCAGCAGTTGTTACAGGACATGGGATTCTCCAAGAATTTTTCCTAATAAGAACGATCAAATGAACACAGTGAGTTTGTGAGTGAGTCTTTAGGGAAGACTAGGGGGGGAGGGGGAAAAGTAAGATGCTATTCCCCAAGAATTTTCCTTGATTTTTTTTTGATACTTTAATTTGATCTTTACTTCTTTGTCTATATTTATAATTTTTATTTTTTAAGTGAAAAGGTATTTCTTTGTTTTATCTGCTGAGCACCAATGGGGTGGGGGGTCCCATAATTTACTGGGAAATTTACTGGGGAACGAGCTAACTCACTTCGCTCGTTTGCGAGGAAGGGAGCCACCAAGAAAACGACTTACTGTAAAGACGATCCACTGAGAAGATAAATCAGTGGAAATACAAGTAACTCACTACGTGTTTGCCACATAAACAGAGTGTATCTGTGGTCCGTGACCTGTGATCTATGGCTTGTTATGATAAGCATTTCTCAATATGCCGAACTTCCCACCATCCACCACCCTGTTGGTTAGTGAGAAAATTACTGGGGATGAGATTCGGTAGCCGTTCCCAGTAAAAACAAGACGTGGCGCATGAGCATGCGCCACTGCGGACCTCAGCAGAAGTGACCCCCTTCAATTCATACAAATCCTGGTTGCTTCAGACCAAAGCAAATTCCCCAGTAATTAAACCTCC
Organism: Saturnispora galanensis; assembly: GCA_030584985.1. Taxonomy (NCBI): domain Eukaryota; kingdom Fungi; phylum Ascomycota; class Pichiomycetes; order Pichiales; family Pichiaceae; genus Saturnispora; species Saturnispora galanensis. Next base: position 173,701 of record JAJMCD010000015.1, on the reverse strand, counting down.
CTTTCAAACCTTTCTAATCAGTTAAAAAGAAATAAAACCTGCACCAAATCCATATATCAGAATTTAAATTCCAAGTCACGTGCTCAACCTATCTCAGGACATTCAATTCAAATGACCCCCAGACCTAATAGAATCTTCCCTTTAATGTCTTCTTCCATCCATTATTGAAGCAAGACATCCCTGCAATCAAACCTACCGCGGTTATTAACGGGAGAGATAAACCCGTATGTCCGTTAAGGTTACACCTCTATACAGTCAACTATCGTTAGTGTTCCATAACACTCAATGTATCCTACGATACCTGCCACAATGCTACTAATACGGCAGTCAAAACCAACACACATCACCATGCACCACGCACCACCACCGCCTAGTACAAGGGCAACTTCACCACTCAACACTGGTCCTCTTCCCCGGCCTGAGCACATTGTTCGGGGTTAAGACGAAAATTAGGCCGGCTAAGTCCCATATATATTGGGAGTTAATCGTCATCCTTTGATTCGTCTCTTGATCTGCCGCTTCTAAGTCACATTTGAGATGCAAGAATCAAACAGTGATCTGTTATCAACCAATGAGACCTCACCAGGAGCAAGAAAATCAAGAAATAGATTGCCTGTTAGTTGTGAAGAATGTAGATTAAAAAAACGTCGTTGTGATAAGACAAGACCTATCTGTTCCAGTTGCTCAAAGTTCAACTCACCATGTGTTTATTTGAAGGATTCGATGACTCCAACCATAAGACCAAAACCGGTGTCTAAAAAGATTAATTTGAAAAATGAATTGCTTAAATTGAAGATGAAAATGAACCAGATGGAGAAGGTGATGAAGGCTCACGATATAGACATGTCGATGCTGAATGATGAAGGTGTACTAATGTCGAAGGTGATGAATAATGACATGGAAGAAGAAGACATGGCGTCGTTGATGGATAAATTCGATACAATGGTCATTAAAGAAAACGCAACGTGGAGATCAGGGTTGATGACTTGCATGGCGTTGACAGACAAAGATAGCCAGATCAAATCCTTGATCAATCCCTTCTGTAAACACGCAGAATCCCAATTTTCCAATTATTTGATCAAACAGAAGTCAAAGGCCAGCGATTTCCCAATAGACATGTCTTCGGAAGATATGATGAGTTCCAACTGCGTAAATGAGAACATCAACATGGAGGATTTCCACCAGTTCTTCAAAACCTTGGAAAAAATCAACACCAAGTTGCCTCCAATTCATATCATCAATATGCTTTTTGAAAGGTTCTTCAAATATGTTTACCACTTCCTACCGTTTGTCAACAAGGAAGTGTTCAAAGAGGAGATTTCAAGAGTGATAGTCGTCCTGCCCAACGGAGACGTGAAACTCGGGGCAACCCACCCTCAAAATGCATCCATCATATCTTTATTACTCTTGGTGTTGAGATTCGGTTACTTGACTGTTCAGGACGATTCCGAGAGTTTCAGCCCCTTTGCAATCGATTCCATGCTTGAACCTTCCAATGTATATGCGGATTTGGCAGGAGAACTCCTCGAAAATATCAAGGGACCCGAATCGATCGAAATGAAGATCTCCCTAAGAACTGTCCAAGTTTATCTTTATTTGCAATGCCACGACATATATGCCCCAACAATCCATAAAAATAACATCTCCGGAGCCATTTCCATATCGAAGTTGATCACAATGGCCAGGATAGCGGGTATATTCAGAGATCCAGGCTTTTTTGAGGATAGCCTCTCGACGGATGAGAGACAATTCAACGTGATGAGAAGAATTGCAATCAAATTGTATTTACTTGACTGGCAAGCCTCCTTCGAATGCGGTTCCCATTTGATTATTTCTGATCATGAAGTGGATATTAAAATACCCCAACTAAATAAAAAGGAAAAAGAGAAGATATGGGCCTTCAGGAGGGGCGATCAGGTGGATTGCTCGATTGAGGAATTGGAGCAATTGATGATTGAAAATAACATTAATCAAGACACCGAATTAGAATATGAGACGACTAATATGGTGAGGAAATGTTTCAATAAGATTCAAATGGATAGGAAGAGTACATCAAAAAGGCAATTCATCGACGCTATTCATGAATTGGAACTTTTTACAGAGAATAAAATACCTCATATTTATGATCTGATCGGTAGATATTCATCGATATCTATCAACCATATGGGACCTAAATACGGTTGCTCAGCAATCCGTGTTCTAGAGTTGAGATCTTGGATCATCCAATTTCTTGTCACGAGTAATTACATGTTGACGATGAACGAGGAGATGAACGAGAATTCCAACCAAGAGTTATGGAATTCCTCTTTGGTGAAAGCGACAGAGTATAGTTTACAATACTTCAAGATCTCATTTGATTATTGTTATTACGTCAAGATGAAGAATTCAGTAGACATGGCCAATAATAACAACTTCCAGTTATTCAATGGGTTCAAAGCTTTTTCGCAAAATATGGAATTCTTTATCACTTCTTTCATCAACAGAGGACTCATGCATTCGATGTGTTGGTTGGGTTCGATATTCTATAGGACGGCCAAATCGAAGATATTGAATTTGGATTCTCTCGTGGAAAAGTTTGAGAACAATAAGGACTCGACAAATGTTTTGCAATGGTTTTTGGGGTTTTCGGATTGGAATTCCAATAAAACGTTGAATGATCAATTCCCCTTCATCTTATTCATTCTCTTGAAGCAATTCTATGTCACCTTGTCCACATTGAAAAAGGATCACGTTCATTGTCAATTGAACTGGTTCATGATCAGAGTCTTGGTGAAAAGTGCGTATATTTTTGAGCCAGATTCTTATGAAACGTTTATTAAAGGTGCATTTGATGATAAACTTGCACGTGAGGATATCAAATACACATCTGATTTGCCCGAATTTTTGGGATTCGTGGATATCCGCATGAATGAGAACGAGAAGCTGATTTCCAAGGGCTTGGAAGTCGACTTCTTGGATCAAACCCCCATTGATGACAATTTTTACCAACAAATTATGAAGGAAGTTGATCTACAAGGCATTGACCTCTCGGAAATCCCATTCTTGAAGGAGGTGCCACAACCTGTGAATACCCATTTTACCCCCGAGGAGCAATTACAATTTGCTATGGAATGGAACCAATCCAGTAGCATGGGCTCTGATTCTCCTGACAAGGACTCCGAGAATAGCCAGAGACACGTGGAGATCAACGAGGTTGATTTGAATGTTGATACCAGTTTTTTCGGGGGTCTTACGCCGCTAATTGAATCAAGCTTGGTTAATGTGAATGGTAATGACTTACTCAAAAACAATATGTAAATAACTATATTTACAAGCTTCTTGTCTAAATTTCGATATTAATAAATAGGGACTCTGTTGTTTCGATGAGAACGCCCTGTTCACCCACCTGTAAGTTACAGGAAGACATGTTTCCATCTAAGGAAGTTGGCCAATTTTCCACGTCCCATTTAAGACCCTTAGTGGAGATTGTGGATGGTGTGAGAAGAGGCAAAACCCCAATGTTTCGTAACCCGGGTCTCGATTTCTCAAAATTGGCCCCAAATTGGTCCAATTCTTGCTCCTTTGATAACCTTTGGAACTTCAAGAAATTGGAACCCTTTGGAATCAAGAGGATGAACTCTGAATGTTCCGGATTCAGCAACAGACAATTGAAGTGGGGTCTGTTCAACGAAAGTTTGTGCATTTTATTGATTGCATTCATAGTTTGGTCAAATCTGCCTCCGATTGCTCCCAGGATTATCAGGTTGATTTCTGTCTTAGGAGGCGTCTCCTTCGACAGCTGGTCTTCCAATCGTTCGATACCGTCGACCGTGTCACAATCCCCGATCTTCGCCATATGATCGCTGTAATTGAAGTATATACTGATTAAGGCAATTGCCTTGTCCAGATCCGTGTAATACTGGCTGCTCTGTAAGAGCACTCTGGACTTGGAATAATATGTGAGAGTCTCCTCTGTGGCGGAGTCCAGATCTCCGATGATGAAATCGGGAAGATAGGAATCGTCGAATTGGCGTAGTCTGTTTGATCCACCGTCCGCGCAGACATGTAATTGTGTGTTCTTCCACACCTTATCGAATAATCTCTTATTTTGCGTTATTTGTTGGTTTAGAATGAGTAATACTGTTGGTGTGTTGGAACCACTTTCCTTTGCATTGAAGAATTCCAGTGGTTCAATCACTCTCAAGTGTTTTCCCTCAATATCCGAGGAGATGTCCAAGTAATCTTCATTAACAATGACCTTTGTCTCCATTTTATAGCCAATAGCAGTAGCAGCAGCAGCAGAAGCTAAGTAAGGATCAAAAAAGGGTGAACAAGAAAGCAAAGATCAAATGCGCCACACCCCTCTTGATTCACCCGCCACACTCTGATTTTCGGATTCGCATTTTCCAGCTCAGGTTCCACAGTGACGAGATTGAAGAATCGGTGGATCTCAGGGCTTCAGGCATCCATTAGTGGCCCGTACAAGTGGTGAGATAAATGGCAAGTAACTAGTGTATCGACAAATTTCCTAATTAGGACTCAACGCGCGGGTGCCTTAGGCCCACTTTCGGGAGTATCTCAAAATAGGGGAAACACCGATATCCCACTTATGCATTGTCACATAAAGATAGAGGCGTAACATTCATGGAGGGGAGTTAACAGATATTGGCTACATTCAAAGCCTCCTTCTCCCATCCTTGGGATATACGATCCGGGTGATTAATTGCGGGACGGCATGATGCAACATGCGATAGAATATCTTGTGGGCCTAGACCCGGTGTCCGGAAAAAGTTCTTAGACGAGCCTTAGCGGATTTGATAGGGGTCTTTTGGCGGCAAATCGGTGGTGTCGAGGCCTCGATCGGAGATGTTACACTGCGTCTCTCTTAATTAATCTACTGGGTCCCCGAGCGTCAAGTCACCTTATTAACCTGGCGTTATGTCACCATCTTACGTCACGGTCGATTTGCAGCGTCAGGTATAGATCCTAATCTAGACCCGCTGTATTGATTCAGTCTGTACACGTCACTGCGGGGTTGGCAAAGTGGAGTAAGACCACCAATAAAGCGAGATCACCGGCTACTTGGTGTGATTGGACTGATTTCGGCAATTTCTATTTTTACTTCCTGCATAAGATGGTGAGGCAGGAGTCGCCCACAGATATCCTGCGAATATCCGCTCATAGCTTATGACTGGGATTGCACAACGGGGGTGGGATATAATCTCGTGGACGCATTATGTCCTTGAATCAGGCGTTATTAGCCCAACAGAATAACCATTTACCGCTGCAGGTTGGAAAAATAATCGGACAATATGTAATACAGCAAATTGGCCGCGGACCAATGGGTTTACAGAACCGGCATTGAGCCATACCACACCTTCCGTAAGGCCACTACTGGCCTTGCCTTACAACAACGTTGACAGAGTGATTGATGCTTCAGCGCGTCCCATGTTACCCCACATGTATGGAATCAAAGAGCAAACCATGCCCATAAACGTTGAAGTTCTAGACTGAAATTTGCGTTCGGCTATTTTGTGAAGATCGAGTGGATCTCGCTCTATTCAAAAATTTTTCATCGCCTACATTAATTCGCCGATTTTCAATTTTATATAAATACCAAGGCCCCCCCCCCTGTGGAGGGATTAGACTTTGGTTATATTCATCATACAAACATCAATGAGAACCAACATCATTATTTCTGCATTTGCCATAATGGCAACCACTATCAAAGCATTACCAGTTCCACAAATCATCAAGGTGGACACTGAAGTTGTTAACGTGGAGGAAGCCGCTGCTCCAGAGGCTGCCGCCTTTGACCAATTTCTTAACCAATTAGCCACCACCAATACAACCCACTTCTCTTTCACTGAGCAAGTGAAGAACGAGATCATTCCATGGTTCAACACACAAAACTCCACCTCATTCACAATTGAGTACGACACATTGATGAACTGGAACGAACAAAAGATGGCCCGCGGCCACTTATCCATTGGTTACACCGGGGACAAGCAGTTGACTTTCTTCAATTACGTCTCCAACCAAAAGGCCGAAATCAAGGTCACTGAAATCATTGGTGGTGAACAATCACTCCAATCTGTTGCTGGCGCCCAAAACGTTCTCTTCAACTCCGCTGAATTGGAATTGAAGGTCAAGGCTCAATACATGGACACCTTGATGGCTGGAGTTGAATTGAACGAAGACGGCTTTTTCAAGTGTTCTGCTTACAAGAACTGGGAATTGAAGTTTAACTTGGACGGCAAGACCGTGTCCGTTCCATTGCTCAACTTGTCTTGGAACTACTACCAAGACTCTGATCTCTGTGAGCCAATGATTTCCACTTTGGACGATTCTGCTGCCTTTGAAATGAGTTTTGGTGAATACTTCCTCCAAAACTTTGTCACCAACTTCCAATCCAGACGTTTAGGTCTTGCACCAAACAAGGAAGGTGTTTCTTTGGCTTAAATTACGACCGCAATACCATTACTGCATTATATAGACTAGCATTTGCATCATATCATTTATAGAATTAATTACTAATATCATTACGAATCAAAGACAGTAACTTTCAGATGATCTGGATTGATGTTCATCTTATCGGATGTCAACCTCAACAGTGATAAAAACAGGAGCACGCTATCGATTAAGCGGGACTAAAGAAGATGGCTCAAAATATATCACGATCTTCTCGGTGGCTTCGATGGCTCAACTCGTTGACGTCACGTTTCCGCTCCATCGATATGCCCATTGGATACGAAGCCTCTTAGATCGTCATTCAAAGAAAGAGATACGCCATGCCATGCCACGCCACACCACAGCAACCACGCCACACTCTAGCGCTATATCATCATCATCACGTCCTTTTTCACCACTAGTGGTGCAAATCTCATCACGGCCATAGTAAACTGCACAAAAATGCTGAATTTTAACCCAAATTCAAATGGAAATTTCATATGCGCACATCAATTTGTATGAAACTGCCTCTTTCCCAGTGAAGGCTATTGAGGGGAGAGAAAAACAGTCATTCGCTATCCCCGCATGCGCCTCATCTTTCTATGGCTGGTGTGACAAGACTCTTTTCTATCAAGCTTGACGCCACTTCTTGCTCCATAACTCTGTCAAGATGCCGCCCAGCGGGTTCGCAGCAGACACTCCGTTTACGGATTTGGATACAGACAGAGACTTTGAGAACTTTGAAATCGAGAATGCAAACTTCGACAACGATAACATATCAATTGACTTGAATGCCTTAGATTTCGGCCACAGATCCAATCCATTACTGCGGATTGTCCACACATTGAGCTCCTTCTTCACGAAACGAAGAGCAAGAAGAATTGATGAGTTTGATTTGGACGATTTCGATTCAAATGAAAGCTTCAACTTGACCACGTTCCAGGACGGTTTATTCAGCAAGAATAAAAACAGACAGACGATTTGGGGTATCTCGGGAGGTATATTTACCAAGGGCGCCTTGATAACGATCATAGGACTCTTGATAGCTCTTGTGGTCTTGATTGCAGGCCGAAATTCCAACGAGGAGTCCATACCCTCTCGCCTGAACCGTGTGGTGTATTCCAACGGTACCGACGAGTATTACAATACCACAATCCTTATTTCCATTGACGGGTTCCATCCCCACTACATTTCCCACGATTTGACGCCCTTCATGGCGAAATTGTACGAATCAGAGGCGTTGGTGGCACCTTTCATGCTACCAACAAACCCATCCGTTACCTTTACCAACCATTGGACTCTTGTGACGGGTATGGAACCACTAGACCACGGGATCGTCGGAAACAAGTTCTTTGATCCCAATCTCAACGAGACCTTCGACAGAGGGTCCATCGACTCCCTAGACCCAAAGTGGTGGGGTGGTGAACCGATCTGGTCGAGAGCAACAAGACAGGGACTGAGGGTGGCAACCCACATGTGGCCCGGGAGCGAAGTGCACTTTGACAGCGCGGCGTTGAACCCAACCTATGTCGACAACTTCAACAAAGACGAACCTCTGGACACGAAATTGGCCAGGGTCTTTGAGTTCTTGGACTATCCATTGAACCAGCGACCTGATTTGATTCTATCGTACATCCCTCTCATCGACACGTTGGGCCACCAATACGGGATTTCCGGAACCCAGTTGGAAAAGGCGCTGACCGAGGTGGACTCCTTCATCGAGGGCCTATACACCCGTCTAGACAATTATAACTTGACCCAATTGACGAACGTTGTAATTGTTTCCGACCATGGGATGGCTCCTACCTCCTCCAAGCGGGTCATCTACCTCGATGATTTGGTCGACCCTGCTCTAATCGAGCATTTCGACGGCTGGCCACTATTTGGGTTGAGGCCGTTTGATGAGGCCTCTGTGGACAAAATCTACACGGACATGAAATCCAAGTGGGATAAGCATCCTTCAAAAGAAAACTTTGATGTCTACCTCAAGGCCGACGCGGTGGAGATCTTTGGAGAGTCGAAGAACTCACGATATCTCGATCGAGTGGCTCCGATTTGGATCCTACCGAAGATCGGTTATGTCATCACCACCAAGGAAGACATGACAAAGATGAACGGGGATTATCATCCAAAGGGCGTTCATGGTTACAACAACAGTGAAGTATTGATGAGATCATTGTTTATGTCGACAGGACCGTATTTTGAAGGCAAATTCCCACAAGGTCAGAAGGTGGAGCCATTCCGAAACGTTGAAGTCTTCAACATCCTCTGTGAAACGTTGCAGTTGGAGGTTAACCCGAGATTGGGCACATTAGGGGGTGTTCTTAACGAGGATCGGATATTGGCGGACGATTGGCGAGATGAATACATTTATCCGAATGTCAGCTTTCCAGTGGATATTCTCAAGCAAGAGGCTGTCTACGATAAGCTGTTTGCGGAGGGGGGCGGTAAAACCGCCAACGCGAAGGACACTCCGAAGGTTGACAATGAAAGTGATTCCATAGGCTCTAATGTGACGGAGAAGGAGGGAACAAATATACCGACCGCTACGGACACAACCACGGGCACAACCACGGACACAACCACGGACACAACCACGGACACAACCACGGATACACCCACGACCACAGCCACAGATATAGGCATGACCACAACCACGGATATACCGACAGCTACGCCCACCACACAGACAGACCTCCTGACACCAACACCCTCTGAGCACTGGTGGTCCGGAGTTAAGGACATTGTCCATCACGTGGAAGACTATGTTGAGGACAAGATTGAAGACATAGAAGATTACTTTGATGACGAAGAAGAAGATGATGACTGATGGTTGTTTATGATCGGCCATCAATGAAGAAGATTGATGGTTGGTTATGATCGTCCATCAGCGATGAATACCTATAAATAGACGGTTCAAGACGGGGAAACTCACACAACTTGTCCTCGATCACTGTAACCACCATTCTCCTACATTGGCCCAATAAGCCGGTGAAGAGAACCCCAGTCTATGTGGTGGCACCAGTCTATGTGGGAGGTGGCCCCAGCGAGGCCGCGGCGTGGCTTCCCCTCCGCTTACGTAACCACAGCCGCGCTTACGTAACGCCACGTGACTAACGAGTCAGACTATTTTTTTTTTGTAACAAATTTTTTTATCAACCAAACACATTAATCTTTTCATTTAAACGCAGGCCTTTTGGACTCAAACTTTTGCCCAATACCCAGCAATCAACTGGCCATCACGTTTATTCTTTAAACACAAAAAATCCCCGCTTTTCTCCGACTTTTAGGGCAACTTTTCACCCAATTCTTTATTTGACGCCTCCGCCTACGCTTACGCCTACGCCAAACTCCGCGTGCCAGAGCTTGAAGATGACAGCAACAACAATACATCTGGGACCAGACGCCCCCCAATCCTTGGTTTCATCCGCGTCCGTTTCTCCCAGTAGAAGAATGTCTACTCCCAATACTAATCGATACGTGTCACACGACCAGATGCTGGATGACGAGTTATCTCCCACAATGTCTCCCCAGTTGATTGCAGCTTCCTCAGACAAACTGGGAGGCAATTTGGTGCCCTCGATCTCAAATATCTCCCTGCTTTCCCTCAACCAGCAGGCCGACAGCTACAATCGACAACGAATCAAGCGAGGCAGCACCAATGCCGCCTCGTTCGGATATTTGCAAACCCAGCTCAACTCTTCCCCCGTGGCAATCCCCACAAGCGGCAGAAAGCCCTCGCTTCAGAACACACCATCTCCAAATCTCTTCAGAAGACCCTCCTTTCCAAGCAAAAGCAGAAAGAACACCAACGACTTCTCCGAGCCTGATTCCCCATCCTTGGCCCCAATCTCATTAGCAGGGTCGCCGTCCAACTTCCTTCTTTCCCAGAACTCCCCTCCGGGGTCGCTCCAGAATCACTTGGGTGCATATCTCATGGCTTCCAACGGCCAAATACCCAGATATCTTCGAAACGGGAGACGCTCCTCAAACCAACTCTCAATCAACACGTTTGCCACTCGCCAGGGCAAGACCGACCCCATCCCCATCCACCCCATGAGCCGGTTGGACTCGAACCCGATTGTTGAGGACGATTCGCCAAAATTGGGGCCCGTCAGCACCACGTTGCCCCCAATCACACCCTTGAACTTGTCAATGCCCACCAGTTTGTCAACGCCACCTGAGCTCTCAATGCGATCGAACTCCCAGGTCGTATTTGACGACGATGACGATATGGACGCCATCGGCGACAAACTTCAATCAAGAAACAGAAACATCGGCTCAAACGACACAAACGAGGACATCTTCGGCGAGCGCTTGGACGTCTAGTCACCTCTCTTTACTATATACCCCGTCACCCTCTCCCATCCTGTAAAAACAAATAGTACTTTATATTTTATGTATATATTATTTAAGATATCATGGTTGGGCCATAACATCAACGTAGCCTCTTCTAGGGCCCCGCTTGGGTTTCCTGGCAGACCCTGCAGCGGGCGCTCCCGGCGACTTCTGCTGGTTGAGCAAATCGTAGATGGCGTCGTTGGTTGACGCCGGATTTGTCTTCACTGGAGGCGTAGATCTACCCGCAGGAGGGGGGGCAGCAGCAGCGGCCGGCGGTCTTGCAGATGCTGTCTTGGCAGCGCTTGGAGGAGGAGGCGGCTTGGCCACGGCGATTTGGTCCTCGACCGGCTCCTTGCTGTTGATCCATCTCTTGAGCTTCTCATCGTAGTAGAACGAGTTCTCCTCTCCGAGTTTGGCCTTGTAAACGGTCTTCTGTTCCTTCTTCTTGCCTCCAAAGAAGGACCCGATCCAGGACCCCCCGGTAGAGGCCTCAGACGTCTTCTGTTGGGCTTTGGCCTGCTTCTCCGCCTCTAGCCTCTCCTTTTCCTTTCTGGCCTGCTCCTCCTCCTGGGCCTTCCGCTTGGCCTCCTGTTCCAACCTGGCACGTTCCGCATCGTCATCATCATCGTCATCCTCATCGTCAATCACATCGTCGTAATACTCACCGGTATCCTCAGCGTAGAACTTCTTCTCACTGGTGATCGTGTGAATAGGCGACATTCTGTGGTGTTCGTCAGAGGCCACGAATCCCGCCGTCGGTGGCTCAAAGATGTTCGCCTGGCCACCGGCTAGAGGCTTCTGCAGCATTGGAATGGCCACAGGAGGTTGGATGGCTGTAACAGGTGGTTCGACAGCTTCAACAGGCGGCTCTTCAACTCTACCGCTATTATCAGACCCTCCGCCGTTGGCAGACCCACCGTCCTCAGCCTGCGGAGCCGGCTCAGAAAGTTTGTACCCCGTAGCCTCAAACATATCCATACCAGAAATGTTCCCTTTAATGCCCATGGCGGCATAAGGATCATCAGAAGTGTTGGCCAGAGGCTCCAGAGGCGCCTTAGGGGCATAGGCCGATTTCTTCCCCTTGGAAGCATGGGCTTTTGGAGCATATGGGTTTTCATATGGATTGACGACTCTTCTCGCATTCTGCGCAACACCAGGAGCATACCTGTTGACCGGAGGACCCCGCATAGCAGGAGCAGTGACATGAGATTGACCCGAATCCGTTGGTGAAGTACTGGTTGATCCTTCAACAGATGACATGGATTCAGCCTCAGGATTGGGCTCTTCAGCAGCTGTAACCGGGTGAGAGCCATTACCGAGTGTGTCTTCAACCACTGCAGCTGATTCAATGGTCTCAGATGCATATGGGTTCGCCTCGTGGTTCATTTCATTCACGATAGGGTTCACTTTGTCCTGTGCTTCGTCCACAGCAGATGGGTTCACATTGTGTGTGGTTTCATCCACAGCATATGGGTTGGCCTGATGGTATGCTTCGTCCACAGCATATGGGTTCAACTTGTCCTGTGCTTCATTCACAGCATATGGGTTCGCATTGTGTGTGGCTTCATCCACAGCATATGGGTTCGCATTGTCCTGTGCTTCATTCACGGCAGGGTAAGGCTCTCTTTCAATTGCTGGCGGAGGAACTGCGACAGATTCAGGTAATTGACGGTCAGGTAGACCCTCATCGAAGGCCTGCTCTTGGGAGACAGCAAGCTCACTGAAATCAGCAGCTGGCTCCACAAGATCATGAGGAACCCCGTTTCCAGCAAGATTCTGCTCGCCGCCTAGTTCACTGGAACCAGGAACTGGCTCCACAGGTTCATAAGGAACCCCATTTCCAGCAAGATTCAGCTCGACGCCCGCTTTTGGCTGAGGCGGCATGTAGCTGACCTTCGACGATCTTCTCGAGCTTCCAGCGCTTGACTGTTGAACACCACCCAATGGTGGTGGCGCCTGGAAGGCAGCGGGACGCTCGTTTCTCGGCTGCGGAGCGAGATTCGGCTCGTCTTTGACGTGCTGGCTTGGCAATCCTGCTGGCGGCATTAAGTATGGATTTTGAACCTTATGGGTAAGATGCTGGGGTGCGGACGCCGGCACCTGTGGCGGTTGGGGCGAATATCTGTTACCCTTAGGCGAACTCATAACCGACGTGCTGACGAAACCCGGCGCAGGCGGCATGGTTTCGTTGCTGAACCCCGGTGGAGCATACTTGCTCCGTGGATTGGCTGGAGCCGCTGCGGAGCCTGGTGGTGCGTAGACACCCACTGGAGGCCTCTGGAAGTGGTCATGCGGCGGGGACGCAGCGCTCTTGACGTTCGGCCTGATATCGGTGTTGGCAAAGTATGGGTTTTCGGTCTTGAAGTTCTTTGGTGTCGTTGTCAACGACGCTGGATTTCTGGCTTGGGTTCCGTAGATGCTTGGAAGGCTTGAGACGGAGTTGATTGCAGACAACGGTGGTCTGGCTTGCTCCATTCCTAAGTTGACCTGTGTTAGATCCAACTGAGACCCGATTCTTGACACGGACGGAGAGGCGAACTTCGAGAAGATGTTGTCGTCTGCCGGCGGCCTTGCCACGTTCTCTTCGCCAGAAACAAACTTGTTGAACGACTTGTCCAACGTGGTCCAAACCCTGTCTAGCTTCGGCTTGCTCAACTTGCCGCCCAACCAGCTGGAGGTGAGCTGGGACAACCTGTCAGAGAGGTTCTGCTGTGCCAAGACAGTGGATTGTTCCACAAATAGCAGCTTGCTGGCGATTTCCGCCTGGGTAGCGGCACTGTACCTCTTTGCCTCTGCGATCAATCCGAAGTCTGCGAGATACCCCGCATGGCGGATCTTGACTGGAACCATGTGTGGCAACCCGTGCGTAAACTGTTTGGGCATGAGATCGCTTGAGAGTAAGATGTATTCGTAAATCTCATCCACCATCATGTCGTCAATCGACGTCGAGATCATCTCATCGCACAGCGGAACCAGGGGCTCACCCGACAGCAAGAAGGCAAGCTTGCCGTAGATTCTGTATCCTGATTTGAACAAGGACTGACCGATCTTCGACAGCGAGGGTCCTGGACTGGAGTTGTTCTTCAAAATGAAGGGGATGATGTTCTTGAAGTTGTCGACGACCCACGACTCCTTACCAGCCAAGGAGTCGAGCGAAAGGCCTTCGGAGCCGTTCGACTGCAAGAAGAAGTTTAGGTCGTGGCACAGGCTCGTGTCGCCGTAATTGACCGTCGTATATAACTTCAAAACCTCGTTGAATGCTATTGGACTAATCAGGTTCGAAATCAGCAGTGTCAAGGTCCAATCGCCGTGGGCCAGCGCAATCTCCAAGGCGGAGGCCTTCTCACCTCTCTCCAAGAGGTTGTGGACGGCGGACAGATCATGGGCACTGAGTCTGTGGGCGTTTGGGGTCCCAACCGGTTTGATCGACATGGCCACGTTTCTCACCGCAACAACATCAAAGAGATCGCCACTGGCATTGGAGTCGCCCAAGGCCGGATTCAAGAGCTTCAATAACGAGTCCTTATATGCCTTGTTCTCGGTGAAATCCTCCCGTTTGTTGACGTGCTCCACCATGGTCCGCAACACCATCCACAGCAGCTGCTCCTCGGGGTTGACAAGGCCATCAACACCATTTTGGCCAAGAGATGCAATCTTATCATCTAGCCACTTCACAAGCTCCTTGCGCTTCGTCTTCTGTTTGTTCAACGGACCAGGAAATGTACCGGCAAAGCTCTTGTCCTTGAGAATGTCCTTGTAATTGGTGATCTGGAACGTACAGGAGGACGTACCATATGCGCTGGCCACAGGAACCATTGAAACGAAGTTCTCGGCTGAGAAGTCAAACAACGGCCACTGTCTCCTGTTCAAATTCTCAGGATTAATCACCGCCGGTGCAGGGACGATCGAGACGCTGTTGGATCCCGCGTGCCTGCCCTTATAGCCACCACCTCCCGGCGGCAACACCGACTTTCGCTTGAAGCCGGTCGACGTGGCGTTGCTTGTGACAATGTTAGAGCCATAGACCTCATTTATCGAAGAGATCGAGGGTTTGCTGGCCTTGGAGTACCTTCTGATGGTGGCGTTCTGTGTCGGCTGGTTGCTTGGTGCGTACTTACCGGCCGCTTGGTCCGGGAAGCTGAATCCGCTCTGGCCATGGATTTGATGCTGACCGTGGATTTGTTGCTGACCGTGGATTTGTTGCTGACCGTGGATTGGTTGCTGGCCGTGGATTGGTGTCTGGCCGTGGATTGGTTGCTGCTGACCGTATTGATTCATCGGTGGCTGTTGACCAAACTGGTTCACAGGCGGTGCGCCTGTTATTGGAGACACCACTGGCACCGAAACAAGGTTCGGATTGATGTCTACAGGCTTTGGCTCCCTCGACATCGTGCGAATGTGGCCGCCGGCCTCAGCAGGAGCATATGGGTTCGACTTTCTCGTGCTGGAGGTCTTTCTTGACGCAGATGGCGGTAGCTGAGGTGCTGGGGGCTGCAAGACTGGACCGCCTTGGACTTGAGGTTCTGGAGGCCCATACTGACCGGCTGGCTTGCCATAGGGCGAGCTTGTGCCGAGGGTTGATTTGCGTGAAACAGGACCGCTTGGTGGAGCATATGGGTTCTTAGCTGGGAGATGCAGCGATTGTAGCGGTGGATTTATTGGGGCCGTATTCAAGCCAACGGTTTGTGGAACCGGAGACTTCTCAATGACTTCGTAGGGGTTCTTAACCTGTTGAGGTTTTGGTAAGCTTTTGTTTTGGATTGGTAGTTCCGCAAAGAACGAAGATCCTTTTCCTACGCTGCTTGAACGGGACGTCTTCTGCTTGAATGGAGCGTTTGAGGTTCCACCGATCTTAGGAGGAGCTGAGAAGTCGGGGATTGACTGTTTGTGAGCAAACGTCTTCTCAATCTGGGTGTACACGTTCTGAGTGGTCACCGGGGGCTTCTTAGCGTGTTTTGAAAGCAGATCCGCAGGGAAGTCGTAAGCATCACTCTTCTTCTTCTCCTGCTCCAACTTCTGGTGAAGATTAGCCGAGGCAGAGTTGAAATTGTTTGCCGGAGACGAGGTTAACGTGTCGATGCCTAGCGGGGCATTGCCCGAGAACGACGTCCTAGTAGAAGTGACTGGTTGAGTAGCATGAACAGGTTGATACCTGGAAGGTGCTTGGGATGGCACGTATGGATTAGTCTTGTGTGGTGACGGTGTGTAAATGACCGAGTCATGGATGGATTGGTCGGCGGTGATGTTAGCAGCAGTGGCGGTAGTGGCGTCGCCGTCGAGATCCTCGTCATCGTCCAATAAATCGTCATCCATGATGTCGTCCAAGATACCATCTTCTTCGTCCTCCAAGAACCCGAACTTATCTGCCTCAACTGGTGGTACTATGGTCTCTTGCTTCTTCACCTCGATCTCTTCCGCTAGATGGTTAAAGAATGAATCATCTCCGTTTGTAGTAACCTCTTGTGTGATTTCCAGCTTGTCGGAAGCATCCCTCGACTCCCAAGGCATGGCCGGTTCTCCGTTGATTTCGGAGTCCAGAAAGCTCAAGTTGCCGTCAATTGGGGGATCTGGGGCCACGTCGTCCAAACGTGTGTCAGAAACGTCCGAATCCTCTTCACTGTGTGCGTTTTTAGAGTCCCATAGGAGTTCATTGGAAGGAGATTGTGGAAACGGGTAAATCGGAGCCTGAGCAGTGGATGGGATGTCCTCTGGGATCGGGGTCGACTCTTGTGCGGGCTGCTCGACAACCACAGCCGAGTCCCATGGCATCTCTTCATTAACTTCAGTTTCATGCAAAAAGTCTAGTTGGTCTTGTTGATTATCGCTTTGTTCCCAGAACATAGCATCATGCTGAAGGTTGGGTGGATTCTGTGTAGGCTCGTGAGCAGGTTCTGCGGCTGTCAACTCTGGCACAAATGGCTCGTGAGCAGGTTCTGCGGCTTTCAACTCTGGCACAAGTGCTGGCTCTGCAGAGGGTGCTGGAGCATCCTCCTGTGTAAATACAGGCTCTGATTCATCCTGTACAAAAGCAGGCTCCAAATCCTCCTGCACGAGTACAGGTTCTGCATCCTCCTGTTCAAAAACAGGTTCTGTAACCACTTCCTGTGTAAATGACGACTCTTGTGCAATTACTGGAACATCCTCTTGCATGAATGCCGGCTCTGTGATCACTTCTTGTGCAAATAACTGCTCCTGCACAGACTTTGGGGCAGTATCTTCTGTGAAGGCTGGTTCAGGAGCAGGCTCTAGAACAACATCTACCTGTTCTGCCACAGGCTCTGCCACTTGTTCCTCCACGTCAATGGTCACTGGCGTTGGATTCTCACTCAGATCAACCCCAAAATCGGCCTGGGGTTCATGCATTTCCATATCTTCCTCCAATTCTGGTTCCTGCTGGTGTTGCTCAAATCCAGGTTGGCTGTATAGGATCTCTCGAGCCTGTGTTTCTCCAACATGCTCTTCCTGAGCCTGTGTTTCGTCAATCGACGACTGTGGTGGAAGGAGCTTTGATTCTGGCTCGCACTCTTGGCCAAATTCGGTGCTAACACCACCCGCATGGTTGTTGAACTCAATTGTTGGCTCCAGTTGCTCTGCCGTTGGAACCGGCTTCGTATATCCATTTGCCACTTGTGGAGGCTGTTCCTGGCTCAAAGTAGCTGGCTTGTCAGGCTCTTCGCCTACCTCTTCCATTTCACTTTCTGCTGCCTGTAAACCCTCTGGTGAGCCTCCAGTGGCGTCCAGAGATGCCGTAACGACCAAATCAGCCACTGGACCAAGTGGCGTTTCAACGGCCTCTAACTGGCCTTCCGGTGGCGCCACGGTCTTCAAATTTTGAGCTTTCTTCCCTGAAGAGCTCTTCTTTGCTGACTTCTTTTTACTCGACTTCTTGGCCATTATTGCCTCCTGAGAAGTAAGAGTTACGAAGGAATACACCGCTTCTGACGAGGTGAAATCATCCGCTGGAAAATGAAGAAAAACACTGCGCCACATGTGGCTGGTGAGTGGCTTTCCCCTACACCAAGGCCGCACCGCGTCTGCACCGCGTCTGCACCACGTCTGCACCACGGTGTCCACGTCACGCGCGCACAGCAATATGAAGTAAAGGGCATGTTGCTATTATTCTGCTCTTCTTTCTTCTTCTTTTTGGAGCTCAATTAAAGGGAGATCATAGTAATTGAAGATATGATGGAGTGCGATGGTGATCACGTGGTGCGAGATAGCCAAGAGCGGTGGATGTCGGTGGATGTCGGCGGATGACGGTTGATGACGGTGGATTAGAGCCGAGAGTGGTGGATTGGAGCACAATTTTGAAGATTGAGCACATTACAGTGAGATTTGCGTTGTTCAAACTCCAATGTAAAGTACTCTTGTAATGCGTGCTCCTTCGCCGTACCAAACACTACCATACCATTCTTTTTCTGGTTGAATTGGTTTGATGTCGTTTCTTTGCGAAAGCTCGGCTCACTTGGCCAGGAGACAGAGATTTGCTCAAATTGAAGCCAAAGATAATTGAATACGGAAACAAAACAATTGGGTTTATCTGTTGGGACGCCACGTCTTGGAGTATCAATTGGTCCTTCATTTGAGACAAACCTCTTTACTGCTCAGATGCGGACTTCTTTGCTCATCCAAAAAAAAGCGCCACCTCGTTCTTTATCCTGCGATAGATAAGATGAGATTTGGTAATACAAAGGATTACATTCTCGTTGGCTAACTTGTCAAGTCGTGCTTTCACCCACTCACTCACTAACTTGCTGCTCTTGTTATCTCGATTCCATGAGCGACGAGGTAGAACGTGCTGAATAGTTGAGTGAAGTGGGTGGAATCTCAGTTGGATGATGTAAAGAAAACGGTGAGACGGTGAGACGGGGATGTCACCTCAACTGTGCCAAATTAACAACATAATTGGTCGTCTCCAAATACCAAGGCTGAGCAGAGAAAGCTTCACAAGATATAACCTTGAAGTGCAGTATTTTGGTAGATCTTGTGCCAGATATATGAAAATTACGCTTCCAATATAGTCGGTAAAGATGCAGATTGTATGATAACGATGAAACTTCAGTCTACAAGCTCAGAAAACTGCACTGCAATTAAAAAGGTGTATCGCCTAGACAGCGGACAGTTGGAGACGGAAATCCATGACTATTGGGAGCTGAAACAAAGTGGATCAAGAAAGGAAACAGGCATAAGAACACATACATACTTTCAGTGGCTCCAAATCCATGGATAATAAAAGAGAATTTTCTTTCGATCACAGGGTGTTGACCCCAATTACAGTTCACTTGCAATTGATTTAGTTGGTATTCCTACAAGTTGATGTTTTATGATCACCTCAAAGGGTTGTAACCTTGAAATCACCTTTCACTTGACAATAAGAGAGATGTTTTCAGATTCACCAACAAACAAAACACGGACTCCTTTAAAACGCTCCAAATGCTCACACCTTTCACCCTAGTGATCCCCTTTTAAATGATCACCCGAGATGTCATTGTTACCTCACAAGGTTCGTGATGAGACGCCGCAATGTACCGCGCCACCCGTGGCGCATGACAGTTAAAACTCTTCACTAAAATTTTTTTAGTGAAGAAATGAAAAATTTCCAATCAAAGAGCACGTATTTGACCCATTTCTTGACTGGAAACATACACTTTTACAATGGCAAAGGGACCAAAAACTCACCAGAAGTTACTGCCGGAAAAAGACCGCTTTCAATTGGCGCTCGTGGAGATTTCTAACCACATGGTGACCTCTTTGCAAAGCGGAAAGGAGAGAGATATCAATCTTAACGGGGTTATCACCCAATACTCGAAGAAATACAAGCTCCAACATCAGCCTCGGTTGGTTGACGTGATCAACGCCATTCCCATTGAACACAAGAAATATTTGCTGCCAAAATTGAAGGCCAAGCCAGTGAGAACGGCATCCGGTGTGGCGGTTGTTGCAGTGATGTCGAAGCCCCACCGGTGTCCCCACATCGCTTACACAGGGAACATATGTGTCTATTGTCCCGGGGGACCAGATTCGGATTTCGAGTACTCCACACAATCCTACACAGGTTATGAGCCAACGTCAATGAGAGCCATCCGTGCAAGATATGATCCTTACGAACAGGCTCGTGGTAGAGTGGAACAGTTGAGACAATTGGGCCACTCCATCGATAAGGTGGAATACATCATCATGGGAGGAACGTTCATGTCTCTTCCAAAAGATTACAGAGAAGATTTCATTGTCCAGTTACACAACGCCTTGACAGGTTACGACGGTACGGACTTGGACGAGGCTGTGGCATTTTCCCAACAATCTCAAACCAAGTGTGTTGGTATCACCATTGAAACAAGACCAGATTATTGTACAGAAACACATCTAGATGATATGCTACGGTATGGATGCACGCGGTTGGAGATCGGTGTCCAATCCGTCTACGAGGATGTTGCCAGAGATACGAACAGAGGTCACACAGTAAAGGCGGTCTGCGACACGTTTGCGTACGCGAAAGACGCCGGGTACAAGGTGGTGTCCCACATGATGCCCGATCTACCAAACGTGGGCATGGAGAGAGATCTGGAGCAGTTCAAGGAGTACTTCGACAACCCTGCCTTCAGAACAGATGGGCTTAAGATATACCCCACGTTGGTGATCCGTGGTACCGGGTTGTATGAGTTGTGGAAGAACGGTCTCTACAAGTCCTACAATGCAAACATGCTCATTGATTTGGTGGCGAGAATCATGGCCCTCGTGCCCCCATGGACACGTATCTACCGTGTCCAACGTGATATCCCCATGCCGTTAGTCACATCTGGTGTTGAAAACGGGAATCTTCGTGAATTGGCCCTAGCGAGAATGAAGGACTTTGGTACCACCTGCAGGGATGTGCGTACTCGAGAGGTTGGGATCCAGGAGGTTCACCATAAGATCCATCCCGATCAGGTGGAGTTGATCCGTCGTGATTATTACGCCAATGGCGGTTGGGAGACGTTCCTCTCATACGAGGACCCCAAGCAGGACATTCTCATTGGGTTGTTGAGATTGAGAAAGGCGAGTAAGAAGTACACGTATAGAAAGGAGTTCAAATCGCAACCTACGTCGATTGTGAGAGAATTGCATGTGTATGGGTCCGTCGTGCCTCTTCATTCGAGAGATCCAAGAAAGTTCCAACATCAAGGGTTTGGGACGCTATTAATGGAGGAGGCAGAGAGGATTGCCAAGGAGGAGCACGGAAGCTCGAAAATCAGCGTCATCTCAGGTGTCGGGGTGCGTAATTACTATAGAAGGTTGGGATATGAGTTGGAGGGGCCATATATGTCGAAGGCGATCTAGCGAACTAACGAGCGTAGCGAGTTAGTGAGCGTAACAAGTGATAATAGGCGAGGTGGGAGGAGCGCAACCATAAGCCCAACAACCAACCAACCAAATGCAATCATTGCGGCGTTTTGGCACCGCCTTTAACAGCTAACAAACTTCTATTCATACTGTGTCCATTCCTAGTGTCCTAAGAGCCCGCCTACATCCGGGAATCTAATTTTATAAATTTAAATAATACAGCTGAGCGCATGAGCGGTAAATGGTCACGTGACAATATCGCGTGATTGCTCTTTACGTAATCCTAGGTTTCTTCAAAAACCTTGAAACACGTAGCTCCTCTCTTCCTTAGCAAACAATGAACTCCGTGTCATTCTCGTTGGACTCTCCGTCCATTCCGTGGCGTGACATCATCCTTGGGTTTACCGTTGCAAACTTCGTGTCCAATGGTTATGTCACGTACCGTCAAATCACCCTTCTCAAGGAGAAGGGTGATCAAGTTCCAAAGGAACTGGAGCCATTCAAGACCAAGATCGACGCCAAGAGGGTGGAGGAATCAAGAGATTACAGTGTGGAAAAGTTGGTCTTTTCAACGATTTCAGGACTCTACAACACGATTCTAAATGTGGCGTTCATTGGTTTCGATGTGTTGCCAAAACTGTGGGCCGTGGGTGAGTCTGGTTTGGCACAATTGCAGTCCAGTAGCTTTATTGGGTCGTGGATCTCAGGTGGTATCATTTCTCAAAGTTTGGCCTTCCTTGGTGTCTATTCCATTGTGTCCACCCTTCTCGGCTTGCCTCTTGTTTGGTACAAGAACTTTGTCTTGGAGGAGAAGTACGGATTCAACAAGCTGACCTATTCTCTCTGGATTTCCGACACGATCAAGAGCTATCTCTTGAGTCAGGTGATTGGGGGTCCTTTGATTGGAATCTTCCTCTGGATCATCGACTGGTTCGGTAAGGAGAAGTTTGTCAACTATGTGACGGTGACTCTCTTTGTGGTGCAACTTCTCGCGATTGTGATTTACCCCAAGTTCATCCAACCCCTATTCAACAAGTTAGAGGCCTTGCCTGATGGTGAGTTGAAGACGGAGATCGAATCCTTGGCAAAGAGAAACGGTTTCCCATTGGGTGAACTCTGGGTGATCGATGGGTCCAAGAGATCAGGTCACTCCAACGCCTATTTCATGGGTCTTCCCTTTGGTTCTGGCATTAAACAGATTGTTCTTTACGATACGTTGATCCACCATTCCACCGTGCCCGAAGTCGTTGCTGTCTTAGGTCACGAGATTGGCCACTGGGCCCTTGGCCACACTGTCAAGTTGCTAGCCATTTCAATGAGCCACATCTGGTTGATCCTCTCTGCCTTCCGCTCCTTCATCGACAACAAGTCCTTGTACAGCTCGTTTGGATTCACATCAATCCAGCCTGTCACCATTGGGTTCCTCCTCTTCTCGGACATTTTGACACCATTGGAGGCGATTGCAGAGTTTGCCATGAACTACATGACTAGAAAGTACGAATATGAGGCCGACAAGTATGCCGTGGAACAGGGAATGGGTGTGGAATTGGAGGGTGCCTTGGTCAACCTTCACACGGAAAACTTGAGTGCTTTCGTGGTGGATCCCCTCTTCTCTGCCAAGGAACACTCCCATCCAACCTTAGTGGAAAGAGTGTCGAGAATCGAACACTTGATGGCCTCCGGTTTGGGTAAAAAGCAAGAGTAGGTCTCACGCTGACGAAGGCCTGTGATGTGGGAGAAATCCAAGAGTAAGTATGCCACCGTCCCCCTACGGCGTGGTAGAACCCAGCTCTTTTCTATATCTATCAAATTTATACATATTTATGAGATGAATGATGGCTCGATGTCCCGACAGATGTCGATGTACCCCTGGACCCTTGCTTTGTCCCACTCCTCGTTCTTCCATCCCGTGTAGAACACCTTCCAGGGACTGTTGTCGATCCCTACCGTGCCGACAGACCGCTCAAAGTACCATTTGTTGACGGGGTTTGTCTTTCTCGACCTCCAAACCAACTCTTCTGAGAACTGGGAGAGAAGAGCTTTGAAGACCACATCGGCCAACCCGGGCTCTCCCTGTTGAGCTCTTAAAACAGCAAACTTGTCCAGATAGGGCACCCAGGAATCGGAATAATCGCCAATGGTTTCTGCCTTAACTGAATTGGCCGACACCGGCTCGTAGGTCACAATACACCCTGCAGAGTAGTCTGTAGTAAAGATGATTGCGGCAATGTTGTTTTGGATCCTCTTCATGTAATGTTCCCAGTCGAACTTCCTGCGGAATGAGTCTTCCAATAGATACTTCAATTTGGAGCTGGATACGATCTTCTTCTCGTCCAATTCGACCAAATCAATGCATGAAGGATAGTCGGGCTTAACGCAGGAGTGTAGTCCTAGTGCTCGCAACGATTTTGCCGTTATTATGTGAACTGGGGTACCCCATTTCAAGACTGTTGTATTCACTTCCTTGGTTCCACCGAATCCCACGGGTAGTGAGGATGACTGGGTGGCTCTGTCAGTTAGAATGCTGTAGATTAGCGGATTGGGCTCGTTGTTGTGGTCGTCTGATCTTTTGGTCAAGTCCTTGGGGGTGGTCATGATGCCTGTGCTGTTGGGAAGGCGTTTCAACAACGTCGCCATCTCCTTGAACGATTTCAACTTGTGAGCCTTGAGGTCCTCTGGGATCCAGTTGACTTTGCCCTTGTTGGATTGGTTGAAGCTCAAGGGTGAAAGCTCGTCGATGACAGAGTGTAACTCCTGTTGAAGATTGATCAAGACGTGGCTGCTGTTCTTGCCTCGCTCCACGCTGGGTATGCCTCCGACGGTATCCACAAAGACGATCTTTTCCACGGTGATCAAATCGTCGTCTCCTGTATGTTCGTTTAATCCACTAATGCACTGAACAACGGCCTTGGTGACGGCAGAAGTGTTGATCAGCTTTGTTTTGAGATCACTGCGATCGACCGCGGTGGGGATCACAATAGGAACCATGCCAGAGAAGATGGGAACTCCTAGCATGCTGGGGATGGTGCAACTCACCTGGTTTGCCTCGATCTCAAAACACCCCTCCATCACCCTCAAATCGATCTCCTCCTCCAAGCTCTCTATGAGCTTGGTTTTGATGCTGTTGATGTGATGTCGGTGTTTGGGTTCCAAGATGATGGGCTTCTCATCAGTAGGTTCCAATCCGTCTAGAATCAAAATTGGGGAGGCACCCAAGTCGAGGACGGTGCGTAGCACGCCGCCGAGATTGGCCAGCATCCCGTCGTCGGTCCAATCACGAACGTCGATTTTGATGATGCAGGATCGAATGGTTTCTGTGAGCTTAATCTCGTTGGAGTCCCGCACCTGTGGACCCATCGAACTCACTCTTGAATTCACCGCCCCGTCTTCAAGCATCATCTTCGACACATATCCGTCATATGCCTTATTGTGCTGGATTTTCGACAGCGGTTCCACTTCTCGTTTGGATTCTTGCAGCTTATAGATGTCGTTGGCCTCAAGAAGGGCATACTTGGCCAAATAGGACCTTGCTTCCCGTCTGCTTGCCGTGCAATTCAAGATCGTCTGGATCAACTTCTGAGGGTCATGGTTCTTGGTATTCACGGGAATCACGCCTAACAAAGGGTCTCGAACGGGCTCTAGCACCCTAGAGCTCTTAGAAACCCATCTCCGCACCGGCATGAAACCACTGCGCCACTTATTCATCATCACAAGCTCTCTCTGCGGAGTATCAAGAGCTCAAAGCGAATGAAAAATCTTTACCTAAGCGCGCTGAGGGAATTACCCGATTAGGAAGGCATATTAGGATGAACGGATGGCTCCTTAGCAGGACGACTTAATACGGGTTAATATTAATAACTAAGGTTGTGGCTACTAATAAGGAATAAATAAAATCATAAATAAATAAATCATGTGGATCTACAAACAGTTCATCATAATCTTTTGATCAGTGTTAAGAACCTTTTTAGTTAGCTTCAGCAGCCAACTTTTCAGCCTTAGCAATGACATCTTCAATACCACCAACCATGTAGAAGGCGTTTTCAGGCAAGTGATCGTACTTACCGGCCAAGACGTCCTTGAAGGATTGGATGGTTTCTTCCAATCTGACAAGCTTACCTGGAATACCAGTGAAAACTTCGGCAACGGAGAAAGGTTGAGACAAGAATCTTTGGATCTTTCTGGCTCTTTCGACAGTCAACTTATCTTGTTCGGACAATTCATCCATACCCAAAATGGCAATGATATCTTGCAAAGACTTGTAAGCTTGCAAGGTTTCTTGAACTTGAGTGGCAACAGTGTAGTGTTCTTGACCAACAACGGAAACATCCAACAATCTGGACTTGGAATCCAATGGATCGACAGCTGGGTAAATACCCAATTCGGAGATACCTCTAGACAAGACAGTGGTAGCATCCAAGTGAGCGAAAGTGGTAGCAGGAGCAGGATCAGTCAAATCATCGGCAGGCACGTAAACGGCTTGGACGGAGGTAACGGAACCCTTCTTGGTGGTGGTAATTCTTTCTTGCAAAAGACCCATATCGGTGGCCAAGGTTGGTTGGTAACCGACGGCAGATGGAATTCTACCCAACAAAGCAGACACTTCGGAACCAGCTTGGGTGAATCTGAAAATGTTGTCAACGAACAACAAGACATCTTGACCTTCTTCATCTCTGAAGTATTCAGCAATGGTCAAACCGGTCAAAGCAACTCTGGCTCTAGCTCCAGGTGGTTCGTTCATTTGACCGAAAACCAAGGCCACCTTGGATTCACCTTCCAAGTTGATGACACCGGTTTCCTTCATTTCTCTGTACAAATCGTTACCTTCTCTGGTTCTTTCACCGACACCGGTGAAAACGGAGAAACCACCATGGGCCTTGGCAACGTTGTTAATCAATTCTTGAATGAAAACGGTCTTACCGACACCGGCACCACCGAACAAACCAATCTTACCACCTCTGGCGTAAGGGGCCAACAAATCGACAACCTTGATACCGGTTTCCAAAACTTCGGCTTCAGTGGATTGATCGACGAAAGCTGGTGGATCTTGGTGAATTGGTCTTCTCTCCTTACATTGGACAGGACCTCTTTCATCGACTGGATCACCAACGACGTTCAAGATTCTACCCAAGGTACCTCTACCGACAGGGACAGAGATTGGAGCACCAGTGTCCTTAACGGCTTGACCTCTGACCAAACCTTCGGTACCATCCATAGCAATGGTTCTAACGGTGTTTTCACCCAAATGTTGGGCAACTTCCAAAACCAACTTGGTACCGTTGTTTTCCATTTCCAAGGCGTTCAAAATTGGTGGCAATTGACCTTGTTCGAATTGAACATCGACGACGGCACCAATAACGGACCTGTATCTTGTTAGTATATCAATTCACTGCAATATCACCACCAAGTACCAGCAGCACCATCATCATCACGAGCACTGCAATTTTTTTCACTTCGCGTCGTGGACGTCGAGAAAGCAAAAATTTCAGCCAATCAGCGTTTTCGAGCCACAATTGGTCCCATTAACTGATCCGGAGCTGGTAGTAACCGACGTGTGTGGAGTCACGTCCGTTCTAACCAATCTCACCTCATAGGACAAAAAAACTCCCAGTTTTTCCGTCCAATGGCTGAAAAAGAATGATCCTGTGACAAATCTCGCACCAAATCAAGTCAAATCGCAACCTGACGTCCACAAACTTCCCCATTAACCCTCCACGATCCCCTCGTCTCTCTAACCCGTTGCTGGTGCTGTTAAAACTTGGTTTTGCAACCTCAAAAAAACGAATACATACTTGACCTTACCGGTGACTGGAGCGGTGGTGGCCATGCCTCTAGAAAGAGCCATGTTAGCCTTAGCTGCCTTGAGAGCAGTCTTGGATGAAGTAGCGAATAATCTGGCAACCATAGTTGAGATTCAAAGCTGATGGTCTTCTTCTGCTGGGAGCCAAATGGGGAGAAATTGAGGATTGGCCGCTGTGCGCGCCTGGTGCTCGAGCTGCCATTTGAAAAGTCGGGTCGCTAAGGGATTCTCGAATCTGATTGGCTGGCGGAGCGAGGGCAAGAAAGTGCTCATGTGCTCAGCACTGGTTTGATTACAAAGAGAGTATATTGTGGAGGGAGTGGAGTGAATCGCACACGGTACCCCGCCAGAGGTCCTGAAGGATGTCTGGAGAATGTTCTTCAATAAGAAGACAGTGGGTGAGGATTTGAGCCGGGAAGTTCAATGTCTTGAGCTCCTTGGTGAAACAGTCGAGACAGAGCACAACGTGGCCAAAACCGGGGTCTCTGATACGTTTGGTGTGTAGCCACTTGAGCACAGTGGTCCATGTGCGGATGGAGTCGTGATTAAGTACTGAGGCGTTGGTTTTGGCGCGTCTGCTGCGACCTATGTGGTGTCGAGGACCCCGACCCTGACCACGACGACGCTTTCTCCCGTTAGTGGTGTAAGCGTCCTCGTGGCCAGACACATATTCCGTGCCATCATCATCGGTATCGCTGGTGGTGTCTTCAATATCCTCGACTTTAGGCCCCTGGACGGAAACCTTCAGCTCCACTTGCTCTACGCAATGGGCCCACATGTCAACATCCACCCACTGGAAGTGGACCCGCGTCTTACAATCCCGACACACCCCCAAGTCAACTCCATCACCCTGGTTGGGATCGCCACTGCCACCGCTGACATCGTCGACGGTCCTCAGCTCATAGCCGTCATTGAGCCGGTTGCGCATTTGCTCATCGCAGTCAGCAGCCTCCAAGCGGCTGGCAATAGCATCCAAGGTGAGCACCTTGCGTGAAATGTACTGGTCCCGTCCCATCTTCTTCAAATAGAGGTTAACCGGCAGCTTCCGTAGCCGGTCCAGTATCGTGGCACATGGAACCTGCTCATTGTCGATGATCACGGTATTGCTTCGTAATTCGTTCAGATGGTCAATCTCCCTCAAGTAAATCCAGTAGCAAATCTTGACCAGCTCAAACAGTCGTCCCGCGTCAACACCGGTGGTTCGGCCAAACTTATGCGCACCCATCCCATCGGGATCCAGCTTGAACACCTCGTCAAAGATGCTCCGGATCGTCTTGAGGACGTCAAACACACACTCCTTCTTCACCTGCTTGTACTCCCGCACAGCCATGGCAGAATACTGAAGCCACTCCATGATCGTGAAATTGACCGCCTCGTTCACGTTGAACCCGTAGTTGAACCCCGAATGATACACCCTGGGAAACGTGACAATAAATTCGCCCTGGCGCTGAAACGCCTTGTACATACGCAACGTGGAATCCCCCGTGTAAATCTCCTCGAGGGGAATCTGGCTCACCAACTGATGCATCAAGTCTCCCTGCTTGCGGCCCACGTCAGGCGCAACCCGCTCCTTGATTCGCCGTTCAAACTCCTCGCAGCAGTCCGCAGGAATGCCGTACCACTGCTTCGGTGCCCCCAAGTGTGCATAATTCGCAGACATCGTGTAGTGGTCCTCCTTATGCCAGCAAAATGTCGAAAGCGGTCCACCCACATAAAGCCACGGCACCGACATCCCCGATATCGAAGGTGCGGTCAAATGCCCCATGGGAGAAGTGTCAATGTCGATCTCAGCCCGCCTCTTCCCCAAAGGCTCAAGTGGGTCCAGTAGAGTTGTCATGTCCTGAGCATTTTCGTCTCCTTCCTTTTGGGTATCACAGATGTATTTAAATAGAGACCCTCGTGCAAACGGTAACTGGGTAAGGTTCCATTCTGAAGTGGCATACTTGCTCTGGCCGGGATCCAATCTGTCAAGCGTGGCCGCTGTTGGAAAGCCGCTGATTTGGTCGATTTCACTGCGATTGATATCGGCTCCATATCGGATCTTCAAATCCTTTGGCATCTGGATTCTGCCCGAGACCAAGGACCAAAAGAGGCCCTCTAATTCGAGGTGTGTGATCCCTAGCTCTGTAGTCGCCCCAGTGTCTGTTTTGGCCTCGTAAATCCCATTTGGAACGTTTAGCGGGATGGCTTGTCTCTTGAGCTCCTTGATCCACTGTCGTCCCTTACTGCTTGAGCCCCACATTTGATCGATCCACTGCTTGAACTGGTTAAGGGACCACTCCACGCCATCCTGCTCAAAGCCGTAATCCCCTGAGCCTCCCACCAAACAGGTAGGACAGAACCATTCGCCGGATGGGATTGCTTCCACTTTCGGTACTAGACATCTGGTATGGTAAGGGTCTCCGCATTGGTCGCATATCAGCGTCAATTCCGGATTTTTGGGTAGATGGCACACGAGGCAGGTTTGGTTGATTTTAGTTAGTGAGATGACCTGGTCATCGGTTATCCCAGCGTTTAGTTCAAGAGAAACCGGAACCGTCTGAGCAGGCTTCTCGCTGGATGAGCTGTAAATATAAGCCAAGATATCCTTATGATTCTTGACCTCTTCTTGTTCACCGGAATCATCATCACTATCGATCTGTTCTTGCTCAAGAGATGAATCCAAAAGTTGCTGACCCAAGTTGTTATATATAAACGCCTCAGGACTTTCACACGTGGTTTTCAACGTATTGTGGAGCTGAGAAGGGTCGTTTAGCACCGGATTATTGGGAGTCTTGTAGTATTTGCTCAAATGAGGGTCTGTTTCCGGAGCCAGCGAGGTGATGTTGTCGAAGTTAGCGCTTGTTGGTGCTGGGGTGTTTGGGGTTGGAATGGAGTCCAAGTTGAGGGCATTGATCAAGTACTGGGAGTAGTCGACCACGTTTCTCGCCAACTCCCGGTTTCTTGCCAAGTCGATCCATCGGTCCCACGCTCTGGAAATGAATATGTCATGGATGTGGATCCGCGAGTTGTCCAAGAGATGGATCCACCCGTAGTTATTCAGCTGTTTGAAGTCGAGGGTAGGTTTGGAAACACCGATGTAGAGATCCCCTTCTTCCGGCAACGGCTTCCTATTGTTGAATCGTTGATAACAGTTGAACCCTCGTAAAAAGTCGACCCGTGCTCTGTTCCGCAACGAAAGCTCGGGTAATACCTGCAGCCTGGTTTCAAACTTGAATGAATTGAAGTCGAGCGCAAACTGCGGCTTCCATGTCCTGGGTGGCACGATCTTCAAAATCCCGTACTGCTGACCTAATGATAGCACAGCGGCACTACTCAAGTAGAAGATCGGGCTTTCAAACTCCTTCTCGCTGGGATACAATGTGGGACAATCCGGTAAATTAGGCGGCGTGAATATACTCGGTCTAGCGGTCATCTTGACTGTCCTATACTTGTATTGCTTCTTTTCTTAAAAGAGTGAGTGATAAAGATGTTTTTGGTATCTTGTGGATCACTATAGAGTTGATTTTCTCCAAAACAAAACGTGGTAAATTAATGTTCCTTTTAAAGCAATGTGGAAATTTCTCCGAGAGGAAGTTTCGCCTGCAACGCAGTTAAATTGGTTAAAAGACGGTGTGGAATGGTTAGATTGAAAAGTCTGAGCCAATAGCGAATTTTTTTATCGGCTGATGGTGACCTTACGTAATCAGAGGCCATCCAACGGCCATCCATTACTAAGGTGGTGGGGAGACCGGTGGTCGTCCAACCGCAAGAACAACTCCATGGTATTTAATTTAGATTGGGTTTCCTGTACAGTAGTAACCAAATACTGGCAACTGTTGGATTGTTCGGCTCTTTACTCTATTTATTCTATATTGTGATGATAGTGGGTTTCCAGTAGGTTTCCGGCTGTTTTATCAATGATAGCAGGGGTTTATATAACGATAATCTGATTTAAAATACTATAGACGATACTGAGATTAAACAGGCACAAAGAGGGTGTTGCACCGGTGAACATGCTGAGCGTGTTCTGCGCCACATCCTGAGAAACCGTTACGCTGACGTAAGCCGCCACCCTCTCCTAATGTCTCTGATCATCCACGCACAATGGCTCTGTTCTCCTCGAGGTTCTTGCTCTCAGCGCGTGTTGTGCTCTTCTCATATGTGTCCTATCTTCTTGTTGTGGCGCCGAAGGCGGTTTTGGAGTATTCGGGGGTCTTGATTTTGGCCTCCTCGATGCAATTGCCGTTGATCATGGTGAACGAAAAGTCGCCGATTTACGGAGTTATTGGGTTGGTCTTGTTCATGCAGGTTCTCTGCGACGTGGGGCCGCTCATTGAATCCAATTACGCCTATTTTGAAATAGCAGTATTATTGAGATTGATCTTCGCCTTCGGCTTGTGCTGTTACTCCTACATGGCCAGCTCATCCAATGTGGTCATTTGCAACAGTGTGGTGTTTGCGTACGCCTTTGCTGAGGTCTGGTTTGGGATTTTGACGTATTCCACGTTGAAAGAGGAGAAAATCAATAGAGCCAGAGATGTGGTTGAGAAGAGTGAAACGATGCGCAAGAAGTACGAACGGGGTCAACTGAGCAGGGAGGATCAGGACACGTTTGAAAAGGAACTGCAAGAGCAGGAATACAAGAAGTTGATGAGTGAATTCAAGTGAATTCAAGTGACCGGAGTGGCCGAATTTGGCATTAAGATATAGTTGGTTTTATAGATATTAACTGGTCCAGAATACTATGGGCCCCAGAGGGCTACACACAACGATCTGACATCACTTCTTGCCCAAATTGGACGCGATGTTGGCAGCCTCCTCGACGGCTCTGGCAATGGCTCCCTTGACACCCTTATCCTCCATAACAAGAAGCCCGCCGATCGTGGTACCACCGGGGGTACACACCATGCTTTTGAGGGCGTCGGGATGTTCGCCACTCTCCAACACCATCTTTGCAGTACCCTCCATCACTTTGGCTGCGCAGTCCTTGGCAACCTTGTACGGAATGCCCATTCTGACTCCACCCTCGGCAAGAGCCTGCATCATGAGCAATACAAAGGCAGGACCCGACCCAACAAGAGAGGTGGCTGCATCCATGTTCTTCTCCGGAAGAGCAATCGCCATACCCACCGTGTCGACCAACGCCATCACAACGTCCTTGTATTGTTCCGCT
Organism: Saturnispora galanensis; assembly: GCA_030584985.1. NCBI lineage: Eukaryota > Fungi > Ascomycota > Pichiomycetes > Pichiales > Pichiaceae > Saturnispora > Saturnispora galanensis. Next base: position 141,659 of record JAJMCD010000015.1, on the reverse strand, counting down.
TCATCGGAGAGAGACACGACCGCGGTACCGCAGCCGTACTTGGCGGGGGTGTTGGTCATCACACGGGCAACGTATGGAGACTTGGATGCGGTCTGCAGCTGAGCGATCGTCCACCCGGCAAGCAAAGAGATGATTAGCTGGGACCCGTTGAGACCAGTCTCAACCGACTTGAGAATCGACTCGCACAGGAAGGGTTTACACCCGAGGATCAAGACGTCGGCCTGCTTCACCGCATCCACGTTCCCAGCACCTGAAGACACGCAGATCTTATCGCCATATGTCGCCAACAACTTATCGGCAGAGGTCTTTGACGCTGTGCAGCAGATGATCTTTCCTGGAAATGGCGCTGGTTGGGATTTCAAGATGGCAGAAAGCACCGCAGTGCCCATCACACCGGTGCCCAAAATGACAAGCGTGTAATCTGTTGCTAATGGCATGAGGGGGGGTTGAAATGAAAAAGAGAGAGCAAAGAAGCGAGCGAACGAACAAACAAACGAACGAAGTGAGTTTGTGGGTGAGAGTGTGATTAGCTACTATGTACTTGCAAAGTTTACAAACAATAAGTGGACGCTTAAAAGTAAATGGTTAGGCGTAGATGTGGTTTGGATTTGTGAGTCACTGGAAGTTATTTGAGTTCATGAGCGTGTCCGGTGATTGTTCGACTTTCTCTGGTTTTATCGAATTGAATAACCCAAATAAAGGAACGCGGTTGTTTGCGTGTAAAGAGGATTGTTATTAATTGGTGGAATGGGATGATTGAGGAGTTTGTGAGTTGCTGCTGATAATTGATTGCAAGGTGGATATGAGTAAAGTTGGTGATTAGTGCTGTTTTCACAGCCTGTTGATGATATATGTTAATGGATTGACAATAAGATATGGTAGTGGCTCTTGACATGAATATTTGATACAGGAGTAGGAGAAAAGCAGATCATACTGGATCAAAAGCTTGCTTGTGGAAGATCCCTTCAACTCAAATGTTAACGTATTTCAAATGCAGATAGTCACAACAGATTGGGTACGCTTAAAACAAGGTAAGTTTGATTCCAACACTTAGTGTATTCCAAAGGGAACTCACAACAAAAAAATGGGATACATAAATTTGAGCTGCTGAGCTAAAACCCCTACTCCATCTCATTAGCTCAGGATGGCAATTCCTGTTAACAAGTCACCTCCTCTGCCACATTATTCCATGTTTTTTGTGTTGGAAAGGGACTAGCTCATGGCTTTACATGTGTGTCTGTGTGGAGAATGATATCTCGAGGCCCCAATATGGAATCACTCACATCCGTAGACATGTCAAATAATACCAAACCACTCAGGTTGTCCCCTGATACCTAAAAGCCGCATTTGCCCTGCATTATATCGAATACATGCACATTCAATCACCTGGAGACAGCGTGCGCCTCTTTTCAATGCATGCGCCACTCCTTACCCCAGGAGAAATGGACCCTCTCATCTCGCAAAAACAGAGCGTTCAAGATGTTTTAATTAAACTAAAGGATGAGAAAGATTCTTCTAATTAGAATACATTGACAACAGGGGAAGAAGAGAGGTTATTTGATGCATTAATCCATTAAAAGCGTGTGGTCACGTGGGTAGTGGCGCATGAGTGTAGGCTGAATTTTATGCGCCACTCCGCACCCCACGAGAAATGACACTCTTCAATTCTGCCAACCCATTGAATATTACAAGCAAAACAAGCCACAAGTGTGGTTGATCATGTTGCTTGGCGATTTCTTTTACGGGAAATCCTCTGTGCGCCCAGATAATGGTGCAATAAACGAACAAAGTGAGCTTTTATGTTGGTTGAATGATCAGAAGCGTGTGACCGCGGGTATAAGCGTGGAATCCAAATTACCAATTATTCTTAGTGGTGGGGTTGATGTCATTTCATGTTTCTTGGCCTATTCAGACGGTGAGTATCAATAATCTGGGTTTGGTAAATAACGCTCATGTGCTCATGTGCTCATGAAAGGAAGTTTTATGGATGTGCTTGCTTGCCGCACTAGGAGCTGGGGTGGTTACCAAGAAAGGATAGGTTTTGAGGAGGTTAAGTTCTTAGGCCACCTAGCAGGGGTAGTTTTTACAACATCTAGCAGGGGTAGTGTTTACTCCACCTTGCAAGGGTAGTTTTTAGGCCACCTAGCAGGGGTAGTTTCCACGTCACCCAGCAGGGGTAGTTTCCACGTCACCTAGCAGGGGTAGTTTCCACGTCACTTAGCAGGGGTAGTTGTGTGTTAAATTCAAACAAATGCAGCAAGGTGTTTCACTTCGCCCCAAGCAGGGGTAGTTTCCACGTCGCCTAGCAGGGGTGGTTTCCACGTCGCCTAGCAGGGGTGGTTTCCACGTCGCCTAGCAGGGGTGGTTTCCACGTCGCCTAGCAGGGGTGGTTTCCACGTCGCCTAGCAGGGGTGGTTTCCACGTCGCCTAGCAGGGGTGGTTTCCACGTCGCCTAGCAGGGGTGGTTTTCACGTCGTTTAGCAGGGGTGGTTTCCACGTCGTTTAGCAGAGGTGGTTTCCACGTCGTTTAGCAGGGGTGGTTGTGTTTTAAATGCAAACAAATGCAGCAAAGAGTTTCACTTCACCAAGCAGTGGTAGTTTCGGCGTCACCTAGTAGGGAAAGTTTCCAGGCCACCTATTTCCACAACTTCTAGCAGGGGTAGTTTCTAGGCCACCTAGCGGTGGTGGTTATACCAAGTACCTGGTGCAAGGGTTACCCTCAGATGGTAGCTTTGCACATCACCAAGCAAAGGCAATTACGACTCAAAACCAATCCACCCCGGACAATTAATCGTCTCTGTGGACAAAACGTCGAAAAAAGAACGTCAAGACGCACCATAAACAATGCCACTCCTACTTTTCTATCCTAAAAATCCGCATATTGGATTCTATCTGGATTGTCGAATAATCAGATGTTTGCATGTCACCAACAAGTCTGAGCCAAGAGCATTGCTTATGTAATCACGCACAATGTGACGTGCTCATTTGCTCATTTGCTCATTTGATCATTTCCACTAAACCAACCCTCATACCAACCGGACCAATCACGCAGCCAAAGGCCCCATTACCCGCCTCCATCCGGCAAACACACCTCACTCGCTCGCTTACTCACTCATTAACTTGCTGCGCTCGTTAGTGAGCCCCACCCCCACACCCCTTACCCCATTAGGCAGGTGATCTTCTCGCACAAACAATGAATATGCTCGGTGAAAAACACATCAGCTGATTGAAGATGCGCACCGGGTCTTACACACGTTCTTCTTCACAACAAGTTTTGCCATTTGAATGTCTACTTCCCCAATTCAAAAGAAAGAATCGGATGATTCTCACGAAAAAGGACCCAGAGAACACACGGTCTATCTGCGAGACTTTGAAAACGCATATAAGACACTTAAAAATGACCACGAGTTGGTGATTAAACGGTTTGATAAGATGGCCAAGCGGTTTTCTCATATGAACAAGGAGCAGGTTCAAACGTATCAATTTGATCCTGAAGATTTCGATCTTCACAAGATCCTCACCTTCATGCAAAACAGAAATCACGAGTCTGGTCTTCACACAAAGAAGGCCGAACTGGCTTTTCAAGACTTGACAATTGTGGGTAAGAACACGTCTGCGTCGTTTGTGAAAGACGTTGGTGACATCTTCCTCTTCCCAATCACATACTTTCTCAACAGGCAAAGGCAAAGGCAGGGTTCTGGTCCAGTCAACCTCAAGTCGATGCCTAAGACGAGAAAGATTGTGAAGAACGCATGCGGGTTCGCCACACCAGGGTCGATGACCCTGGTGCTGGGAAGACCAGGATCAGGGTGTTCCTCACTTCTGAAGGTTCTGGCAGGTGAAACGAAGACCTACTTGGATGTCGAGGGCCACATCTCCTACGGAGGTATTGACAGTGAGACGATGATTCATGAGCATTCCCAGGAGTTGATCTACAACCCCGAGCTGGACGTCCACTTCCCCTACCTAACGGTGGAGGAGACGATGATGTTTGCAATCGGGTGCAAGACACCCACAATCCGGATCAACGACGTGTCAAGACTCGAGTACCAGATCACCATCAAGGATCTCTATCTCACACTCTTCGGGCTTAAATCGGTCGAAAAGTCGTTGGTGGGGGACGACTTCGTGCGAGGCATCTCGGGGGGCCAGAGGAAGAGAGTGTCCATTGCCGAGGCAATGGTCACAAACGGTACCGTCTACTGCTTTGATAACGCCACGAGAGGTCTCGATTCCTCTACGGCACTGGAATTCGTCGAAGCGCTCAGAACCTCGACCAACGTTACCCAAACGACGTCCCTCGTGACCATCTACCAGGCCTCCGAGAGCATCTACAACCTCTTCGATAACGTCACCGTTCTCTACCTTGGACGTCAAATCTATTTCGGCCCAATCCACAAGGCCTCTGAATATTTCGAAAGAATGGGGTATATCAGAGGCTCCAGAGACACGACGCCGGAGTTTCTCACCGGAGTCACCGACCCTCTCGCAAGAAGATCAAAACCAGGTGTCGACGTCCCCCAAACTCCGGACCAATTCGAAAGAGCATGGATGAATTCACCAGAGTACAACCAATTGCAGCTGGAAATCAACCAGAAGATGGAGTCCTTCATGGGTGATCTCACTGCAAAGGCCCTCACCGAAGTCAATCAGCTGGAGAAACAAAAATACAGTCCTAAGGAATCTCCCTACACAATCAATTACTATGAGCAATTGAAGCTTTGCTGCACAAGAAGAGCTCGAAACATCATCAACGACAAGTCCTACACCGTGATCCTGGTTTCTTCCGCGGTTATCCAGTCCTTGATCATTGGTTCCATGTTCTACAACACTTCCACAGCCACAATCGGAGCGTTTTCAAGGTCCGGTGTCATCTTCTTCTCCTGTATGTACTTCTGCATCATGTGCCTTGCTGAAACCAGCGCCTTGTTTACCGACAAGCCGATTCTCAACAAGCAATACGGTTATCGCATGTACAGACCCTCTGCAGAGCTGCTGTCAAAGCAGATAGTGTCTCTTCCAGTCAGATTGCTCGGCATCATCTGCTTCTCGCTCATCATCTACTTCCTCTCCAACATGAAGCGACAAGCCGGGGCCTTCTTCACATACTTTCTCTTTATCAATTTGGTGGTTATTGCCGTCAATTCCCTCTTTACGCTCTTGGCCTCCTTCATGCCAACGCTGGCCCTCGCAAATGCCATCAATGGGGTCTGCATGTTGGCCATGGTGATGTACTCATCGTACATGGTCCAGCGTCCATCAATGTACTGGTGGTTTAAATGGTTTTCGTATTGCAACCCGGTCTTGTATGCCTTTGAATCGATGCTCACAATGGAATTTCACGGTGTCGCAATGCCATGCTCACCCGTCACCCTGGTTCCATACGGGCCTGCATATGCCAACGTTTCCCCCGTCAACCAGGTCTGTGCCTTTGTTGGTGGAACCGAAACAAGAGAGTTAACCGGCACCAATACCGTCAATGGAGATATCTACGTCGAACTCTCATTTGATTACTTCTTCAGTCACTGTTGGAGGAATCTGGGGATCATGTTTGCCTTAATTATTGGATATTTGATCATCAACTGCTTGGTGGTGGAATTCTACAATCCCATCACCGCCTCTTCTGATAAAATGATCTTTATCAAGGGAGCAGATATTCCTCAATCACTACTGGAAGCCGTCATCTCTTCATCTGATGATCTCGAGAAGGGTAATAACGGTGCGAAAAAGAGCGCTGATGAAATCAACGATAACATTGCAGACTCCCATCACACGGACACAGATACCTCCGAAGAGCATCTTGGGTCCGCGGATATCTTCATGTGGAAGGATCTAACCCATACAATCATTTATGAAGGTGAAGAGAGAAAATTACTGGACAATGTTCAAGGGTATGTTCCACCAGGGACTATCACTGCTCTAATGGGTGAATCCGGTGCTGGCAAAACCACCCTGTTGAACGCTCTTTCCAGAAGATCCGACTTTGGTGTCATCACAGGTGATATGCTCATCAACGGTAAACCTGTCGATGATTCCTTTGAAAGAAGAACAGGTTACGTCCAGCAGCAGGACTTGCACATATCCGAATTAACCGTGAGGGAATCGCTGATTTTTAGTGCTAGGATGAGAAGACCGTTTGAAATCCCTGATGATGAGAAGCTTGCCTATGTTGAGAGGATCATCGAGATATTGAAGATGGAGGAATATGCAGACTGTGTGACCGGTGACGCAGGTTATGGTTTAAATGTTGAGCAAAGAAAAAAGCTCTCCATTGCTACGGAATTAGTTGCAAAGCCAACATTATTGTTGTTCCTAGATGAGCCAACTTCAGGTTTGGACTCCCAATCATCGTGGTCAATTGTTCAAGTGATGAAGGAGTTGGCCAATGCCGGCCAGGCAATCCTGTGTACAATTCATCAACCTTCTGCGTCCTTGTTCGAACAATTCGACAGACTGCTGCTCTTGAGAAGAGGAGGTCAAACGGCCTACTTTGGTGACATCGGTGAACATTCCAGGATACTTCTCGATTATTTTGAGGGTCAGGGGGCTAGAGAATGTGCTCCGGGGGATAATCCCGCCGAGTACATTCTTGATGTGCTGACTACAAAGCCACCAAACGGCGAGGACAGCTGGGGTGAGGTGTGGTCGAAATCTGAGACGTGTCAGAAGGTGACGGAGGAAATCAACGAATTAATCGAAACAACATCGAAACTGCCAGCCTCGGACAACAGTGCTCTTTCCGCAAAGTATGCCACGCCCTACTACTACCAGGTTGAAATGGTGTGCTACAGAACGGCATTGCAATTTTACAGAAGTATGCCCTACATTGTTTCCAAGTTTGGGTTGTTTCTGATTGCCGGGTTGGTGACAGGGTTCACCTTTTGGGATGCCAAGCACTCTCTGGTTGGTATGCAGAATGTCATGTTTGCCTGTTTCCAGGCCATTCTAGTGTCCAATCCATTGACGTTGCAAATTCAGGGAAGAGCCATTGGTTCAAGGGAATTATTCGAAGTGAGAGAGTCGAAATCAAACACGTTCCATTGGTCCTGTCTAATGATTGCCCAGTACCTCAACGAGCTGCCCTACTCGATTGTTTTCTCCACCATTTACTTCATTTGCTGGTACTTCCCCATTCAGCTCGACAATTCCGCCAAGATTGCCGGTGTTTGGTGGTTCTCGTACTGTTTCTTCTACCAACTGTACTACACGTCTTTGTCATTGGGTATTGTTTATGCTTCGCCGGATTTACCTTCTGCCAATGTGATCATGTCTCTTTTGTTCAACTTCACCATTGCCTTCACCGGTGTGTGTCAAAAGCCTTCTTTGATGCCGGGGTTCTGGAAGTTTATGTGGAGGGTGTCACCTCTCACATACTTCATCAGCAACATTCTGTCGTTGTCATTACACGATAGAGAGGTTGTGTGTTCACAATATGAATACAATTACTTGAATCCCCCTGACAACATGACATGCGGCCAATATCTGGCTGATTACTTTCTTACTGCCCCTGGGTATGTGGCTAACCCCGATGCCACCAGCGAATGTGCTGTTTGTCAGTACAGAGTGGGTGACGAGTTTCTGGCCACGATGGGTATCTACTACTCTGACAACTGGAGAAACGTGGGTCTGTTCTGTGTCTCCATTGTCTTTAACGTCTTTGCCATGGTTGCCATGTACTATTTGCTGAGAATCAAGAAGATTAGATACATTCGGGATTTCATCAAGAAGGTGGGTAAATTCAAGTACGGAGCATGGCTCTGAGTTGCGTCGAAGATTGATTTGGCTTACTTAATTTGGGTAATTTTATTAATTTATATTTAATTTGGTTTATTTGGAGTAGGATTACTGGTCGTGCAGGGCTGCTAAGCGTATATTGCATTGCTGAGCAAATCCAATTTTTATGCTGAGCAAATCTTGCGTCGCACCAGACAGAGGCCACACAGTCGCTTGTTCTGAAGTACGCACTATGGCGTAATATAGGTATATTATGCCATCTTATGAGTATATGGTAACCCCAAGAAGGTCAGATGTGACTCTCCCCATGCTGAGCATATACGCGTTGTGCTAAACTATGCAAGTAGTCTCACTATATAACGATACCAAGCCATGTGGCTCTTGTAATTATAATGTAAAGAAAGTAAAACATTAACAGAAGCAATTGGAGGGCAAATTTGGGGACAGCGCTTGCGATAGTTCCAGCTCCAGGGCATGTTTCAGTTAAATCCCCCCGCGTAGCTGCAAGTTGAAGCTCAAGCTGTGGTCCACACTGTTTCCCACGGCAAGCATTTGCCAGCACGCCACTGTGACGCCATCAGACTGTTTATAGCATGTCTTTGCTCGGATAGCACAGCATCAAATAATGGAATCAGACCGATGGTTTTTTTCTATTTTACAGGTTCCTAATACCATCATACATATTGCTAGGGTTGTATCGGCCATTGTTGCTATGCAACGGTATCCATTACTGGCTTGGACGACCTCCCCCCCTCTTCCTCAGTGCTGAGCGTTTTTGCGTCGATCGACGCCATCTGTTTTTTTAACGAACCACGCTTGAACCATGCTTGCGCCACACACTATCCATCACTCTCTCCTCTAGCGTACAACCCATGGCTTCGAAGCAGAGCTTGCCCAAGTCCAACAAGCTGGACAGATTAATCAATTACAAGGTGAGGATCTTAACAAGAAACGAAAGCAGCTTCATAGGAACCCTGCTGTCCTTCGACAATTACATGAACATTGTCTTGAGTGATTGTGAGGAGTTCAAGCGTACAAAGTCACGAAAAGAGGTGAAAAGGTACCTTGGGTTGATTGTGATCAGAGGGGAGAACATCATCAGCGTGGTGATGGAGACACCGCCGAATCTGTCAACGTTAAAACCCCAGTTGAGACTCAATAAGGCCAAAGGTAGTGCCAAGCCAATAATAAAGAAGATTCAGAGGGGCCCCACCCTCGGGACATCGACGCAGGCCCCCGCAGGAGTCACTAAGCCAGCCTAGTGAGCCGGTTTCTACGCAATGTATAACTTGTATCGCTTAAGAAAGGATTAAAACGGAACTAATATTTACTGGTGATGAGATCAAAGGTATAGCGAGGCACAGAAGACAATGTCCCTCTTAATTTTCTCCTGGGCGTCGGTCATCTTCGAGTGCAAGCTGGAATCACCAATGATCATTGCAGCGTTCTTAACTTGACGACAGATTTCGTCAAGGAAGGTGATGACTCTGACGATCGTCCCCTCGCTCTCGTCAGCATCGTTAGCATGAGCCATGATCTCCTTGAACGACTGGCCTCTGGCCCACTCGTAGACGGTGTTGACTAGGGCAAATCGGTCGATTTCCAAGAAAGATGACTCCTCAGCAGTCATCTCAATGGCGTTTTCATTGGCAATGGCAAGTTGTTTCTCGACAATACGACAGATCTTCTCCTTACCCTTCTCCAAACGTGGCGTATACAACGGCGTAAACCCCTCCTCCTCCACCTTGTTCTTCTTACCGTCAAAAACAAAACAGGAAAGAAGAGCCACAATCTCTTCACAGGTGAAGTTGCCAAGGAAGTTGTCAAAGATGAGTTCGGTGATGATCAACTCAAACCCTGCATTGATTTCACATGCAACACGACCCTTCAAGTTCACCGTCATGTTGTCGGAATTGATGTAATCCAACTCCTTCAAAACATCAAGTCTCTTGTTGTACTGGGGCAAAAGCTCAAGGTTCTCCTCACTCAACGTCTGTCTTAAGGTCTCGATCTTGGCAATCGTGTGGATCCTCTGGTTCACCCGGATCGCGTTGTTGTTCGTCTCCATCAACGTGAGGACGGTCTCGTTGACAAATTGAGACCTCAATTGCATAAGCAGATTGTGATGGTTATTGATCAAATACATCAACTCTGAGCCCATGAATCTGTCCCAATCCAGTTCCCGCCACTCGTAAGATCTCTTGATTTGGGATTTCATCGACTTCTTCATTAGATCCGCCATGTTAGAATCACTTGTGATTTGGTTCATCATCGCAGGACACTTCTCGTTACTGATGAACTCAATCGTATCCCAGTTGACGTTCAAGATCTCAATACCTGCGCCCTTCCATGGAGTGCACCACTTTTCAATGTACTGCTGACCAAAGGCGGAATGGTAAATGAAGTTTTCGCCCACTTTGGCAGGCTTGCTGCCAGTGGGTTTGACGATCGAAGTTGCCTTCACACACAACAGCTTACCGTTTTTGAACCCCGACTTCATAATATACGCCGGATGGCTATGGCCATGTATATCCCTGAAAACAATCAACCGAGAGGCCTTCATGGCCTTGTTAAAAAGAGGGTTACCTAGAAGCGAATAAATCATGGCGCTGTAGTTGGCCTTGTATTCATTCAATTGGTTGAAAATCCCCTCCAGCAGTTGTCTGTCTTCAGGCTTCAAGTCGTTAAGAGATTGATCGGTGTTCAACTTCTTTTCCAACTTCAAGACCTCGATCTGCTTTTCCGGAAGCATGGCCTGTGTGCTGTTTTCACTAAATGACCGCTTGATCATCTCTTCCACCCTCAACGCCTCGATTCTCAATAGGTTCAGAATCATCGAGTACGTCAATCTGAATTGGGAACTCAATTTCGTCGGAGTACCCAAACTCACCTCCTTGAAAACAGTCTTACTTAAAGGTTGGTTATAGGCCATCACCATCACAGTACCAATTTTATCCAACCCTCTACGACCGGCACGACCCGCCATTTGCGTGAATTCACCAGGAAGGAGATTTCTGAAGCCTGTACCATCGTGCTTACGAATGGAGGAGAAGATGACCGTTCTGGTTGGTAAATTCAACCCCATCGCAAATGTCTCCGTGGCAAATAGAACCTTGACTAGAGATTTAGCAAATAAAATCTCGACAACCTCTTTGACAATCGGTAACAATCCCCCATGATGGACGGCAATCCCCCTCTTCAACATATCTCTCATTCTCAAGATCTGCGGAAGCTCTCTATCCTCCTTCTTTAACCTGGACACAGCTTTATCGATGAACATGTGGATTTCCGAAGATTCCTTGCTGTTGGAGAAGTTGACCCCCGATAACGTCTCTGCGTACTCCTCGCATCTTTTCTTGGAGAAGACAAAAATGACTGCGGGCAAGAGATTGTTCTTACGCAGATAATCCACCAGAGTCACCCAAGTTTTCGAGTTGGGACCATCCCTTTGAATGATTTTCTTGGTGTTATTACCAAACCCTCCTCCACGAGCGGCCCCACCTCTGGCGCCTCCACGGCCACCGCGCCCCCCTCTTGCACCGCCTCTGCCACCCCTGGCGGGCTGTTGTTCCTGCTGTTTAAGTTCGTTGACCTTCTTTTTATTTTCTAGTCTATCACAGTGATCATTGAACCCCTTCTCTAGGAACTTCCTGTCTGCAGAAATGAGTTTATACGGGGTATCTTTAGCAAATGCGAATATTTCTAATGGAACCGGTCTTTTTGGTGTAGAAATGACGTAGATGTCCTTTTGCTTGGTTCTACCCACCCAGGAGGCAAACTCGTACGTGTTTGGAACTGTTGCCGATAGAAGAATCACCTTCACGTGTTCTGGCAACATAATGATGACTTCTTCCCAAACAACACCACGATCGACGTCGTTGACATAATGGACCTCGTCGAAGATGACAAATTCCACGTCTCTGATGACGTCGGACCCTCTGTACAACATGGATCTGAGGATTTCTGTTGTCATGATCAAGCAATTGGCATCGGGGTTGATTTGGACGTCACCGGTGATGACACCCACGTCCATATTATCGAATGTTTGTTTGAAGTCTCTAAACTTTTGGTTTGAAAGAGCCTTAATTGGTGAGGTATAGATGGCCTTTGTCATGTTTTTATGGGCCATGGCAATGGCGTATTCGGCCACGACAGTCTTACCTGCGGAAGTGTGTGCTGCGACAAAGACCGAATCTCCCTGTTCAAGATGATAGATGGCCTCCTGTTGGAAGATGTCCAACTTGAAGGGCCACGTACGGGCTGGATTTGGCACCAACTCATCAAAGTTTTCGATCTCATGGTTCAATTCCACAATATGTGCCCATTCCTTCTTCTTTTCCTTACCTGCTGCTGCTGAGGTGATTGTTCTAATTGGTTTTATTAATGATCCGCTGGGGATTAGTTGGTTGATTTCGTCATCATCTTCTCCTGATGCAAGTTCAAACTCCTTTTCGAAATCATTGTCATCACCATCAATATTTTGGTCCTCATCATTAAAAAGGGAGTTTTCAGTTTCTTCTGGTGCTTGCTCTTGCTCATCCTCTTCCTCTTCGCCGTTTCCACCTTCCAGTTCAATTAACTTGGCTTGGTCCTCCTCATCACCCAGTTTCGCCTTCAAACCTCTGGTGAATCCATTTGGAATGTCAAACAATCCCAAATGATCTCGATGTAAATGTCTTGTATTGTCGTTCCGATTCTTGCCATGACTGGCCACCAATCCACCCGGCTGGAATGGCACGTTGTCTGTTTTACCCATTCTATTTCTACTAGTGGCTGTATATTGACGGTTCATACTCATTGAAGCGCCCATTGTGGAATCGACCGCAGTGAAATCAAATCGCTCCTCAACGCTCACAATTCGGCCCTCAATGCCTGATCTTCTGAATCGCATGCTGGTTCTGTTTATAAGGGGTGGCAAATCAATGAGAGACTGATAGATTCGTCTTTGGTCCGTTGTTGAGGCCACAGGAGGAGCTTGAAGCTCATTCAAAAGATCCCATGGAAGACTTGACGTTGGGGTAAGAAATTTGGCTTCCAGTGCAGCGTTCTCAGTCTCCCCTGTTGTCATTGCTGGCGCTTTAAGGAGAAGAAGACAACGAAAAGACGGATGAATAAAAAGTGCTCAGCAGCTGGATGAAGCACAAATGGGCACAAGGGGTGATGTGTTACTTGTGCAAGAAGTACGATGCTTAACCAACTTACTGGCGAAGCGAGTTAGTGAGTGGCTCTATGCTTTGTGAGGTTGGGGAGTTTAATTGATAATCTATATATATAAGAAATTGGTGAATGTACTTCGAATAACGAACTAAGGAGCAGAGCGAGTTGGTGAGTTCGTAACCAAATGTCCCCGTTGCTTACATCAACTTCATCTTCATCTACAGATGGGAATTGAATTGATTAAATAGTGGATGCATGGTGGGAAATAGCGGGGGACCGTGGGAAACCGTGGGTGAGTTGAGTGAACGGTGACTGCCGAGACCGTTTGTGGGAGAAGTATTCCCAGTAAGAGTTTGGGGGAAAAAAAACTCCCCAGTAGGATCTGTTGCAAATAATGTTCCCCAGTAAAACTTGTCCTTGAAAAGAAATTTTTGTGGGCGCGCAGGTGCCTATCATGCGCAGTAAATTTCCCACGGGTAAGGAGCAAATGGGGGGGTAAATTAAAGTCAAATAAACCGATGCAAGATTCCTTTATGCACGGAATTAAGATTATTGGAATACTTGCAAAAATTGGCTGACGTTTGTATTGAAATTCAAGTGTTTTGATGGAAATGAAGGTCGTTTCTGCTGAGGTTCGTTGTGGCGCATGACGTCCGCGCCAAAGATCACATACCGGAGGAACTTATTTTGCGATGATTTGACTTGATGATGACTGTTTTGCATGATAAGTCATGATATGTCATGATAAATAGGCTATATGTGAGTTGTATGAGAAATCAGTTTGAATGACGTCCCGAATATAATGAAGAACGGATCTTTCTAACCCAAAGTAAATAATTCGAGACGTAAATGGAGATCCTTTTGAGTATTATATAGATATACTCATATATATACTCAAATGTGTATATCTTGCATGGACACCATCTTGATCGAAATGTTCTGTCTATTAGAAACGATAATGATGAGCGATGGATTATGTAAGCAATGCTCATGACTCCATCAAGTGCAATCCCCTCTGGGAGTTTGAAATAACATGCATACAAGCCAGAGGGCAATTTCATCATTTTTTCTACAACCAGGTTAAATTCTAACGGCTTTCTATAATAGAGATATACTCTAATTGCTTTCTACGCCCTTTGCGCAGTGTGAAGGATCTCCTTACAAGTTTGCCATAAAGGAGATCCCTGGTGGAATACTGAAATATCCAATTACCTATAACCAGAATTTACCGAGCCAAATGTTTGCTTCTTTTCACCACCTCACCACTTCAACCTCTTCTCTAGAAGGCCTATCTAGGGTACTTTCTCCGGGGTCGATGATTCCCAGTAAAATTTCTCTCCGCACTAATCGCCGGCGTAACCTGCCCATGGGCTTATGCTACTGGGCACTGCAATGCAGTGGATCCCAAACGTGGTACGCTATTACTACGGCGCTGTTTCAGTAAATTCATTTCAACTAGACATAAAGTAAATACCAGCTATTACCGCTGCGCTATGCTCGCACCGCTTGGCTACATTCAAGATCTAGACTTGATGATGTCAACAAACTCTGGCTTGAGAGAGGCACCACCGACAAGGAACCCGTCGACATCGACCTTGTCCTTGAATTCAGGGGCATTCTTACCGTTGGCAGAACCACCGTACAAGATTCTCACCTCTTGGGCTTGAGCACCAATGGTTTGAGCCAAGTAGTTTCTGATTTGTGCGTGGATCTCTTGAGCGTCGTCGGCAGTGGCGGCCAAACCGGTACCAATGGCCCAGATTGGTTCATATGCCACAACAACGTTGGTCCAGTCCTTGACCTTGGCGGCAACGGCGGCCAATTCTCTGTTACACACGTCCAAGGTCAAACCGGCCTTCTTCTCCTCAATCGATTCACCGATACAGAGAATGACCTTCAAGCCTTGGGCCAAGGCGAATTCCACCTTTTCGGCCACCAACTCGTCGGATTCACCAAAAATCCCTCTTCTTTCAGAGTGACCCAAGATCACCCATTCACCACCCAAGTCCTTGATGAATTCGGTCGAAGTTTCCCCGGTGTAGGCACCGGAGGCCTTGGTGTATGTGTTTTGGGCACCGATCGAAACAACGGATTGTTTGTTGGTTTCCACGGCAAGACCAATGTAGGTTGCTGGTGGGGCCAACACAACCTCCACATTGGATGGCAAGTCGGCCTTGTTGAGGTTTTCAACAATCGCCTTAATGGAGTCCTTCGACCCGTTCATTTTGAAGTTACCACCGACAAAAAAAGTTCTAGCCTGTGCAATGGGGGGATGGATGTTAGTACCAGTGTTTACTCTGCAATTGAGCTATCTCACATACCATTTCTATTAATTATTTGATTGATTATAAGGAACAAGTTATCAAGAGGAGAGCAGCTAAAAAAGATCAAGCCATCGCTTAAATCTCCGGGGTTTTATTCTCCGAGGAGAGTGATGTGTGGTGTGAAGAATCGAAGGCCCGCTGAAATCCGGCCACGGTCGCGGTGGGGGGGAATATGATTGATGGACGGGGCAGTCCGATGTCCAATCCACTTGAATGTGATCAACTAGAGTTGTAAATGGAGTGATTACGGAAAGGTGCTCATGGTCACACGTGACCAATGTGCTTAGCATCGGTTTCTCATCTCCACGTCGGAGTGGCCGTCGTCCCCGCTCATGTTGACCTCCTCGTCGCAGAGAGTGGATTGGGGGATGTTGAGATGCAGCCGGGAGTTGAAGAGTTTACGGATCTCCTTGGCCCTTTTCGCCTGTTCCTCCAAAGTGGACACCACTTCTCTTGTAATCTTGGAGTCTTCATCCTTGACGCCCATGGAATGACTCTTGATTTCGTCCTCCACCGTGGCGCGGGCATGCAGTTCGTCCTCTTCCTTGCCGTCCAGATCCGACCATTTTGCCAGTTTTGTCTTCAACTTGTATCTGTTGTCAGGACCCTTCTCAAGCACAATCCAGGAACAGTGAGGCACGTTCTGTAAATCCTCAAAGTACTCGACTGACCATCTGAACCATTTCTGGAGAAAGACCCTGGCCCAGATCCCGTGGGTCACCAAGACCAGCACGGAGGGAAAGTCGTCCTTGCTGAACTGTCTGAAGAGGGTTTCGTTAAAACTGGCACAACGATCAAACACGTCTGCAGCAGACTCTCCGTGGGGGATTCTATAAAAGAAATGGCCATATCGAGCCCTCTCCACCCATATGTCTCTCATCTCCTCTGGTGAGCCCTGGAAGTTGCCAAAATCCTGTTCCCTCATTCGAGGCTCCTCATACACCTTCTGTCGCAAGTCCAGCCCCTGAAGTTGGGATTGGATCCCACATAGCGTCTCCCTCGTCCTCCGATACGGTGACGTGTAGAAACAGATCGAATCCTCCGGTAAAAGCAGTTCTCGGAGCTGTTTTCCCGCTGCCTTCGCCTGGTCGTGACCGTGGGACGTAAGGGGCACCTTGTGGTTCGCAATGTACTGGTTCACCGTCTTATCCGCATTGCCTTCCGATTCACCGTGTCTGACAAGTAAAATGAGCTAACTTGGTTAGTAAAGGAGCTGAAGAGACAGGATTTCGCCCATATGATATTCACATGTCACCGGTCCTCCGGGTAAATTTAACATACTCTAGGTCTTGCCATCGTTGTTTAGGATGCCAAAACGGACTATTATCAATACAATCTTAGATACACTTAAAATTTTTTTCTAAACCAACACCAATTCTTCCTTTAAGACTGGTGGATATCATGGTTGTGCTAAGGAGATACGCGTCAAGTGTTGTCAAGGTTGCTTCTAAGGCGCCTCTATTTCCCTCCATTGGGGCAGTTTCGGCGTCTCAGCTTGTCCAGAAGCCAGAGCCAAAGGCCTACCATTTGAAGAGAACTTCTCAAGGTAATTTGCCAATTTACAAGACGATGAGATCACAAACGCCCTGGACCGATGTCAAGAGGGTGGAAGGAGACCTTGTGTCGTTTAGAAACGACCTTCAGGATGCTCTGAAGGCTCACAATGTTGCATACGACGAACCGGATTTCTTCTGCATGGTTCAAAGCAACACACTCAGAATCAAGGGGGACTACGTCAAGGACCTCAATAAGATCCTTGGAAAGGTGTTTTAGATGACGGAGGGGGTGAGGGGGAGGGGGGTCCTGTTTATAAGCGACGTGTATATGGTAAAGTGACGAGCTAAAGAGCGAACGAACCAACGAGCGCAGCGAGCTGGTGAGTGAGTAGGTTGATGCCCCACTTGTCTGCTAGTTGGTGAGTGAGTAGGTTGATACCCCACTTGTCTGCTAGTTGGTGAGTGAGTAGGTTGATACCCCACTTGTCTGCTAGTTGGTGAGTGAGTAGGTTGATACCCCACTTGTCTGCTAGTTGGTGAGTGAGTGTGAGCTGCTAGTTGGTGAGGTTGATGCCCCATGCTAGTTGGTGAGTGAGTAGGTTGATACCCCACTTGTCTGCTAGTTGGTGAGTGAGTAGGTTGATACCCCACTTGTCTGCTAGTTGGTGAGTGAGTGTGAGCTGCTAGTTGGTGAGGTTGATGCCCCATGCTAGTTGGTGAGTGAGTAGGTTGATACCCCACTTGTCTGCTAGTTGGTGAGTGAGTGTGAGCTGCTAGTTGGTGAGGTTGATGCCCCATGCTAGTTGGTGAGTGAGTAGGTTGATACCCCACTTGTCTGCTAGTTGGTGAGTGAGTGTGAGCTGCTAGTTGGTGAGGTTGATGCCCCATGCTAGTTGGTGAGTGAGTAGGTTGATACCCCACTTGTCTGCTAGTTGGTGAGTGAGTAGGTTGATACCCCACTTGTCTGCTAGTTGGTGAGTGAGTGTGAGCTGCTAGTTGGTGAGGTTGATGCCCCATGCTAGTTGGTGAGTGAGTAGGTTGATACCCCACTTGTCTGCTAGTTGGTGAGTGAGTAGGTTGATACCCCACTTGTCTGCTAGTTG
Organism: Saturnispora galanensis; assembly: GCA_030584985.1. Taxonomy (NCBI): domain Eukaryota; kingdom Fungi; phylum Ascomycota; class Pichiomycetes; order Pichiales; family Pichiaceae; genus Saturnispora; species Saturnispora galanensis. The sequence continues at coordinate 123,845 of JAJMCD010000015.1, read as the reverse complement.
GTGAGTGAGTAGGTTGATACCCCACTTGTCTGCTAGTTGGTGAGTGAGTAGGTTGATACCCCACTTGTCTGCTAGTTGGTGAGTGAGTAGGTTGATACCCCACTTGTCTGCTAGTTGATGAGCAGGTTGTGTGAGCAGCAAACGAACTACCTGCGAACTACCTACCTGCGAACGAACCAAGTCGCTGCGCTCGTTGGTCTGTACAACGAAAGTGAAAGATCCACTTATCTGGTATTCCTAACGCAAGGGTATAGAAATGGATATTAATGTTCCGTTTCTAAGGTGTGCAATATGTGTGAAGTTTACTCATAAAATGGTCTACTGGCAGCGTATGGTTGGAATTACAATACCATTGTGGTAACGTATCCACGAGTTGATCTGTTTTTTGCTGTCACGTAATTCATAGCCAAATCGCATCAGATTTGTTAGTATGGTTCTGAAAGCAGTCCTAAAGAGAAGTTCCGGTATTTTATATATCAATTTTGTAATGCTTTTGTGGTGATCTTGTAACACCATTTTATAACTCTTACTATCTCTTCCTGATCTCACGTCAAGATCCACACAACGAATGTCGCAACGATTAAATTTATACAACGAGAATGGACACTTTAAATCACTTCACAAACGTAGCCACTTATTTATTTACTTAGCACATTCCAAATTTGCACTTTCTGTCGTCTAACCTATGGCCATCGTCCATATACGATCATTTGGTATAAAGCACAGCTAGAAATTTTGCTCATGATAGTATAATCAAATGAAGGACCGAGTATTTATGGAGGTATTTTAAAATTCCGCTTCTTGCCGTGTTTGAAGGTTCAGAGCAACCCCTACTGTCCATCTCGACTTTACCTGCTCAAATGTAACAAAGATTGGACATATTTTGATAAATGTTCATCACATTGGATATTCCATACGTGTATAGCGGTGTATAGCGGTGTCTAGCAGCTTTTACCAACGATTTATACATCATGTTTTGTTTTACGTTTTGCTAGGTCTTATATTCGCTCAATTACCACACGTTCTTCACCGAGAATGCCACAATTCGTCACCTCTATCCAAAATACGCCCAGGCATACGTCACTTCACCAACATCTCTATCTACACCTGCTATGTGCCTTCATGCACTTACAAGCCACCACACTCCACCTGCATTTACCACCCCATCTTCTCACCTTCCCACCTTCCTACTACCCCCACTACCCCCCACTACCGCCATCTTCATCCCCCCCCCCTCTGCTCTCGTACCTCATGAGCATATGCTTACCTAATCCCACCGTGACATTTCTGTCCTTCTCTTACTATCAACACCTTGCACACACGCTGACAATGGCGTCTGTGGAAGCTTCTGGTGCTGAGAAGAGAGTCAAATGGCCTAAGGACGATCTTGTTGAGTCCAAGCCAATGTCCGAAGACACAGACTCTTCTGAAACTCTTAGAAAGATCTCGTTAATGGATAGAGGTGATGGTGCTGAAGTCGTGAATAACAGCACCTTCATCGACGCTATGACCCCAATACGAAAGATAGGAGAGCTTGTAAGATCCCACTATCCAGTAGAACATGCGAAAGAGGAGTCGGAATTCGGACCTTACGGATTAACTAAGAAGTTCTTTGGAGATGAAAGTGAATTGATCAAACCGGAACTGCGAATGTCCCAGGATGAGCTGAGAGAGCTCCGTCGAAAGGGCGACTCAATGCATTACAAAAAAGACCTCCAGATGGTCAATTGGAGATTAAAAAAGCTAAGTGAAACCCAATACGAGTTCGACTCACGCGTCAATATTAAAGATATTGAAGAGGCCCTTGAGGTTAAGAGCAATCACAAGACAGCTCGTTGGATCGACATGATGTCAAGCGGGTTGTTTGCCCCAATGAGTATGGCCTCCGCAATAACAACCGTCGATGAGCTGTGTACTCAGCATGGTCCCCTCTTCATCCCAGCATTATCCTTTGTATTGGTAGATGTAACGGCAGACCCAAAAACAGAAAAAAGGGTCTACAAGTTTTACTTGGAATACGGGCTTGGTGAAAGGGGCCTAAGATGGAATGTCACTAAATCCGTCGACGAGTTAGAAGCTCTGCATAAGAAACTGGCCGCAGGGGTCAAAGATACGATTGAAATGAAGTTCAAAAGGTCCCACATACAGATGCCGCCATTCCCCAAATACCCAAAAACAAAACTGGTCAAACCTGAAATACCCGACCCAAGACCCCGGCAAACCAGATCAGAATCCATTGCAGAATCCTTGGAATCTCTCCGCATCTCCAGAATGCAAACAAGGTTGAAAAGTTTCTACCAGAAACCCAAGTTTAACAAACATCAACACGCCTCAAACCTTACAAACAAGAAATTCCTAGACGATATGCAAAACTACATGGAACAGCTCATGACCTCAATCGCATTTAAAGATCAAAGTGCCAAGCTCTTCCAGTTCTTTGAAATGTCAGCCTCCACCACGCTGTTGATGAACGAAATCCCCATGAAGATAAAGGAGGGAACACTCTTCATTGGATCCTCCGCTAAGAAGCAAGGCTGGAGAGTGGGTCACCTCCGCATTCATGACCTGGCGGAAATGGTCGATAGACACACAAACAAGTGGTTCATTCTCGGTGACTCCTTCTTAATGTACACTGCGGATTTCTCCTCTTCAACACCGCTTGATGTCTTTCTCTTTGATTCCTCGACCGTGATGTCGAGGGGAAACGGTAGATTGGTCGAAGATGACCATGAAAATGATCCCCACGTCAAGAAGTCAAACAAGTACCTCACCTCGTTTGATCTAAGCAATAACGAAAGAAAAATGACGTTGGCCACAACTCAAAAATCACATTTGGACGACTGGAGATTCTGTATCAAAAGAGCTCTAGAGGCCTCCATCTGGTCAAAACCCAACAGATTCGGTTCTTTTGCCCCCGAAAGAGAAAATGCATTTGCACAGTGGTTTGTCGACGGGAGAGATTACATGTATGCAGCTTCCAGTGCAATCGAAATGGCCGAAGACGTGATTTATATTCACGATTGGTGGTTGAGTCCTGAGCTGTATCTGAGACGGCCGGCAAACGGCAATCAGGACTGGAGAATCGATAGGCTTCTCAAAAGGAAGGCCGAACAGGGGGTCAAAATTTACGTTATCATCTATCGAAATGTGGGCAATACCGTAGTCACAGACTCACTCTACACCAAACACTCCCTCCTGGATCTGGATAATAACATTTATGTCCTACGGTCCCCAAATCAGCTCATGCAGAATGTTTTCTTCTGGGCACATCATGAAAAGTTGCTAATTGTGGATAACAACGTCTGTTTCCTGGGGGGTGTTGATCTATGCTATGGGAGATGGGATACTCCTGATCATGTCCTAGTGGACGACCGTCGATACACCTACTTGAAGGAGTCATATGAAGACAAGCAGCCAACTCCCATTGTACCGTCTTCATCGGCAACAAATAATTCAAAAGATCCGTCCACCGCTGAGAAGTTGTCAGCTGGTTCTGACAAGCCGGCCAACATTGATGAGTACAAATTCTTTCCTGGTAAGGACTACTCTAATCCTAGAACGAAGGATTTTTTCAATCTAGTGGAATTCGATAAAGACATGTACGATAGGGTGTTTACTCCAAGGATGCCATGGCATGACATCCATATGGTGACAGGAGGGCAATTGGCAAGGGATTTGGCCAGACACTTTGTTCAAAGATGGAATTATTTGATGAGACAGAAAAGACCATCTCGCCCCACCCCACTACTGGTGCCTCCCAGAGAGCTTACTGTTCAGGAGATAAAGGACATGGGTTTGACCGGTACGTGTAGAATCCAACTTTTGAGATCCAGTGGCGATTGGTCTCTGGGGTTGAAGACCCATGAGCAGAGTATTCATGACGCTTATGTTAAGTGTATTGAAACCAGTGAGCATTTCGTGTACATTGAAAATCAATTCTTTGTCACCAGTTGTAAGTACGATGGGGTGGTAATCAAGAATGCCATCGGAGATGCCCTCGTGGACCGGATCATTCAAGCGCACAAAAAATCGGAATCCTGGAGAGCCATCATCATGATTCCGCTAATGCCTGGTTTTGAGGCCAATGTCGATTCCAAGGAGGGTGGATCGGTGAGATTGATCATGCAACTACAATACATGAGTATTTCGATGGGAGATGATTCGATCTTTTCCAGGTTGAGAAGGGTGGGCATTAATCCTGATGAATATATTCAGTTCTTCTCGTTGAGAAAATGGGGAATGATTGGGTCTGAGAGGTTGTTGACCACGGAGCAGTTGTACATTCATGCAAAATGTATGATTATTGATGACAGAATAGCCATTATTGGGTCTGCCAATATTAATGAGAGGTCGATGAGGGGTGTTCGTGATTCAGAGGTGGCGGCAATCATTGAAGATACCCGTATGGTGGAGTCGAAGATGGATGGTGTCGACTACAAGGTGGGGCATTTTGCCCATACTTTGAGAATGAGGTTGATGAGAGAGCATTTGGGGGTGGATGTGGATCTTCTTGATTTAGTTGAGCGGAGGTTCAAGCAGGTTGAAAAGTTTGCCAAGAGTGAAGAAGGTTTGAGGTCTTGTGTGTTCAGCGAGGGCAATCTTGCTTTGAGTTCGATGGTTGAGTTGGGGACACGATATCTATTAGATCTTTGGCGTGGAACAGACCAATTCAATTCTTTGAACAAAGAGAATTTGAATAATGATCAATTAAAGACGGCTCTATTGGATAGTTTTGATAAGGTGGATATTGAGGCTGCTAATGAGGATTTGGATGCTTTACAATATGCCTGTTCATTCAACCACCGTGCGGGGACTGCCAATATGGGGTTGAGAAACAACAAGGGATTTTCGACGGATAATAGGGCCACAAGCAAGATGCATCGAAGCGATGTCAAGGGTCTTGGTGTTGATGGGTACAACAGTAAGCATTTTGTTGAGGCGAAGCTAGAATTGAATCGGTTTCTTGCTGAGCATCTCCGAGATTTGGATGATGGTCCCAAGGATGTCCACGACCTCTTGCCCTCTTTTGAGACTGTGGTTGAGCTGCTTGCCCAGAAGTCTGTTGGGGATGCTCAGTCTGACGATGAGCTAAATTTGCTGCGGTGGGTGATGATCAAGCGCCTGTTTTATTTACGAAAGCTATATTCGAAGGAGTTGAGGGGGTTGCATACGGTGGACACTGCTCCAAGTAGTGAGTCGGTTTCTGTGAACAAGCCGGAGATTGATTCTATCAAGATGACAGATGAGGAGATCCATGAATTAGACAGGGGTCAATTACCTCAGTTGGAGTCTTCATTCCTAGATCCTTGGTCGTTTAGTGACCCTCTAGCCTTAAGTTTTAACGAGGGCACATGGATGGTTCAGGCGATGAGGAATACAATGATATTCCAAATGGTTTTCCACTGTCAGCCTGATGATTCTGTCCAAACCTGGAGGGACTATCAACACTTCCAAAAGCTGAACCGAGCGTTTAATGAACACCAGAAGATTGTTCGCGGGGGTGTTCTCAATGATACCACCACGTTTGGTGCTTCTACGCCCGACTTTTCCACTGAGAATGATAATAAGGAGAACGAGATGAAGCCTGAGGATGGTGATGACAGGAGCGGAAGATTGCAGGAGGAATATTCCGCCAAGCGGCTCAAACATAGACGCAAGATGGCTGACTTGTCCAGATATCTACAACAGATGAATAACTTCCGCGGTGGCGGCGTCAACAGTAACGTTGTTTACGAGTATGAGACAGCTAAGAAGTTGCTTGGCAGAATCCGGGGAAATCTTGTCTTCTTCCCCACAAAATGGCTTATGAGAGAGGTGGAGGGTTTGAATTGGTTTTACAAAGCTGACAAGATCCCTCCAATTCAAATATATGACTAGTGAGTATAATAATAGAAAGTACAAGAGATGAATCAGAATTGAGATATCCAATTTAATAATCGTGGAATAATCGGGTCAATTTTGGCCTAAAAAGGTATCAACCCATAAGCAGCGATGTATTAAAACTGTTTCGGCTCAGCCGGTCCACTATTGAGCTTAAAAAGGGGGTTACTGGCATCAATCGATGACAATGCGGAGATAAAAAAAATGTTCACCGTCTCGACTAACTCCGTCTTCATCTCTTCAATTGATATGTCATCGGACGACCAATTACTTGAGGAGAAGATCTTCAAATCTTCTGACGAGTGTAGTATCAACCTGTCTACAACCCCTTGTGGGTTTTCCACGATTCTGCTTCACATAAAAAATACCCCATACTTTGGTGTGGGTTCCATCTACTCGCAGATGTCATTGGAGTTGACCGACGCCACGATCTTTTACAACGACAAGAGCGAATTCCTATTGGAAGATGATGTGGATTTTGCCACCTTTGATAAGGATAGAAGAGTCCACAAATTGAACTTCTATTTGGACAAAGATCTGGGTCAATATAGGTTTGATTTTGTTCCCATTGCAAAGAGTGGGGACAACAACCTGGATATGTTGGATCCTTGGAAGGACTTCCATGATATTCAGCAGTGTCAGCCGGGAACTCTTCAATTAGACATGGTGAAGAGATTCACCGATCTGTTGAATGTGAGTAAGAACGAACCAAATATTGTGGTTACGGCAGAAGTTCCAGACAATCAATTGCCAATGGAAGATGGGATGGGTGTGTTTTTATTCACAAAGACACTCACAAGGGTGGCTAATGAATGATGAGGTAGTGGGTGATGAGTGGTTGGGATTGAGTGATAGAACAGTTGAATTGTTGACGAATGAAAATCCGATTCTTTTAACAAATCAATGGTGAGTGGAAGGATTAGCGCGGATTATACACTTGATGGAAAGTGAACTCATCAAATAAACAAGTCGAACCAATTACTTAATGAAATAATGGCTACCCATGAAACAAACCTACGCTGGTCTGTGATGGAGATGAGGAAAGAAAAGAATAAATTGACCTCATTTGATTACTGGGTTACTGACTGGAGTAACTAATAGGGCCTGTTAATGGATTATAGATGAGAGTAAGTTGGATGCTGGCGGAACCCGAATTCCAGTTATAACGATCGAGTTCTGTTTAAAGATCTGCCTTCAAATTGATTTTATTTGAGATGTAATTGGGATTGCTTGGTTGAAACAGTCTTCAATTCCAACACATTCACCTAGAAGACCATTTCAGAGGGGGTGTGGAGTGGTGCGTGAGCACATGCGCCATGGCACGTGACACTCCTTTTATTGTCGCATAAACCACCACATGGGGTCTCCCTTTGCGTGACTGTTCCCTATATGAAAGAACTAAAATTCATCCTACAGCTTGGATGCCTTTGAGTGGGAGCGTGCAGAACTAAAGAGGATCATTTGAGAAGGGGCATAAAGTGGCGCATCTGCATGCGCCACCCACCAACGACTTAAAGGCCTGTCACTGGGGCTATTTCAATTATACGCCTAATATTTGTGAAAGTAGTATTCAGTAAACGGACAAATTGTACATAATGAGACCCTTGGTTGTGTCCTTCTTGAACAAACTGTTCAACTCGCTCAGACAGGAAAGACCCAAGAGACAATCCATCATTCACCGTATTTCTACTTTCAAACATTGTAATCAACTTATCAGCCATACTGTGTATGCAAATCCACCTATATTCTCATTATACCATTTGAATTAGAAGATGTATCATTTACTGGGAAAGCACCGTCCGCGCGTTGATGGGAAATTCACTGTGAGAACCCGCTAATGGGAAATTTACTAGGAATGCAACCACTGTGCTTAGGTAATAAGTGGCGCATATTTCATGCGCCACATCCTACCCCTGGTGAAATGACCCCCTTTAATTGAACTAAAGCTATGATATTTCAACCTTAAAACAAATTTTAATGCTAAATCTAAACATTCTGGTTGTAATAAAAAACTCTTAAAATTACCACCTCTCCTGTGTCTTGGTTTATTTAACTTTTAATATCGCGTCACGTGACCAATTCCTGGTGCGAAATCTACTGGGGCATCTCCATTCGGTGTAGTTACAGCCTAACGTGGCATCACGTGACTGAAAATTTTTATTTCTTAAAAAAAAATTTCACATTTTTCAGATCTTTAATTGTCTTCTTCAAGGTAAATCCTCACCTCTTGCCACCATCATGTCCTCTTTAGCCAATCAATTGTCACAGATTGCGCAGGCTAATCAGTCTGTTGCTTTGGACAGAAAAAAAAGATCGAAAATCCATTCAATTTCGTTCATTCATGAAGCCCATTATGCTGCAACTCAGGACTACGAATCCATTTACGAGGACTCAATTGAGGCTTTGGATAGATTGGAGGCTTTGGATGGCCGTTTTGCCAAATTCAAACTCACCATTTTCTCTCAAACTTCAATCAGAATCGATAGACAGGTCCAGAGTATAGATGAAAATGAAGATCTAGATAAGAATATCAACACCTTCTTGTCCCTTTTGGCCCCCTACTGGGATTTGGCCATTGCTGCAAGAGCTGCTGAATGGCCTTTAAGAAGATTCCAAATGAATTCTCATAATGCAGAACAATTATTGTTGACTACCTTGCCGTACTTTCATAGGCCAATCTTCCCAAGAGTCTTATATGTTATTCCAAAACTTCCAACCTTGTTTACTTGGTTGGTCAATTTCAAGAAGAATGATAAGGCTCCTTCTAAAAACACGATGGTGAAAGCTTTTACAGATGTGGATATATTCAACTTGTATACCAAATTCCTCCAAGATCAATTGAAACTAAAAAATCAATACAGAAGACAATTGGTGTTTTACGTGTCGATGACCGTGTCTGCTTTGGCCATCTTGTCCTCTTCTGGCTCCGATAGATTGGCTTCTTATATTGGCCACTCTTTGGAATCCATCAGTTTCTTCCTAACATCGAATGATGAAGAGGCCAAAGTTTCCGCCTACACGATTCTCACCGTGATTTCTGCCGCGGTTCCCTTGTCTAAGCAAGTTGTTATGGCATCGATTGAAACCGTCCTTCTCTCTGCATCCGGTAAAGGAAACAAGCTTTCCTCGAGAGCCTTTTCTTGTATTCTGCAGCTTCTGGGGTCAATTCAATCCGGAGGATTGGAAGTCTTGCCATTGAAGATCTTTTCTCTATTACCAGCCGGTGTCTTTGATGTTCAATACCCTTACTTGAACATTTTGAAATCTTTCAGAAACAACTCCAAATTCGTCACTGCATACCTGAGAACTGTCATTAATACCAACGGTGCGGTCACCGTAGATTTACTAAAGGTCATCGATGATCTAGGAATCCAATTCACCGATTTCCAAACCTCGGTCTTGGTCTCGGATGTCGTCAAGATTGTCATGAACGACTCTTCCGTTGATTCCACCAAATATGTCGATGTCTTGAAGTACCTCTCAAAGAACAAGGACACCTTTTTGATCGCTTTGAATGATAATGACGTCAAGTTGTCTGATTTGGAAATGATGGTCTCATCCACCCTAATTGAGGACGCCTCACTGGGAGAATATGATGAAGTGGTCAACGTTCAACTGGAAGATGAAACTTCTCTTGCTGATGAAAAGTTGGAACAATTGTTCAAAGAGAATAAAACGGAAGTCAAATCCTTCTTAGTCTCCTCCGATGAAATCAATCACAAATACACCGTTTTGGAGTCTTTGTTCTCTAAGAGTATCCATACCAAATCCACATCCACCTTTTTTGATCTCATCTTTGAAAAACAAAACTCTGCCATCCTTACTTTCCTCATCAGAGTGGCCACCTCCAATGCTCCGCTTGCCAGTAGAATCAGATCAATCAAGCTACTGGGGAACATTTTGGGCTCATTGGAACCAGAAACCTTTGCCGGCTTATTATACCCAAGTATAATCATTCTCTTCCAAGATGAAATCCCCCAGATTAGAAAGGAGGTGGGTAAATTGGTTCAGCAGATCTCCACCATCCTTGTCAATCCCGAACCACAAGTTTTACTTCAAGGAGAGATTTATGGCTCAGCATCGGACCAATTGGTGGTCCTTTCACCAAAAGATACCACAAAGGTAATTCAAACAATTGAGGAAAACATTTCCCAACTAAAGGTCGATAGCACATATTTGATTAAGGCCTTGAAGCCACTCTTGGCAGATAAAAAGATGGGTAAGTTGATTTTGGCCTGCTTCACTTCCCACGCATTGGCAACTTCCTTGCCATCAATTAAAATGGGGTTGATTTCCATCACGGCTAACTGTGCGGAATTTGTTAAATCAGCTGCTGCTCCTTCTCAGCTCTTTCAATCCTTCTTGGAATCTTACATTAAGGACATCGAAAGCTGGAATAAGGCCTGCAAAGCCACGAGCTTTGATTTCCAGAAATTCCAATCAGGCATTTTGTCTTTGATCAGACCAAAGGAAAAGAATGAAGAAGGTTTGAAATTCTTGCTTTCATCTTTGGCCGTTCCATACCAATCTTTGGCTGATTTGGCCCAATCAAAGATCATTGAAATTTTCGATACGTTGAAGTTTGAAACCCAGGTGAGGTTCTCTAACCACTTGCTGGATGAAGCTTTGCACAATGCCGAAGTGTTATATGATCCAATTGAAATCTTTGAGGCTGTTACTTTCTCCGGAAAGCTCTTTGTGGAGCTATTCAGGAGCTCTTTATTGAATACCGCTGATCAATCCCAAACCACACAAACTCCTAAGAGAAGAAGAAGATCTTCGCAAACAACCAAACAGGCAATGAAGGAGAATGAAATCTCCACGATGGCTTCAGACCATCTGAAGAAGGTCACGATGCTGCTGGATATCTTGGATACCTTTTCCAAGAAGGCCAACTTTGAACCTTCTTTGGAACTGTTGAAGTTGTTGTTTGGTATCCTCGATGATTTGGAGGCCTTGGGTAAAGACGGTAAATTACCAATCTTATATGCCCAGGAGACTTTGGCCTCTTGTTTGAAGAACGTTATTCAAAAGATCAAGGAGTTGGACATTCCTCTCAAGGACGTTTCTGTTATCAGGGCCGATGTGGTTGTTTCAGCAATTAGATCCTCTGATTCTCCACAAGTCCAAAATAAGTTGCTGTTGGTCATTGCCTCTTTGGCTTCTCTATGTCCAGAGCTGATCCTACACTCGGTTATGCCAATCTTCACATTCATGGGTGCCCACACCATTCGTCAAGATGATGAATTCTCGGGTCATGTTGTGGAACAAACCATCATTTGCGTTGTGCCTGCTTTGGCCAGTGTGGCCCAAAATAGTATGATTGATGAGATTGAATTTCTCCTGGCTTCATTTGTGAGCGCCTTCTTGCACATTCCAAGACATAGAAGAGTCAAATTGTTCACCACTTTGGCAAAAACATTGGGCGAAGATTTGTCCGTTCATTTGATCTTGTTCCTCTGTGGTCAACAATATGTGGAGGCCTACATGAAGCATAAAATGGGAGACTGCTCTGCTTTGGTCGATTTTGCTACTACGTTCTTGCAAAACTTCAAGTCTCAGGACGAATTAAAGGTGACAAGGAAATTCCTGGATCTATGGAAGGTTTTGCCAGAGGAACCATTGGATAAGGAATCAAGTGAATTCAAGGAGTTGTGCTCTAGGGTCATTTTTGGTCCAACCATCATGTCGATGTCTAGGAGTGAATTGTACAGTCTGAGAAAGGGTTTGGTTTCTTTTATTAGACACGCATTGACTGATGCTAAGGGATCCAATGGAATCTCTAAGTTGAGACTGAAGATTGCCTCTCAAATCGTTGAAGGAAATCAAACTAAGGACTTGCTGGATGAATTTTCAAATGTCACCAAATACTTGTTGGAAATTATCAACAGTTCACAGAGTGAGGACGAAGAGATTGTCAACAAGTTCTACAAGTTGTTGGGTGATGTCTTGTCCTTATTGCCAATCCAATACTACGTTCAATCTGTCAGTGCCATTTTAGAAGATGATAAAACTTCCTTGCAAACTTTGAAGAGTGTGGTTGTTTTAACTGCTACAAAATTTAACATGGAACACATTGAGAATGTTTATGCTCAAGAGGGAATCATCACATTGGTTCCAACGTTATTGCAAAAGGTTAATGACTCATTAGATGTGGAGCTTTCACAAGCCTGTCTCGACACCATGGCTAGTATTTTCAAGAGATTCAATGATTATGTGGATTCTGGAATGATGGTCAAGTGCCTGGGTTCCATCAGTGGTAAGGTGGGCTTGTTGAATGGCCAATCTCCAGAATTGACCATTTCTTCCATCAACTGCATTACCAGTATTATTTCGAATGTTGGTGTCAAGATGATTGGGTTCTACCCTAAAATCATGGGCCCATCATTGAAGATTTTCAATGAATGTGTGGAGGAAGGCCAGGAGTCGTCGAGATTGGTCCAAATTTCGATCTTGGTCTTATACTCTACGATGGTGAAGAAGATCCCAAATTTCCTCACTCCAAACATCAAGGACATCATGAAGGCTGTTTTCAGAGCACACCATGTTTCTGACGGAATCAGATTGAACATCATGGACACAGTTATTGAATATATCGATTCTAAAGTCGTTTTGAGCTCCTTGTGTAACCACTGGGCTTTTGTCTCCACCTTGGATGCCACATCTATTGGGATTTATTTGACCAGCATGGAGCAAGCCATTGAAAGAGTCAATAAGAAGGTGGCTGTTGGTGAATCGGGTGTTTTCTTCAAGTTTTTGACTGCTGCCTTGGAATACAGATCCATCTCTCACTTTGACACCAACACCATTGGTAGGGTGGAATCTGGTGTTCACAATTGTGGTATTTCTTATGTGATGAAGTTGAATGACAAGACTTTTAGACCTTTGTTTGCATCGATTGTTAGATGGGCCTTTGATGGTGAGGGGGTCATTACTGATATTGGTTACAACGAGAGGATTGAATCCTTCTTCAAATTCTTCAACAAGATGCAAGAAAATTTGAGAGGCATCATCACTTCCTACTTCAGCTACATCATGGATTCCACTGTCAAGGTTTTGGGTCAATTTGCACAAGGTGAATTGGATAACGTTTCCATTAGAAGATCGATTTTGATTTCCTTGAGTTCTTCCTTCAAATATGATCAGACTGAGTTCTGGAAGGTGGATAACAGATTTGAGCCTATTTCCCAGTTGTTGACCGATCAATTGGTCACTATTGATGACTCCATTGGCAAACATCTTGTCAAGGCGTTGACCTACTTGGCTCAGAATGTTTCCACTTCCGATGAACACAATAAGAAACTCCATGATTTGTTGATGAGGCATATGAGGGCTGATTGTGAACCAAAGGAGAAGTTGTGGGCTGTTAAAGCCATGAAGAGTATCTACAAGAAGGTTGGTGAATCTTGGTTGAGTTTGTTGCCACAAATGGTTCCACTCATTGCGGAATTGTTGGAAGATGATGACGAGGAGGTTGAAATGGAGGTTAGAACCGGTTTAGCTAAGGTTTTGGAAAGTGTCATGGGTGAACCATTGGATAGATACTTGGAGTAGAAAATGAAAACGAAAAGGGAATGTTGTTTATAAAAGTTATAAATTTGTCATTAATATCTATTAGAGGATACTTTGGAATTGCTGAACAATTACAGCTATGGATGAATCAGTTTATTGCTCGTTGACGTGTCTTATGAGTATGAGCAAACGAGCACACAATTTGTTCAAGTTTTAAGAGCAAAATCTCTCTTCAAATTTATTTCAAAAAGCAATAAAAGTCGTGACATCTAACACTAGAATATAAATAAATGTTGATATATTTAGAATTTTTAGAGCTATCAAATGGGCCAATTTTCATTTTTTTCCCACTCTTCTAGCTGGACTTACAGCTTAATCTAACAGTCAACAACAGAAGCACAGTCGCGCTTTTGCTGAGCATATTTGAAGATCTTGCCAGACGTCTCTGCTGAGCAATGAGGATGACGCTTAAAAGCAAACGTTATGCAACATATCAATCTTTTATTGATACATTATATAGAAATAAAATTATTTATAATTTGGTTATCTTATTTTGGGGTTTTTTTATAACTATTTCCCCGTTACTTGTGTCTTATTATTGAAGCTATAGTAGTTACGGTAAATGTGATCTTAAAAGGAGGCCAACTCTTGTAAAAGTATTGCTAAATGATTATAACCTTAAGCGTCGAAAGCATATCAATTGAATATCCAAGAAATAATCCAGACAGCCTATCGACCAATATTAATGCTATCTTTAGCAATCAGGCTTTCTAAGAAGGAAAACCAATGCCAATTCAGATAAAGTAGCCAGAGCCAATTGATTTCTCAAACTTCTTGACATAACTCAATTGCAACAGCCAAATGACGGTTAAGACCATAATAAGAGCCAAATTCATAGAAACTCGCTCGCTTGAATGGATATTTGGAGAATAAACATCCGGAATCTTGAGATGGTGGATTACACACCATTATAGACATTAAACAGAATGGAAAACGGATCCTAGCCGAAGTGAGGGGACATAATCTTCATATTATCTGCGTATCCTTTGCGGCGTATTTTTAATTCTAACAGACAGAGATTTGTCAGTTTGTCCGAGTGGTTAAGGAGTCAGACTTGAAATCTGATGGGCTTCGCCCGCACAGGTTCGAACCCTGTAGCTGACGAATTTTTTTTTGATTCCTCTCATTCTCATTAATATCACATTCTTTTCTGTATCCGATGAGAGCAAACATTGATTACAAGGCAAAAGGACTGAGGCTAATGGGTCAGCCTCTGCTGCACTCTCCAAACACCACTAGAAACCCATTGGCCTGTTGTATTCCAAGTTCAACCGACTCTTCCTTCTTTGTTCATCCCAAATTGTCTTCCAGCTTTATATCATTTGAGAATATTCTAGACGTCCAATTGACCAACACTTCCCAAGAGAATGAAGTGGAAATTACGTTTACTTACTCGTTAAATGGAAGTGAAGATGGGTCCGATTATCCTACTACAAATAACAAATTGAGGGTCAGTACCCAGGTGTTGAGAGTGGACGATCAACCAAATAAGACTTGGGAGGGTTCTGCTTTAGTTGCAGAATTGATGCAGTTGGCCTATCCTCACGGCAAAACCATCAAGAAGATCCTAGTGTTGATTAATCCAATGTCTGGAAAGGGTAAGGCAATGAGGTTGTTCAAGGACGAATCAGAGCCTATTTTGGAGGCCTCAGGGTGTGAATTGTCGATTATGACGACAGAATATTCTGGACATGCTAAGGAAATAGCTAGAGATGTGGATTTGAACAAGTATGACACGATTCTTTGCTGTTCAGGTGATGGGACTCCCCATGAGGTGCTGAATGGGTTGTATGCCAGACAGGACCGAGTAACCGCTTTCACAAAATTATGTGTTGCACAAATTCCGGGCGGATCAGGTAATGCAATGACATTGTCTTGCTTGGGATCAGAAGAACCATCCGAGGCCACTTTGAGATTACTGAAAGGCCAAGCTGTTCAATGTGACTTGATGGGTGTTACCGGTTGGAAAGGCCAATCAAGAGATGTTTTGGTTTCATTCCTCTCCCAAACTTATGGTATGATTGCTCAAGCAGATATAGGCACGGAGAATTTGAGATTTCTTGGTGGATTCAGATTCGATGTTGGTGTCTTCCTAGAGGTGATGGGCAACAAGAAATATCCCTGCAAATTGGCGGTGAAATCGATGGCGAAGAAGGACAACCTGGGGGATCACTACAAGAGGGTAAAATCAGCCGATGATTCCACCAGCCACCATACAATTACGGAGGAAAACTTCAAAATGAAGTATTCGGACCAATTCCATTCCACAGATGATTTCCTCGATTTACCCCCGGACTGGGAGGTGATTGATCCTATCAAGACGGAACATACTTCGATTTTCTACTCAGGGAAGATGCCTTACATTGCCTCTGAGTGTAACTTCTTCCCGGCAACGTTACCAAATGATGGTGCAATTGATATTATTCAATTTGACGGGAGAGCAAAATTGCTGCCCACAGCAAAGGCATTACTTTCTCTAGACAAGGGGTTGCATGTTTGGGACGATTCTGTCGACCATTTCAAGGTGGAGGCCTTCAGATTGGCCCCGGACTCTCATCCCACTCAAAAGAGATACATCTCGGTGGATGGTGAAGATTACCCATTTATACCGTTCCAGGTCGAGGTTTTCCCCAGAGTGATGAAGACGATCTTGTGGAACAAGGGTGGAGAGTTCACAGAGACGGGGTTTTTAGCTAGATTATAAACAGTATTATTGCATCTTAGAGATCAATTGGGTACCTTTGGATCTGACTATTTCATCCATTAACTCCCTGATACGGGTACAACCTGCCACTGCTATTTCCATTGCATTTTCCAATCTATCCATTGGCATTCTATCCTCTGCCACCAATAACCCAATGCGACTAGTTTCAAAATTGGAGCCATTTCCCACCACGCCTACCGATATTGTTGACACGTCCGATTCCTCCAAGCCGCTGGGGTCCACCAACGATACCCTATCCCAAACACCCACGGAACAAGTCGCAACATAATCATAGAGGGCCACACCGGAATCGATTAAGGCCAAGATTGTGCAATTTAAGCATGAGGCCAATAACCCACCATCATTGGCCAAAATTGTCAACTGGATGTCCAGTCCTGTTCTACTATATGTATTTCTCATGATCACCTGCTCTAGAGTGTGTTTGATGTAATTTGCCATCTCTATCAGTCTTCTGTCCCTTTTCAACTTTTTCGTCTGTTTTCTTGCACCTGAATCATGTGAGCTGATGTCGACGTTGATGCTTGGCAATGTAGGCTCCAAGGCAGCTCTTGTTGATGTCTCCTGGGGACCCCTGATCAGACATATCACGCGTGTGTTTCCCTGTTGGAGGGTACAGGAGCCATTTGCCGATTGTGGGTGGGTGTTCAGTTTTGCTGAAAAAGATCTGAGATCGTTAAACCTTCTGCCGTCCAATCTCAACCCTTCAGGAGAGAAGATTTCGTATCTTGACATTGTAAAAAGGGGGTTTTATACAGAAGAAGATGCTTTAAGGATTCGATTTGAAAAAAAATTTTCGTCCATAATAAGGGGATGTATTGCATGTGAAAACAGGGGGAAGGTAAGCCTCTGAATGGTGGAATAAAAGTGATATCAATTTATTGCAATTTTTAGAGGTTTTAGGTCTTTTTTCGGGGAATAAGTGAGCAAAATAGAGACATTTAAAAGCATACATTCAAATATGCTCATGTGTACTGACAATAGAGTTTCCTAGCGGAGAGATGAGGAACAAGCTTTGTCTGCTAATTGATGTTGTATAGTTATTATGGTTAATATATTTCAGGGAATATTAAGTTGAAAAAAGAGATTAAGGTCTAGTCTTGTGTGACATTTCATGTATGATGAGATTGGCTCATGAAGATATTCCATGAAAATGGACTCTTCCTTCAACGCGCTTTCAAATGAACATACAAACGCCAAATTTCATAATACCTACCTATAGGTGATATGGTATCAAGTCCTTCTTTTTTGGTCATAAGCGTTGTCAAATTCACATACCTTAATATAGTCTGAGAAGCCGTCATTGCTCATGAAATTATACCATTTGAAATCAAATTTAGGCCAAGTGATAGCAACAGGTCTTTAATCTTACCACCATGTCGGGTACAGTTGTTTCCTCTCTTACATTATCTCAATTTACGGTATCACTTCAATATCTTTATTGTTCATCTATCTATTGCATTTGAAATCAGACTTTCTTCAACACTTGTCCATTCTACCACCCCAAATTAACACGGATCACAATATATTTGCATTCCGTTCTATAATTCCACTTTCTTAAATTCAATATTTCTCTTTATCATCACCTTTTCGAACCACCGACAAATAGAAGAAGCAAATAAAAGAAACCTTACCCTTATTCCTTCAATACCTGATCACCTCAACGCAAATGTTCGCCGATTATTTTATCACCCGACCACCCTAACACAACCAACTATTCCACAGTAACACAACTAACTACCCCACTGATGAATACACCACAGCATCTGAAACATCAACATCCCACATGAGACACCGATTTGGCTCAGCATTCCACAAACAAACAACGCAGGAACCCCACTAAATATCGTTCAAAGTGGCCACGCCACACACCAAGTACCCCAAAACTGGAATCCAACCACACCGACAACTCTCCGTATGACATAATTTGTCATCTCCTTATCACTTACATAATCAGCAACCAATCAGCAACAAATCAGCAACCCTATCCTCTTCATTCAACCGGCCTATGGAGCTTCTTAGCTGCTTGGCAGAGATCATCAAAACATTTGGATGGATCGGATTTTGGATGTTGATGGGGCCCTACGTCTTTTTGATAGGTTTGGACGTTGTGGTGTACGGATACAGGATATCTTGGGCATTCTTCAATCCAAGGCCCAAGATGGTACGAGAAGCCAAAAAGAGCCAGTGATCCCTGTGGGATGATCACGATCTAAGAATCCTGAACTATCAGCTCTTCCTCAGCAGGACCATCTTGCCCCATCTTTATATTATACCATTCCTTTGTAACAAGTTTAGCAATACTTATTCCTTGTAATTAAAATCGAAATGGACCAATTGAAAGACCTCAAGGAGATGTTCCCGTCGGTGGAGCCACGCACAGTGGAGGCAATGATCATTGCCTCCCAGGGCGACCTGGAATCCGCCACAAACGCCCTATTGTATCTCTCCGACCCATCAATACCGTCATCGGAGATTCCACCTATCAGAGGTCAACCTCCGGCCCCACCAAAGAGACCCAGCGAAGAGGAGATCCTCAAGAGGAAGCAGATGCTTGATGACGAGGCCATGGCCAGAAGATTGGCCAGGGAATACCAAAGAAGACCACAGCCTCAAAGACCGCCAACGGTGGATGACAGAGACGATAATGAGGAGGACTTTGTCGACACAATTAACAAGAACTTGAATGAAGCAAGATCAACAATCGGAGGCTGGTTGGGGTCGGTGGCCAAGAAGTTACAAGAACCCCCACAACAGGAGACCAGGCCAGAAGGCAGACCTCATTATGATGAGACCCAATTGGCGCCTCCTAGATTACCAAGCAGAAGAACTACAGGACCATTATACTCAGCATTAGACTCGGTCACACCACAAGGATCCCACGGCGGCCAAGGTATCATCCCACCGCAAGAGGGTATCACTTTACAGGACGTGACAGGAGAGATAGATCCTGTGGAGGAAGTGAAGAAGGAAAAGACGAAAAACGAGGCGAAATGGCAGGCTTTGACTCAAATCGCCCCTGAACCAAGCGTGGGCACAACAAAGGTCACAGCCGAAGCCGTCGGCCCATCCTCAACAGACAACGGCAAGCCATTTGATGACGGCGAATTTGTCGTCGATGATAGTGAGGACGACGACGATCACGAGAAGGAATCCGAGGTCAATGTGGAGCAGAAGACGGAGAAGAGCGTGGAAAAGGAGCAGAAGACGGAGAAGGAAGAAGAGAGTAAGGTGGAATAATGTCCTTTTGTTTCTATTATTTTCTGTTTATTTCTGTTACTTCAATTTGAACAATTATTGACTCCCCCCAGTGTAGACAAGCAATAGATGGGATCACTCGAATTACTACGTTACAACCCATTGGCATTGAAATGGAGGAGTGACAGCTGTTGCTCAGCATCACGTTCTAGCCGAATACTTTAATTAATACTTACCTTAATATAACTAACCATTACAAAATACCTCAAATTCACTACATGCAAAGCAAATCCTTACTTTTCCCTTCTTCTAACTATTCCCCGAGCAACCTTACTCAAACTCAACATTCCTCTCTGTAATCCCTCTCCAACATCCACCACCTTCGACTTTGTGGAATCCAACCCTGCACTCAATCCATAACCCACACCAACCCCAACAGTGGGCCCACCGCCGGTGTATTCCGTATTCAAAGCCACTTTGATATTTTTACCAAACTCCCTCTGTGTGGCATGAGAAGTGCTCTTTGCCAATTCCATTTGAGTGAGAAGCCAATGATTGAGCATCGTGTCATATTGGGCCTGAATATCCCTCATATCCCTCACCTTGGCAATCTTCTGTTCCTCCGT
Source organism: Saturnispora galanensis (assembly GCA_030584985.1). Classification (NCBI taxonomy): domain Eukaryota; kingdom Fungi; phylum Ascomycota; class Pichiomycetes; order Pichiales; family Pichiaceae; genus Saturnispora; species Saturnispora galanensis. The sequence continues at coordinate 103,847 of JAJMCD010000015.1, read as the reverse complement.
CCTCTTCGATGTAATAATAGGAAGCACAGATGGCATTAAGTCCCTTGAAGTGGCCACCTTTTCCTTCATCGGAGTAGTAGCGGCAGATGGTCCCGTTGAGGCCGTGGTTGTTGTAGCAGACAACGAGACCCCTCCTCCTGTTGTGTTATAGCTTGTATCGTGATCCCCATCATTGTGGGTTGTGGTTTCCGACTTCAACGTCCTGTTGTCACCATCAGTTTCGTCGCCATCATCGTTGTGATCTTTTTCCAACGTTCCAAGTGAGGCTTGATCTGTCATTACACTCTCCGAGTCTAGCCCAGCACCAAATTGGGTTCTATTTCTGTCTAATTGAGATTCAAACCTCATTATCGATTCTCCTCCAATAGAGGTGACATACGTGTCATTTGTTGCCGTTTTCGTAAGCTGCGGTGACTCTGGCGCCGTGTAACCAAGTTCCCAAGGCTTATCATCGTTCGGCATATAAGAAAATTCGCTAACAAGGTCATCATGGTCAATATCTGCTGAGTAGACACTTTGAGAGTATCCTGCGCTTTGGACAAACTGATTCATATTGTCCGGGGGCTGGAATTGGGAGGTGAAAGTCGAGATCATCGTGTTGGTCCTCGTGTTAGCATTGGTGCCAACTGACCTGGGGTCAACAAAGTTGTGATAATCCATCGAGTCTTCTTCTTCTTCCACATCCACCGGCTGTCTGGAAGAGGGGGTTCTGGTGGAGAAAATGTCCATATCGGTGGTAATCCGTGAAGAGATGCTTGGATCCCTTGTTATATCCACATTTGGGTGGGCTAATTCGGGGATTATGGCGTTTTGTGGAGCATCTATTTCTGCCTCTTGGGGCTCCTTTTCATCATGCGAGTTTCCCTCAGTATCATCTGAAGACGCTGAATCATCCTCCTCCGCCGGGGTTGGCACCAATTGGTTCAGTTCGTCGTCTAATTTGATACCCTTTATTTGGTTGATTACGTGGCTATCCTGCTGCTGCAGTTGCTCTTCTGCGCTCCACGAGTCATTCGTCTCGTTTTCCGAGTTTGACTCCGAGTCTTCATTTTCGTAATGGGATATCAGGTCCTTGTAGTCACTCTGGGGCTCAATTGAATCCATACTTGAATGAGGTGTCGTATGTGTATTTTTACTACGTCAACAGAAAATCAACTCTTTGTAGGGGTAAATTTGGTGGGGAAAGAGGCCCGATAAAAAAGGCCCTTTCGGTATGATTTTTTTAATCTCGAGCAATGCCCCCAGTAGGTTTCCCAGTAAATCTCACTATATAAACTGAAGGCCTGCTGGGTAAAAATTTTCACCTACAGCCGCTACTTCTTCTTTCCAGGGTACGGTTTAGGAGAAACCAACGAGACCACCGTCAGCGGATGGGGATCCAATGGCTCTCCCCTTGTAAATACCCGACCCTTGTGGAATTTTATGATGAACGCATTTCTTAACCTTATCTACATTACCTGATCTTCAATGAACAGAGAATAAGAACGTTAACTGACTTCCCAAATGTAATCACTCTTCCCCAACAGGCAAATCTTCCTTCTGAACCTTGATCAACTTCACCCTAATGGTGGTCTGAGGGTTGCCTCGAAGTGTATCCCCTGTGAATTCCACATCACATTTCAACTGAACCATTTCTAGCGCACCTCTGAGAACACCAACCAAGACGTTGGAATACCACAACCCTCCCTCCTGGGCTCCCGGAGGCAACTCCACGAATTCCGCAAGAGGGTTCTCGTTAAGAACTAGCATAAACTCCTTTGCGTCCTTTGACCAACCCTGGATATCTGGTGTGGTATTCAAGAAAGATTTAAACCCCACCTTGGAAATGACTTCTGCAGTCTCTTTGAAATCTTTACAACGAGCCAACTGGGTTCTACTGAGAAACTCTTCTATGAGCCTGATGCCGATGTTGTACCCCATCTTATCCAATTCCTCATTAACCTTTAAGGATTGGCCCCCCATTTCATCCCATAACTGGGAAACTAGCGCCCCGTAAGTCAGCGCAAACAACTCTCCACTGATCTTGTTTCCGGAGTCTCTCCAGAGCTCCTCTCCTAGCTTGGTATTGGACATGGAGTGAAGGTTAATAGCAGCTGGTGTTTATTGGTGTTTTAAAAATAAGAGATGGAATCGTCGTAATAGAAAAGATGCTCATACGCTCATCATAAAAAGTTACCACAATAGCTCCTCCTCAAAATAATCGACCGATCTTTCCTCACGTAAGTATCTGCAAGCAGCCAAACGAACAGCTGCGTTCATTTGCGCGGGTCCACAGGATATTAATGCAGTGGGAGAAGAAGATGTGTCGTTCAAGTAGGAATGCAATTCTTCATCCAAACGTGGCTTACGATAGAAGTTGATATTGAAGGAGCCTCTATCTTGACTGAGATCAATTAAATGATTCAAAAATGCTCGAAATTCTTCTTCTTGAAGCTGCACCTTAACATTTGTGGGCATGTCACCCTCGTCCACAACAAGAGAGGTGCTTATTTCGGTCACAGGAGCGGACTTCTCAGCGGTGGTGAAATCAAGAGTATCACAATCATATTCCCTCTTACCACACTCATGGTTAGTTCTACTTTCAACGATCTCTTGTAACCCCCAACCCTTTAATTTCCTGGTGATGAAGATCTCAACTTGCAAGACATCTCGATATTCAGTAAACGTCTCAACTTCCCTTCTGAAAGCCATTATGCTTTCAAAATTCGGAACAACCCAGATGACGGATATCTTGGATTCATCGATACCACTTTGGTCACCTCGGATTTTTTTGGCATGGTGAATATGGACCAAATCCATCGTCAAAGAATAAATGACCGCCATTCCAACCCCGCCTGCAACAAGAACACTCTTATGATACTTTTTAAATGGAAGAGCATTTCCATATGGTCCCTCAATCAGAACTTTGATTTTGCCATCCTGAGCAACATGCTTTGCAAGACTTTTGGTGACTCCATCCTTCGCTCTAATGGAAAAGACCAATTGGTTGTAGTTAGCCTCATTGGTAGCACACACCACGGTGAACGGGTGGGCCTGCCAAAACAGGTCACTCTTGAGAAAATATACCCAGCAGTAAGATCCAGGAAGTGGCTTCCACGCTCCAGAATGGTTCACGACCATTCTGATGGAATGAATAGAACTTTGGGGTCGATAGAGAGCACTGCATTGAACCCTCAAGACCCCTCCAGAGCGGATAATTTTACCGATTCGCATCAGATATTCCCACGCCCAAATACAGTATGCGGCAAGTAAATACTCGTTCCATCCAAGGGTGAGACAATGATACCAAGCTCCAATCGCAAAAACAATCAAACACGCCTTGTGTGTCAATTTGAAGAATTCGTAGCCTATCTTCCGGAAAAAGGTCATCCCGACAGTGGTGACAATGGCAGCAAAGGAGGCATTTGCACATCTCCACTTGAGCAACCCCCAGCGATCAATGTACTCGCCTCTAATATTGATAAAAAGGAGATAAAAGCAGCAATGGACAACAAGTAGAGTGAAAGTAACACGGGCAATCCATCTGTGGAAGACCTGGAAGCTCCTATATGATATCCCCGTAACAGTTGCCAACAAGTTGTTTCTCGTAAAGAATAGAAATACCAAAGGCAATTGGATTGTGGCAATGATTCCCGTTCGATCAGCAATGGCCACGTACCGTTGGCCCCTTGGACAAGTAAAAACCGTGTTAGGAGTCACGATTTTGTATCCACATGAGCAAAAAATCACAACCAAAGTAAGATATCCCATAATCACCAACCCATGGACCAGTAAGGGCATCGTGCACATTGCATCCATAATATTTTCGAGTTTGCGGTGCCTGTTTTTGCACTCGGATTTATCTATGCTCTTGACCACGCTGTGAGGTTTAACAATTTGCGGATAAATCATCTTTCGTTTGATCCACAGCGAACAGTTAGATGAAGAAATTCGGTTGTTGAGGTTTGGTTCGCACCACTGAATCACATTGGAGATGGAGGCAATCAGCATGACTATTCCCCAATAAATGTACAAATAAAGACCGAATTTTGTAGCCAATCGCCTCTGTTCAACCAAGTTCACTACTGATTTGAGCGATAGATCATACAAGGTCTTTGGAACTCTGACGGGGTTTCTAAGAACAATCTTCGCAGATTCTTCCAAGATAGTGTCAATTCCAATATCATTCACCTCCTTGCTTACTCCTAGGATTGCTTGATTCTTCATTCCTCCGTCTTTTAAACTCATCTTTGCCTTTTGAGCCTCCAGAATCCATCTCACCTTGTACTTTTGATGAATGACTTCATCAAAGTCTATTAATTCACTTGCTGTCCTATTCAACACCCCCATCAACTCCATAAATTCCCACCTCAATCCGCCTTGAGCTTTGCAAGCGTCAATAAATTGTAACACACCATGGGACAAATCCCTTGAATCTAGGGAATACTTTTCAATACAGTTCATCACCGTGCCCACAAAATTCAAGTCGCCACAACGACACTTGTACGACAAATCTGGCAAGGGACAATCAAAGGGGAAACTCGTAAAATTCGAAGCTACATAAAAACATGATGCTCCATGAATGTTTGAAATGCCCTTAGCAGAGATAGGTGGAGTTAATATCAACCACGCAAATAGTAGCAAATCCATCAACATCCAATGAGTGATCGTTCAACCGTGGAGGAAAAGGAGGAGGCCATTCATTTATTCGACTCGGCGGAGCGCCTCAAGGGCAAGCAGGATGTCACGTGCTCATCACTGCTGAGCATCTTCCACTTCCACTTCCACTGCCACTGCCACTTCCTCTGCGTCCGTCTTTTCCTCGGCCTGTTGTTCTTGTGGTTCAGCCATAGCACCCATTATAACAAGAATAATCAAAGGCGGGACAATTAGCTTCCAATGGCGTTCAATGTATGTTTTATTTGAGTGGTCTTTCTTGGAGTAGACAATTTCATCGAATTCGTCGTCAGAATCATCCGACGGAGTCAGAGAGGACTCCAATGGTTCCTTAGCGTCCTTATTTTGTCCAAGCCTCTTTTTGGGCTTGCTTTTCGCAGCGTTTTGTTCCTTGGCATCTGCATTGGGGTTAGATTTCAGTTTTAACGCTGGAGGGTGAATAGGGGCGTCCTGAGTGACAATCAGCCTCATGGATTGGTCTTCGGAAATAGCAGAATCTGCCAATGTAAGTGATATATGCTCTATTTGGTTCTGACGATCATTCAATTGGATTTGCAAGGCAGACTCAGTATGTATTAATTGACGCAAGGATCCCTTATAGTATTGAAAACAAGGATAAACAAGTTCCCCATCCTTTTGCAACCCTAAGCACCATTCCCCGACATCCTCTCTGATCAGCAATGGAATCAACTCAATCATTTCGAAGGTGGAATTAAATTGACCCCATTCAACAATGGACAGCTCAGACGCAAGATCTTTCGCAACTAGCTCATAAATAGAAAACCCCTCAGCTAAGATTCCGCAAACCCAGACGACCAAAATAGACAAGAGGCTCCGAACGGCCACCATATCTTCAGTTACAATGAAGAAGGTGAGAGGTGAAAAATAAACGGCTTGCTCAGCATTCATATTAAGAAAGTGTTCGTTTTTACATTAATTAGCTACCAGATATCCTTTATGCGACCTTCTCAAAAACAAACCCCAAGTAGAATGAACAGGCATCTCGCTCATCACCATCAACACCATATCTTCCGTCATTTAATCTCAAAGATTGAATCAACGGTCCGGGCAACATATTGAAGTAATTGGCGATTTCATTCTTGAAGAGATCAAAAAAGTTCTTCTTGTATCTCAACTCCAAGTGGTACTGCTCGCAAATGGCTCTAAACTTTTCAAAGGGAACCAAATACTCCGGGACATTATCCACGGCATCCTGTAAATAATATGAATAGACGTTACCAAATGCGTTGGGGAATTTGCCATCCTTTGGTGGCTCCTCTGGAAAGGTGACAGAATAAATGGAGTTTCCCCACGACTTCTCCCCAGGACCTAGCTTCTTAATCTTCCATTTGATGAAATCAGACGAGGGGATCGTACCAATGAACATGCCTCCCCTTTTGAGGGATTTACTCACGTTCTCAAGCATCTTGTGCACACTATCCTCGTCGGCAAACGCATAATGCATGCAAAACTGCATGCTCACGTTATCGAATTGATAATGGCAAACTTCCTCCGGTTGAAAGTTGGCCAATGTTTCCGGTATTGGGGTTGTGAAGTCACCTGTGGCAAAGACAGCATGAAAGGGGAATCTCTGTTTTCTGTACCTATTAATAGCCTCCTTAACACTCTGGTCACTCAAATCCACTCCCACATAATCTCTCGTCTGAACCATTTGCCATTTGGCCAAATCTCCTCCCTTACCACACCCCAAATCCAAGACCGATCCTTCATGACGACCGTACTTATGGATAAGCATATATTTGATACAATTGTTGAACGATCTCAACCGATAAATTGCTGATTCCGTCCTCTTACTCTTACGGGAGTTGTGAGTTTGAGTATTATAAAACTCTTTCACAATCGTGTCCTTACCCTCCAAATTCAAGTTCTTGAGGTATTGGACCTTAACGTTGACATCCTCACTTGCCATAGATTCTGGCGCCACAGGCGTCCCCGCCGAAGGCACTGCCTCCTTATTGGCATCTGTATCCACCTTGGCCGACAATTTGATTGAATTTAATTGACGTTCGTAATGTTCCTGAGACATCCAGGCCGGCTTCTCCAGCTGAATCTTGGGCTTCTTCACAGCTGCGGGTTCAACCGGTGGGTCTTCTCTTTCATTGACTGGTTCAACAGATCGTTTTATAATCCGGGCCCCCGGAGCTGGTGAAGGGGAGATTCCATTCTCAGAAACTGAACCAGCACCCTCTGTCTCTTGTGTTGCTCTTCTTCTGCTTTGTTTGATGATTCTCTTTGGTCTTAGACCTTCCATTTACTTTATAGGATGATAGTAGGAGAAGAAAAACAGAGGTTCCCCACGAAATTTAAAAGTTTCCCAGTAACTTTTTGGTGAGTGTCCAGTGTCCAGTAAATTTTCATGAATGTTTCCCAGTAATTTTTTCTTGTTCCCAGCAAAATTGGTCGGCCCCTTCTGGGTCCTGCAACTGTTTTACTGTTACTACGGGTAGATTCACTGGTCATAAAATCTTACTCCACATACATCAACGTCTTTTCATCTTTTCATCAGATAATGTCTAGAAGATCAAGAAGAACAGAGGTGCAGCCGAAATACACACCAGAGGAGCTAGAGCCCGAACAGGAACTTCATGAAGAGGAAGAAGAGGAAGAAGATGACGAAGGGGGAGAAGTCACAAGATGTGTGTGTGGTAGGGAGGAACTGGACTCCGATACAGGAGACCCAGGTTTCTTCATCCAGTGCGAACAGTGTTCGGTGTGGCAGCATGGAAACTGTGTGGGAATTTTGGATGAATCAGTGGCCCCGGAAATGTACTGGTGTGAACAGTGTAAGCCGGAAATGCACACCATCTTCAAGGATGAAGATGGATTCATGAAATCAAAGTACGAGCCCAAGAAATTGACAAGCAGGAATAGACAGGATCCAAGAGACAACCATTATGAAGCGATGTTGAAGAGGGCGCTTGAGGAATCAGTTAAGGACACAGAAACCAAGGAGCCACCAGTAGAGGCAAAGGAGGAGCAGGAAGATGAGGAGGAGCAGGAGCAGGAGAAGCAGAAAGAGGTGAAGAAGGATCCCAGGAGCCCTGTGAAGGGCAAGACCATACCGAAGCGTAAAGGAACGAAGAAGAATGCAGGCCCGGGTGTGGCCAAGGTGTCGAAAGCCTCAACAACAACACCAAACAATGGAGGATTCAAGGCCAACATTCCAAGCACGAAAATCTCATCAATGGAGATGACTAGAAGGGTGTATGCAATCATGGAGTTCCTAGCCAACATCCAGTCCAACTTAAGCGCAGAAGATAAGTTTAGAGATGTTTTGGAACAGCTAGAAAACAAGGATCTTGATAGATCGATCAGTGGAATGAGAGAAGATTTGGTTCACCAGTACAACGATTGCGTTTCCGGTGTCGATAATTTGATGTCATTGGTTAATGAATGGGTTGAGAAGTACGATTCATGAGCCTTGACTCTGCTTTTATTATTTGTATTTTTAATTTTGGTGTTACAAAGGCTAAATCAATGTTATATTTTCAAGGAATTGATCACTGTTGATGATCCCCGTGCCTCCTAGGACTACCCGGGTGCCATTATTGGCGTCATTGAATTCCTGAACAATTCTAGCCTCTTCGTACGTCACCCCTCCAACGCAATAAATAACAACTTCTCTTGGGGTATCTTTCACCTTTGAGGCATCTCCCATGGTCTTGAATCCCAGCTTGGAAGTATCACCCAATCTCAAAGAATCTAAAAGAAGGGCCAAGCGGGGCTTGCATTGCATGAAGACGTTTGCATTTTCAGTTTCATTGCCACCGGTTAAGTGAGATAACCAATGGCCCACGTTGGACTTGTTTGTAGGGTTTCCATTCTTATTGAAGACGTTATTATCCAATCTTGATTTCAAGCCATAATGCTGTATCACCTTGTTGACAAGAGAAGTGATCTCGGTGTTGTTGATCTTACTTAATAAGGTTTTGATTGCACATTCGGGATGAGCCTCATACTTCAAAGCATAGAGAGACAACACCACCTTCTGTGAGTGCAATGGAAGTGGAATGGCACCAAACAAGAGTGCCTGGAGCTCATCCAGATCGCTCTGATGGTGGGATTGGTCCACATTGCAGCACATGTTCTGCTCGAATTCCGATCGGGCCCAAATGTTTAAAGAGTTGATTCTTTTGTCTATTTCCGAAGATAACATCATGTGTTTTGACAAGTTGAGAGATAACTTTTTGAATTGAGGGTAGTTCTCTAGAAAGAACTTCATATCCTTTATCGAATTGATGTTGGAGTTTGTTTTGGTTTGGGTTTTGTAATCGTCGACAAAGGTTTTCAATTTTGTAGACAAATCTCCAAAATTCAAGTACATTGATTCTGAGAAGAACTTATCCTCGTTGGGGTTCATGATGACTTTTTCCAATTCCTTGGTAATGTTGACGACATGGGACAGATCCACAGTGTTGGACTTGGTTTCGATTGTCAAAAGCTCATGAATCATCGACTGGTAAGTCCATGGAAATAATAGCGGAGTCACAGGATCGTTTTTTCTATCCAAGATCCACAGTTGAGGTCTTCTATCCGATTCCACCTCTATCTGATCGAACAATTGGACGTTGGATTCGATTTCAAAATTAATTGATTGGGCTAATCTGTTGGCCAATTTCGAGTTCGATTCGAAGAGGATTCCAGGTTTCAGCTTCAATGAGAGGCACATGGACAGCAATCCGTTTGTCGACGCCACCAAGGACGGTGGGTCCCACGTGGTGCCAATTGTCGGAATTGCTGGTAAATCTCCATTGACGCAACTGAACAAATTTGAGTTTAAGACATAGTAATCCCAGAACACTTCCTGGACTGCCTTCACCAATTCCAACTGGTCGGATTCCGCCAATCTCTCCAATTGGGGTTTGGAAACTATCCCATTAAAGTATATCCAATACTGAGAATACAATGGGTTGTCCAGCTCCTCAACCAAGGATTCCATGACTGCAGGATCTGTCGGATTGACCAACACTATGCATGGCATCGTTCTTAACGGTGTTCTATTGGTGTCCTCCACGGTAGACAATAACCCCACGTTATGCTTCAATAACGTGGTCTGTGTAGTTGCAAGCGCCATGATCGTTGCTGTTGTTTTATCCAAAAGAAGAACACGTAAAGACTCTCCGTGATCGCTACCCAATAGGGAATCAATGTACACCGATGTCACTTTATACAAATCCATTGCTTAATGAATGGGGGGTGTGAAGATTGTACCGATAAAAAAAGTGGACAAAATTTTAATAAATATGCAAATTGTCAATCATGCGATGAGGTATTCACTTTGTAGGTTAACTCCATGAAACGAGGCGTATGGGAAATATATATTGGGCCTTTTTTTGGAATCTTAAAGTCATCCTGAAGAAGAATTTAAAAACTGAAATGGCAAAAATTTAGATGACATGCTGGTAAATCCGGATATATGAAAGCCTATTTTAGTAGATTCCTGCGGATATCTTTTTTGTCCGTTTTTCTGGCTTTTAACGGTAATTGGAAGGCGCTATTATAATGTGGCGGATGTTCACATGTTGTGGCGCAAAACCTAATGGCGCATGCATTGTTTTTGTGGCGCATGGCCACCTAACTCTCATTCTCTTGATCAATTTCATCTTAAAATGGGTTCATTGCCTCCACGCGAGACGGTTAGAGAGCTTTCGAACACTTCATCGGCAAAGGCCAGTCCTGAGAAAGCCTTTGAAGATAAAGGTTTAATGTCGCACGTTCAAAGTGTGCTGGAAAGCGCCCCTATTGAACCCCAAGTCGGTAGGAAATTGTACCATCCAGATTCGTTTCTGTCCCAATCAACGGGACAAGAGTTGCCCATACAGAGAATCCACTCTTCTAATTCATCATCGATGATCTTCCAGCAATCAGGATTGAATTTGGCGAGCAGAAACTCCCAATTCGCCATGACGTCAATGCAAACACCAGGCATCGAGCGACAACCATCGTATTTGTGCTTCCAGACCCAAGAAAGACAACCACCGAGGTCCCAGGGTCCAACTCCGGTCCAGAAATTGCAAAGGAGATTGGATCCATCAACCTCGTCCTTGGATACATTGAAGATGACCGACTATGAAGTAAAGGAGAAACCGGAGCCTGTTAGGAACAAGGAAGATGATATTGACTTCTCCTCGTTTCTCACATCAAGTCAGCCTCAAACAAATAGCAGAACGCAGCAAAAATTGTGGCTTCAAAGAGAAACAATTCAATCACTCAATGATCCCAACCAGTTAACAAACGGAACCCCAATATCGAACATCTCAACAAGATTCAAGTATGAGGAGGTGACACGATCTTACATGCACATACGTAGAACTGGAAACCCGATAGTAGAGTCTCTCAGAAGATTGGACCAATTACCAATGAATCCCAAGGTGAGACATCAAATCGATAACAAACCGACAGCCTCTGCAATCGATAGATTCACCAAATCCACCCAAGAAGAAGTATTAGATTCACTTTGGAAAAAGGCAATTGACGCCTATATGATTGCTCCTCCACCCCTCATAGCAAAAAACAATCAAGTGAGAGAACCGGAAGGTAAGCTCTTAAGTGACTCTCCAACGAAAATAGCCCCTCCAATGGACCCCGTATCAGCATCTCAACTGTTCCACATGGGTGAAAGAAGTTTCGGATCCCAGCAGAACGTCAATCCCACGATAAAATCGAATCTCTCAAGGGAGCTATCGTAGCATCCTCCCCCAGCTCATTTCTCTTTCTCTTTCTCTTTCTCTTTCTCTTTTATATTCAAATGAATATATAATGCTAATATACAAATGTCATTCACATGACAGTCCCTATAGTAGTGACAGTAGTCGACATATCAGTAGAGGTGTCTCCAAAGTTGTTATTAGGAACCCTGAATCCAGACATCTGACCTTCCAGGTACACCTTGTTAATAACATCCTCCAATTGGCCCGAACTCTTCAATTCCAAATACTTCTTGTACAATCTCAAAGCAGAGCGAGCATCCTCGATGGAATCATGATTACCCTTTTGAACTTCATCATTCAAAACATGATAAACCAAAAACTTCAACCCCAACTTTCTCTTCTCCGACTTGGAATAGTAACATAAGGCGGTGTCTCTAACTTGTGTTGGGGGAACCTGGATATTGATCATCCTGAAATCCCCAATAAGAGAATGCCCCACCATGACACACCCTAAGTTCAATAAGAGCCAAATTCTCCTATATGCAGTTTGTAAGGTAACCAACGACTTCTTCGACACCTTGGGGTCCAAATCCCCAACTTCGATACCGGAAAATAACGTCTTGTAATCATGGATCCTCTCATTGGTCACAATATAGTCATCAATGAAACAATCCCCCTCTCTAGGGCCTTCACCTCTCAAAACGGAGATTCTACCCACACTCAACCTAGGTGGTTTGACCAACCTCTTCGATCCCGAGTTACTGAATTCGTATTGAGGTGGAGCCAATTCCACAAACTCCGCATCAATGGCCACTAGTGAGCCCATTTTTGGAGCTTCTTGCCTGGTTAAAAGCTCATATTCCACCTTCATTCCCTCTCTGATGGTTGCGGCAAAGCGATCTCTGTAGAGCACACTATCATCCAAATGGGTCATATAAGACGAAACATGAAACTCGTCTTCCACATCGACTTGCTTGTAAATCACAATGGTAGGCCTCTTCCACCAGTTGGTCATATCTAACGCCTCATTTTCGCTCACTTCGCACACCAAGAAATCATTAAAAAGGTACCATTTGCCCTTATCGCCCTTATTCTTCTTGACCTTAGAATAGGTGACCAAATGGGATTCGTTCTTTTTATTTGTGATTTGAACAGTCAAGCCCATCAATTCATACTTCTTCCTATTTCCCTGGAAACCGGTGATTACGTCTCTTCTAAGAACAGGAGTACCCATAGTGGCCTGAACGGAGTAAAACTCGGGAACCAGCCAACCATCGAACCCTCTGATTTCATTGATCATTTGGTTGTTCATGTCAAGGTTCAAGATGATCACTGGGGGAAGATCGCAGATCTGTAGAGCAGCATTGACGGGATGTTCAACACCGCAATTATCACACATGATCTGTTGTTGGATGTGTCTATTCATCGAGGCCTCCAAATAGTTCAAGATTGTCACCTCTTGGACCACCATAGAATTCAATCCAATTGGTCTTGAATTGATATCAATGGTTTGATAAATGCCTTCTCTTTTCTGGGCTAGAGGACAGAATTTGGAAAAGATTGTGGTGTTTGTAGATACACCACAAATTTCATTCAAATTTGTGGAAACATCCTTCTTGTAAAGTGAGCATTCATCGAACGACAACTTTCTCAAAAGGAACCTGTTGAAGGTCTGGATCATTTTTCTCTGTTTAGAATCATCGTACATCAATTCGTTGTCGTTTATCAACCCAAAACTTTGAGCTTCGGGCAATGAGGAAAACAATCTTTGGAAATTGGAGGGTGAACAATGTCTACCCTTGGATTTCACCATCATATCAAAAAGGTAGCCCAACTCCATCAATATGTTGACCTCATCTGTCACGTCCTGGGCCAAAGAATCCAATGCGTAGTTGAATATTGGCGCCACAAACCTGTACAATTGAAAAAGGGGGTTCATGAACGAGGTACCGGAGTTGGTTTCCAAGCCGCAATAGTTGGTTCTATTGTAAAATTGGAAATCAAAATCGTCGACACCAAACTTCGAGTAGGAGATTGCCAACTTACTGTAAACGTTGGGCACATCACCGTCAAGGGACTTGCAATCGAAAACAGGATGATCCGGGTCCTCTTGATGTCTTTTGACTGTTTGAGGTGGTAAAACGCCGTCCTCCAAGACACTATAATAGTCTTCCGCATCTTCTGTTTCACTGATGAATTTGGGAACATGAGTTCGATCAGGTTTTCCTTTGTAGTTGATTTTTGTGGTTCCGTTATTGTGGTACCTTGGGCCAAATCTTTCCCTGTCGTATTTGGTGATGACATACGGTGTTGATGTTAGATCCAAGCTTCTGATCAGATCGGGGTCAATTTGTGTTGGCAAGCCTCCCACTTTGAACTTCATGTCGTTTGGCCACACCGAGGCGAGGGGTCCGGTGTAAGGTGGCAATTTTATGGAACTTAGAGGGGAGTTTCTTCTGGTGATTTGGCTTTTTGGGGGGATTCTTTCGTTGGGTATGGTTGGGTAGACTAGGGGTTTGTTCAAGAGGGAGAATTTCTGGAGGGGGTCTCTTGTCCAAAGATTCAAGTTATGCATTGGGTCTGTGAAGGCGAGATATTGGCCTGATGGGGAGATGTCGATTGTAGTGATGTAGGAGGGCATGTCTGCGTGGTAAAATTGGGCTCGTGATGGGTTGATGATGTCAATAAAAGTCATATTATCGCCTGAAATCGTTGACATGAGCACCAAATTCGAAACTGTGGGGTGGTGGAGGGCGTAGGAGGCCCTGGCAGGGAACGGGATTGGTGTTTGGACATTTAATGACTTTAGGTCGTACGAGGTCACCCACGCGTCGAAGACCGGCTGGGGGTGTTTGTTCTTGCCTGTTCCTGTCTTGACCGAATATCCTGTTGTAAGCAAGCTGTTGTCTTTGACCGACATGTGAAACAAGCCTGCGGAAATCGGGTTGAATGATTTGATGATCACATCCGTCTTGGGGTCCAAAATATCGATCACACCGTCCATTCTTCCGATTATTACGTACTTCAAGTTGGTGTCTAGGTTCAAGACGTCGTGCTTGTAAGACACGTATCCGGACACCTTCTGGTGGACCGTGTCGATCTTGAATAGCTTAAATCCTGTTGAATCCGCCTCACCACCTACTATTAACTCCGTCTGCGTGTTACTGGTGTATGTCATTGACGTGAGCTTTGTTCCTGCGGAAAACTCCACGTTGTAGATTGTGTACCCTTGCTTGTGGCCCAGTCGGATTCCTGTTGTGGACAGTGTTAAGATACCTCTCTTGTGATTCAATATCTTTAACACCGGCCCCATGTGAGCCCGACAGGAGGTGTACATTTGCAGGGAGGAGCCCTGCAAACTCTTTAATCGTCCGTTCTTCTCCCCTACCCAGAGCAGGTCGTGGGTATCGTCGAATTTGATTGTGGAGACACCATCCAGAGCGTCTTCCGCACTTGGATTGTGGTTCGGAGGGTATTGAATCACAGAAACCTGTGCAATCTGGTTGGGAAGGTGTTAGTATTCAAGTAGATGCAACTAGAGGCATTCAAACCATACATTAGCCCAATTGTCCATCCTTTAAAGGAGCAACTTGTTACGTTGTTATTGATTTATTCTCAGTGAGTAAAAGGTCAATAAGGCACCGGAGGAGATGGAGGTGGCGAATGTGTGATTATACTGATTTTGACACCATTGGAACGTGCCATTCCTTTTTGATGGCAATGGATTTATGCTCACATTGATCCATGTGAGCGCGACATACCTTGAAGTGGAATATCTGTAATGGCATCCGATTCTTTGACTTTGCCTCTTTTTTTTCGTCTCATCTTCACCACGTTCTACAGCTAAATATGTTGAACAACTTCAGACTGGGCTTGAACAAGATGGCCCATGGGGTCCACCATGCACACTCCATGTGTTCCCACACAACCAGCACAACATCGATCATGCAGATGATCACTGCTGCAAGAACATACAAGATCAGAACAGCGGTGAAGAAGTTCTGCTCCCAATGCTACATTGCCAGGAGGAAGGGCAGAGTGTATGTGTTGTGCAAGGCCAACCCAAAACACAAGCAAAAACAGGCTTAAGGGTCTGAATTTTAAAGATTGAAGAGATTGCAGCTTGAGGTTGGTTTCCTCGTGAAGAAGATTTCCTGTCCATATTACCCGCTTATTCACCGTCTTGAGTCATCATGCAGTGCTTAATACCATTATCATTCTATATTATATACTTATGATATTTATACAAAAAATCAGTGTCACAACATTCTATGAAGGAGAGTGAGGACCTTGGTGATTCGACCCCATATCAACATCACAACATGGTCCGACCTTATGGGATCTCTATTTATATACACCTGTCAAAGTAGCTGAAAATTACACCTCTTGAATCCCCCAGATCGACGCCCCAGCACCACCGATGAATGCAAGTGTCTTGTCATGCAATTGTGTAACACACGTACAACCGGTGTCAGCCACCGTGGTGTATCTGGCACCAACAAACTCCAACGTGGCACCCTCATCACCCTGGATCTTCCAGAGCTGAACTTGTTGATCCACAGAAGCGGCAAGCACGTGACTTGCACCAACCCCGGTGATAGATGTCATCGTGCAGGAAGCAGAGGATTCGTTAAATCCCTTAACGGACAAGCTCAACTGGTTTCCAGTGGCACAGATCTCACTCACAATCAAGGAATTGTCATCCCCACCGGTGACCATAATGACTCTGTCCTTAGATTGAGGAAGAAGTTCAAGAGCCCTAATTGAAGACTGATGCAGCTGTTGGTTGATGATGAGGTGACTGGCAAAATCAGCCACTTCCTCAACATCAATATGCCCCTTCAAGACCAATTTACCGCCCTGGATATCAAAATACGGTCTAATATCCGATGACAAATCGTAAACAGTGGAACATCCATCTGTAGCGGCAATAATCAAGTATGGCTTATCACCACCCAAGAGAACCAACCGGCAGTGGAAAATACAGCATGTCTTGTATCTGGTTTCCATCAACAAGGAGAACTTGTTGAGATCAATGTCGTAATAGTGGACCCTGATGCCAGAATCCGAGTAGACGCTCACTAATACAAACCCCACCAGTTCCCCGGCCTTATTGTGGACCTCAAGGGTGTCGACGGCCATGACTCTCAAATCGGGGTTCGTTGACTTGGGCTCTAACTTGTTCACGAGACGTAGACATATTGATTTTGTAGGTAATTGGTTCAACTTCCAGAGGAAAACCTCCTCCCTGGCAGAAGTTGACACAACCCATTGATTGTTCGCCTTGTGGATGGCTTGCATACCACCCACATGATCTCTATAGGTCCACACGGGCTTTAAAGACCCGTCCGCGGCCAAAGTTGAAACCTTTAACGTAGTGTCCTCCGCACCAGTGATGATCACCTTCTTATTGACTTCAGCCGTGTCCAAAATGACCGCGTCCCTGATTTCTCTGCCTTGTAGCCCCTCAAGAAGCACACCATTGATATCCAAAGCACCCTGAACAATTTGAACCCCGGTAGACTTCGTAAAAACGAATCTGTATCTGGAGCCAATCACATCAAACGACCATCTTCTGTGTGCACCACCACATGGTTCTCTCATCAATTCGCACTGTGTGGTTTCATTCCAGAGGAAGAAACAGTCGGATTGGAAACCATAGAGCAGCAACTGTTCATTGACGACTAATGAACCCTCCAATGAGCCCCTCTGAATTCTGCCGGAATGAACAACCTCCACCTGAGCAAGATCCGGGTTGAACTCCATGATATGGTACGAACCGTTCTTGTTGGTTGCATATAACGTGAGCACACCGCTATCCTTGTTGGAAATAACGTTCAACGAAGTGATGGTGTCCCCTTGAGTAATTCTTGGCAAATAGGCGATTGGGTCACTCGATAGACCCAAGTTGTATGCCAAAAGCGTGTCATATCTGCAACCAAAAAGAACCAACCCATTTGCGCTGATGACAGTGTTCAAAACAACCTTTTCGGGTTTGGATAATTCCTTGGAATCAATCAAGCTTAGCCTCTCAGCTTCAAACGTGCGCACGAGGATCGGATCCTTTGGATTCGACGATTCGAAGAAAACAAACAATCCCGCTTCGGTCTCCTTGACCAGAATGTTGGCTAATCTGGAAATATCCCCCTTTAGCGTAAATTGATTCTTGGTCTCCAGCTCACCGGAAGCGTTGAACTTGAGCAAATGGACATCCCCCAACTTGTTGCCCATGACAACAATTCGACTCTTCTCGGAAGACTGGACAATCGAGAATCTTTCAAAAGTGTCGTCTTGGAACAGCTCAATCCATTTCGTATACTCTTGCAATAGAAGTACCTTGCCTTGGGTGGTGACGGCTAACAAGCCATTGCCGAAATCAGTATATTCCTTGATTGATTCCCCCTTGACAAACGTCACACCAGGGGCATGTTGGGTGATCTGCTTCAAATCACACTCTAGCACCGTTTGTGAGTTGGCCCCGATATCCATCTTGATCACCTTGCCATCAGCACCACCAGTGAAACCCCACACATTCTCCTGGGTCTCAACAACATCCACTGACCAGATGTGTCTACCGGTGTGGCCATGGATGAGTCTGTCCTGCACCAACTGGTCTCTACCTCTAGTGAAGGACCAAACACGGGAAGTACAGTCTTCACCGGCACTATAAATGTTTAATCCGTTGTCCCCCACATTATAGAGAGCCAACCCCCAAATACGGGACCCGTGGCCCCACCCGTTGGCCAGAAGCTTTCCCTGAGGTAAATCCCAAACCTTGATACTTCTGTCATCGGAGCAGGAGGCCAGATACTGACCATTTGAAGACATCGTGACGTTGAAGATCGAGCCTTCGTGATCCTTCAAGGTGTGAAGGATTTGCTTTGAATCCAAGTCCCAAACAATTATCCCGTCCATAACTGTACCGGCAACGACCGTAACTTTACCTGTATCATTCTTATGAAGAGTACCCGAGTAGAGAATTGATTTCCAACCACAGTTGGAACTCTTCACCAACTTCAGGCCTGAGGATGTGATAATTGCGGTGTGCACTAAATTGTGTGCGGACAATATGTATATTAAGCTGGCGTCGCAGATCGCATTAGTGGAGAGAAGAGCATGTGTTATCCAGTCTCCAATACCGTACAAGGGTAACTGTCTTGAATTGTCCGCTAAATCGGCTAAATCAAAAACTGTGAGGTTTTGACCCCCCCATGCCACCACTTTAGTGCCCACCACTTGCATGCCATGCACTTTATTCCTTGGGAATACCTGTCTAGAATGGATTTTACTTCCTTTGGCATGATCATAAAGAGAAACGGCTGGTCCTTCTGCAAGAAGAGTTAAGGTTTCGCTAAAAGCTTTAATGGCACATACAGGACCATAGGTCTTCATTGGACTCAACAGATCCGTCGGCGGGCTCATAGAAGTGGCCATTTCTGTCCAATTTGCAAGCACTAGCTGAAGAACAGAGGTGACAAATTTTTCACTCTAGCTGAACTGTGGATTATAGTGGGTTCAAGTAGATGGTTGATGGGGTAATTGTCGTGTGAAAGCTTTCAGAGAGAAAGGAAACACTTTGTTTATAATATAGCAAAAAAAAGGCCCAATAAGAGCCATTGCAAGCATCCTGAGCGTGTAATTTGGTAAAACAATATTAACTTTGATAGAATAGTGGACAAGTATCGAATTTAAGGGCGGTTTAAACTTGATTTTGCTGGAGTAATTATTTTAAACCGTATATCGCTAAAGAACCTTGAGCTTTTCTTCTTCCTAGTAGGAAAACTGAACGTTGGAGAATTTTATGCTGAGCATATTATTTGGAAGCCGTAAATGGTGCCGATATCACCAGCTTTTCTCCAAAAACAAACCCCAGTATATTAAAAAAATGCAAAAAACACACTGGAAACATCTTTTACCTTTCTCATACCCACATTCCCACATTTTTCATTACCTGCTTCATTTATCAAGCCTGAGCCTAGTCTTACGTAATTTTTTTTTCAAGGATGCCATTCTTGTGTATAAACCACTCAAAATGGAGCCAGAAAAGCCGCTAAAATTGCACCGGCCAACGATAGATCACTTTGCAGAAACAGCTCTAGGTCAAAGACGTCTTTTGGAAAGAAAAGGGGTGAGAAAAGCATCACGGAAGTATCATTCTGGCAGAATCAGACCGGATTCGTCGTATTTGGCACAGATGCCACCTCCAATGAAATCCTCCCAGGGGTTGATCATGGACACACCGATGAAGTTTGTTCATGTGTCGACGAACAAGTCCCGTCATGCAATCCACGCAGTCAAATGGACCCCAGACGGTCACCGTGTCTTGGTGTCGTCGTATTCGGGGGAATTCACTCTCTGGAACGGGACTCAGTTTGGATTCGAATCAATCATGCAGGCACATGACGCTCCGATTATGACATTAGAGTACTCCCACAATGGTAGATGGCTTTTGAGTGGTGATCAATCGGGATGTATCAAGTTTTGGCAGCCTAACTTCAATAACGTTAATATCATCCCTCAAGCCCACAAAGACTCAATCCAAGGACTCAAGTTCAGTCCAAGGGATACGAAGTTTGTGTCCTGCTCGGATGACCAGCATTTGAAGGTCTGGGACTTCACAACGGGCAAAGTCGAGCAATCAATCAAAGCACATCATTGGGATATAAAATCGTGCGACTGGCATCCAACCAAGGGTCTGATTGCCTCTGCATCGAAAGATAACTTGGTCAAGTTGTGGGATCCACGGGGAGTCACATGCTTGACCACGATCCATGATTTCAAACACACTGTGTCGAAGGTGACATTTCAGCCCAACGGAAGCCAAACTTTAATGGCTGCCTGCTCGAGAGATCATTCCACAAGAGTATTTGACATCCGTATGATGAAGGCGATGGCTGTTATCAGACCCAAGAGCGAAAGCGGGGCTCCAGACGCCGATTTATCTGCATTGGCATGGCATCCAACCCATGCAAATCATCTCACAATCGGTGGTTACGATGGATCTTTAAATCACTTCCACTTGGGGGGGTCATTAGATTTGGCCATGGGGCTGACTTCAAGTTATAAACCTCCGGTGATTAGCAACATAACGCACGGAATCCCATATGCTCATGAGAAGGCCATCTATTCAATGGAATACCACCCTCTAGGCCATCTTTTGTGCACAGCAGGGGCAGACAAGTCAATGAGGTTTTGGTCCAGGGGTGAACCGAGCGACTCGGGGATGTTCAAAGACAACGCATATACAGGGGAGCCAAGAGACACAAAAGCTTCAGAACAACAGGATCAAATGCAGATGCAAATGCAGCAACAACCTCAACAGTCCATGTCCTCGGGTTCGCTTCCGGGGTTTACAGCAATTCCGGGGTTCAACGCATAAGCGCACTGGCCACTTCAGAACCAGCATCTGTACAATTAAACATCTTAATTTCTTTATATATCATAAACTTTCATTAGTAGCAAGTGGTGGTTTTCCCACCGTGGGTATTTGTCAATGTGAT
Organism: Saturnispora galanensis; assembly: GCA_030584985.1. Classification (NCBI taxonomy): domain Eukaryota; kingdom Fungi; phylum Ascomycota; class Pichiomycetes; order Pichiales; family Pichiaceae; genus Saturnispora; species Saturnispora galanensis. The sequence continues at coordinate 83,020 of JAJMCD010000015.1, read as the reverse complement.
GTTATCCTCCTCGAGGACAACACTTTTGGTATAAAGGATCTCATTGGGGAATCCTTTGTACCCTCTTCCACCCCCTCGTCTGTAACAGGCTGAGAAAATGGATTGTTCACCGGCTTGTAATGGCCCTCCTTGTAAAACTCTCTCACCTTCTCTAGGTAGTCTCTTGCGTAGGTGCCTCTGTATGTCATCAAAAAGTGGTAAATCATGTTCAAGGCCAAATATTTAAACTTGAGCCCGCTATGACGTGTAGGGTTGTGGTGACGCAACCCGCAGTCATAATAGACCGTTTCCCCCACATTGCAGATACCGAAGTATTTGACCTCCAAACCGGTTATTTCTGCCAACGTCACCGCCTCGTAGATTGTCTCGTATTGGTGGACCCTTTGAAGGAAATCTACGATTGCGGTTTCCTTTGGTTTCTGACTGTAATCACCGTTGTGGGCCTTTTGTTCGATGTTATATCTTCTCAAGGCTCTGTTTGGGCATTTGACCTCAAGCAAGATGGGGTGGATTTTCGTTGTGGATTTTTTGTTCGTTTCCCTGATTCTGTTAAACACCTCTTCTCTTCTTTCCTTTGTTGTGTTTGTTGCGTCAAAAACACCGATATCTAGGTCATCATTAATGAGGGAATTGGTCAGATTGGCCAAGGCTTCAAATGCATAGAAGTCTCTCCTCTCCTGGGATTTGCCATTTTTAAAGTTGAATTCCATCTTCCCGTCACCCTCCTTCTCATACTTTCGGCGCACATCACCTGCGTTAAAAACCCCTACCCTTGTTCTACCCTCGGTTGATTTGTGCATGAATTGCATCAAGTCTCTGACAATCGAAGACTTGCCTGAGGCCGGTAGCCCAATCAGAACTATGGCCCACTTGGTGTGGAAGTCCCATTCAGGATCATCGAAGGAGAGATTCGAGGTTTGGATCTCCGCTCCGTCCATATTGAGGTCATGCACATGAGCATACTGAGCATCTTTTTCTTCCGTGCAATCGCCGCAACGGTTGTCGGTCTTGGTTCTACTCAGCGGCTCTCCGATCAGACTCTCCTCATCATCAAATATACCCTCGGGGTCCATCTCCTCCTCGTGTTCTGTGTCAGTTTCCGAATTAAAATCAAATATTAATTTTGAAGAGGGAGCCCTTTTATGCCTCATGTGGCGGTAGTTGTGACGGGTTCTGTATTGATTATCAATTGGATCTCCACCGGATTGTGCATCATCCATCAAATCCCACTCCTCCATTCTCAACAAACCACCCACTTCATTTGTGATCAGCTGAGGGGAGTATTCGGGCGTGGTTGTAGTTGTAGTGAAGGAAGACTGATTGGTGTGTAGAGTGGAGGAAAGCGATCTTTTGAGCGGCAAAGATAACTGTGAATAGCTGGATCCATCACTCCTTATTTCTGTTCCACTTAAAGTGTGTTTATGTATAGTCATTGGCCTCTTTTGAGAGAATTAAAGGAAAAAAGAAATGAAAGTGGAGTTGATTTCGAAAAATTCTTCGGATCAACTGTCTCCGCAAGAAAATCCGGAGATGGGTTGCTGCTCATGTGCTCAGCAAACGGTTGTGCCGCTCGTTAATTCAAGCTCTCTCTTGACACCAAAAAAGAGGGCTCGCTGGGATTCCAAGAGGGATGAACACTGAGGTGTAGCACGGCGTATCACTCCCATCAACAGGACAACATCCCGCCTGTTTAGCGCCAGAAATCCTTCCCTTGCAGCTAGTAGGGAACCCCACGGATTTAACCCGTAACACTGGGAAATAATGGTGCCATAAACATCAAAATCCACTACGCATTTGATTTTCTGCGTGAGGGATTTGGCCCGCTCCACAAAAGTCTTTGTAGCTTGGTCCGGAAACCCCTTTCCGGTTACATAGAGGGTATGTGGTTTGGCCAGCGGTGACAGGATGAGATTGGTGAAAATGGCTTCCTTCTCTATAACCACCATTGAGGTGAAATGTTCGGGACATTTTGTTGCAGGTCCGATCAACTGGGGCTGCTGTCCTCCGAGGGCAAAAAGACCTTTCTCAACACACCGTAACCCTAATGAGGTCAAGTCTGTTTGAAAGCACGTGACGAGGCCATCAATGATATAGTCAAGATGTTTTTGGGACCCAAAAAGCGGCACATCCATGTAATAAAGGGCACGCTTGCTTATGACGGTACCGGTGATGATATTGGTCCTAATAATGGCCAAGACCCTCACAATCCTAGCAAATCGTCGAGCCATCAATGCGTTCGTTGTGGGATAAATCACTTTCCTCCTTGTGGCCAGATGAATCTCAACAACTTGTCCTCTTTTTAACCCCGACTCCACCATGGCAAGAGGAACATTCAAGACCTCTGCAAGATTCTCATTCACGCCTTTTGTTAGCACTACAATCCTCTTATCCATCGTTGGTGATAAAAAGAGACAAGTGCTCAGCTCATTCAACATTAAACTCAGAATTAAAAAACTAATAAGTATCAAAAATAAGCGACCTGACTGCATACTCCTCATTGGCATCCTCAACATCCTGCCAGTTGCCAACGAAATCGTCTTTTCCACGTACAATACCGGGCAAAGTCTTGCCGCCACAGTATCTCTGCCAGATGGACTTGGCCTCGGGATCCGTGCCCAAATCTCTCACCGTGTACGGTATCTTGTTCACAGTCAAGATCGTTATGATTCTGTTGGTTCTGTTGTGGATTTGGAACCCCCCGGCAAGAGAGGTGTAGACATAAACAGGCTCATCTTCAAAGGCCATCTTGGCGGCCTTTGGAACGTACACCGACCCGTCAGCCCCCACCCCAGTGGAGCACTCCTTGAGAGCCTTCTCCTTGGAAACGGCCGCCACAATGGCGTCGAATTCCGCGTAATCCTTAAGATCTTTCTGCTCCTTGACAGCCCCAGCAACAAGAACAGACAGCTCGTCGTTCTTGTCAAAAGATCTGCCCTTGGATTCCTGCTCTTTCATTGCGGCCGCAAGTAAAGCCTCGATGTCATCCTCGTCGGCCTCGTCCGTGGTCAGATCCTCACCGTTTGTGTCCTCGGTGTCCTCCACCGCGTCGACAGCTTTAGAGCCCAAATTCAACGGTTTCTCGTGATCGTCGTCATCACTGGTGTCCTCTTGCAGTGATTCCACAGCAGCTTCAATAGAAGCTCCAGTTTGCAGCGATTCCAAAGCTGGCTGTTGCTCCTCTTGTTCGTCAACTGACTGCTTATGCCCTTGCTCAGCTTGTTTCGCAACTGCCTCCTCTTCAACTAATTCATCATCATTTTCCTTTTCAGCTGTCTCACCAGCCTCATCCTGTTCAACTGGCGATGTATTAGGGTTAGAAACGGCAGGTTCACTGTCATCATTAAAATCGTCCTCTGCATCCTTCTTATCTCCACCCTGCTCCCCCTCATCAACCTTCTTCTCCACTCCCTCGTCATCATCATCATCATCATCCTCCTCCTCCCCCTCTTCCGCATCCTCCTCCTCTTCTTCATTTAACATCAATTCCTTAGCGGAGTTGACCAATTGGTCCAATAAGTCGTCTTTATTCATTGCGCGATGACTCGCCGCCTCTTCATCCTCCTTCACACCTGTCAAAACATCAGTCTTGGGCTTTCCCCCATTATGGCTATTGTCCACATATTCCATAGCCATTTCCACAGCCTGTGCATAATTTGGTCCATTGCTGGCTGCCGATAACCCTTCAGAATCATCGGTGAGAGCACCCGTCTGCTTCAACTGATCTAACGTCAATTCCTCATGCGCCCTCTTATCATTAACTGCCATTCTAGATCTGGAGCGGGAAATCGACCGCAAATAAGATAAGGAGGAGGAGTTGGCAATCGAAGGTCTCTCCGGGTTTCTGGATTGACGCTCACCATTGTTGGTTGAATTAATTGGATGATGGACATTCTCGTCGTTGAGACCACCATGGTAGGAATCCCCTCTGGCAAGATGAGGTTTTCTGTCACCAGCAAATGGCCCATCACTGTGGGGCAACCTACCTCTTGGCTCATTGGTCGGTGGAAGCGAAGATAGCGACTTGAGGGAACCACTGGATCCGGATCTGTATGCAGCAGGTGGGATGAAATCCACATCTCTAACTAACTCCTTGCTGGCATCCATAGACTCGAAGTTCAACCCCTGGATGTCCTTCATCATCTTATCCAATTGATCACTAACCTTTTTCGGTGTTTTCTTTGGCAATTGGCCCTTGTTGACCTCCTCAATGATTTCAGTAACGCTCTTAACCCTTTCTGGTGGGATGATATCATCCGATGTCTCGTCAGTCAACGTTGGAAGGCTTTTCTTCTTGATTTGGGTCTTGTTCGTATACCCGCTATTCATTCCACTTGCAGGAACCACATACTGTTCCCCATGACCCCCAAAGATCAAGTTTTCTCTCCTATCGTCTTCATCTGAAACCTCCATCTTCGTTTTTACCTTTTGTGTTGGCAATGGAGATTCGTACTCGTTCAATGCCTCCTTTCTGACATGACCGCTAGCATCTAGGATTTCGTCAAGTGGGCCCTCTGAATCGTCCACCAACCCTCCTTCTGCCTTCAAATCCGCGAGAGTAACAACATTACTGCGAGACTCCACGTTCTTCACAACCGGTCTGGAGGCGGATCTCGATGTTTCGTCGGAAACCGGAATTGATTCATCGGATTTCTCCATGCCTCTGAGGGAGACACCCACAAGAGCAGGTGTGTTGTGTTTCTTAAACTCCTCTAGTTCGTTTTCTAAGTCCATTCCGAAATAAATGACCCGTCAATGGTATGATAAGTGACACGTCGGAAGGGGTCATCAAACGAAGTGGACTCTCGGAGCCCCCCGGAGAACGGAAAAAATAGTTACTGCGGAAGTTACTGGGAAAGTTACTACAAGGTTTAAGCCAAATTTCCCCAGTAAAGTACTACACCACCCACAGCAGAGGGAAAAAAATCCCCAGTAAATTTAGCAATACGTGAAGACTAGAGCCTGGATGGCTCCATTCAAAGCCTCGTCGATTCATTGAATAGAAAGGCAAATTATGTGGCTTTAGCAATAACAATAGGTTAAAGCCTCCGTATGCATTTAATAACATCAGTACGCGGAAGATGAGTAAACCAGCAACTCAAGGACCACCGAATTACCGTTTGAACTCATGAGCTCATGAGCCAATCCGCCAACCCAACAAACACACTCCATTCCCAGGCTTGTTGGCCCACTAACTCGCCTCAGGCATCAAGATCGCTCCAGGCGTCATCAGGCCCACCAGTAACCGTCTTAAAATTATATTTATATAGTCTGATCTTTTTATTCAAATGTTTACTTTTTATCAGCCACCAATGCTTTCATCTTCTCCACAGCACCTTCGATGTTCTTAGGAGTACCCTTGACACCAATATCGGATCTTTCGCTATCCTTGTTTGGAATGAAAATCTTGACGTTGAAATCGGATTCAATGCCTGACTTGACAACACCGGAAGGACCAATCAGATATCTGTGCTTGTTCTTTGGAATGTCAACCCTCTCCTCAATAACACTCTCGTACTCTTCCACCATCGACTTGACAATAGCAATCACCTTTTCAACAACAGACTTGTCACCCTCACATTTAAGAAGATTGGAGTCGTCACCCATATTTGGAAATTGCAATAATCTTCTGAAATCCCTGTCACCCTCATCACCACCGGCCTTGAGAAGAATCGATCTCTTTGTCATCCCGGAAGGACCAATCAAGTTTCTGTACCACTTTGAGTCCACTTCGAACGTTTCAACAACTTGATTCACAGATCTCTTTTCAATGGCTAAAATCCTCTCAGCAGCGTCCTTAATCCCCTTCTTCGACCCGGTCAAAGTTAATTCCACCTTTTCTGTAGAATCATCTCCAACCTTGACATTGACACCGGTATCAACACTGATATCATTCAAGGTCTCACCTCTCTTACCAATGATGGAACCCAGTGCCTCCTTGGAAACAGAAATCACCTCCTTGAAGTCATTCTCCTTCTCATAGTCCATCAACATCTTAATTTCCTCCTGAGCCTTCACAACACCCCTCGATGGACCTCTGATGGTGATCTCAGTTTTACCTTCTCCCTTTGGCAAATTAATCTTAACATGGTACTTGTCCTGCAATCTGTTAATGTAGATCCCACCAGGACCCACCAAGGTCTTGTGGTACTTTTGTTCCACGTTCATAGTCACGGTGGTTTCATCGGCCCATCTCTTGATGAGAGTGTCGACCTTCTTGGACAATTCATCGACATTCGACTTCAAACCAGTGAGCTTGACACCAGTGGATTCATTCTCTTGTTCACCAACATCGATTTTAACACCAAACTCCTCAGAGAGTTCATTAAGATGGAAACCCTTTTGACCAATGAATCTGGCCAAAAACTTTGTTGGGATTTCGATCTCCGTGTTATACTTGGAAGCTTCCTCATAGTTCTTGATATCAACAATCAATTGATCAATTTCCTTGATGGCTTCATTCACAGAGGATTTGAACCCCCTCAAATATAACTCATTGTCGGATGGTAGACCTTCGGCGTTTTGGTTCAATTTGATCTCAATTGTGTTTGGTTCAAACTTGTTTAATAGAACGTTCAATGTGTTACCCTCAAGATGCTTTTGATCATCGGCATCCAATTGAATGGTCCTGATAATCAACGTGGCCGACAGTTCCTTCAATTTGGTAAATGATTCTTCCACCTTATCCAATCTTTCATTAATTTCTTCCAGGGAAGGTAAGAATTCATCATCAGATTGTTGAACAACCAAAATCAGCTTGTTGCCGATATTGGAAAGCTCACCTAAAGGAACGACATAAACTTGCTCTTTCACGGCAACGGATTTGTCCAATTTTGAAAAGAGGAATGATTCAATTGTGTCGATGGATCTGATGTAACTTGGAGGGATCTTGTTGACCAATTCCACAATGGTTTTTCTTGCTTCCTTGATGGATTCTCTGTTGTCCTTATCGGTTGTGAAGGAGATCAAGACCTCGGAAGTTTCAGGCGAGGCGAGGCCTTGATAAGATGGTCCCTTGATCTTGACCCCGGTATCGGTTGACAGCTTTTCCAAGAACTTTGAGTGAATGAGGAAAGATGTCAAATTCTTGGCGTGATCGATGTTATTACCATGGGACTTACCCAAGTTAAGAGAATCGACGACCGAGTCGGAGGTCATTTTTCTGGCTGCATCGATGGCCTTTGGAATGTTGGAGACAAAACCGATGAATTTCACGTTAGTGGTGGATTGATCCCCTGAAGGGATTTCCACCACCACGTTTGTTTCTTCGAACAACTTTTCGGCGTCCAACAAATCGTGCAAAGGCTTTGGAATCGACTTTTCTGTGATTGTGATGTTGGAATCGATCGAATCCAAACACTTCTTTATTTGGTTCCTGGCCGAAATCACACCTTCTCTTGGACCGGTGATTATGATATTGGAGGCCTTGGAGGAAGCATCTGGGATTGTCACCTCGACACCATTTCCATTCAGGTTGAGCTTGGCCACCTGTGAAGGCACGAATTTTTTGATCGATTCCTCAACAGGAACTCTAATGTGAAGATTCTTTGTGTTTTCGTTGACAATGGCCATGATTTGTTTTTTAGCGTCCTGACAACCCTCCACATCACCGGAAATCTTCACGGTTAGAGACTTACCGAATAATTCCTCGTCTTCGGTTGATGGGACAAAATCATCCGAATCATTTGATCCTTTCTCGATGTCGATTCTGACCCCGGTGGATTCAAGGATTGGATTTAAGGTCTTACCTCTCGAACCAATGACTGTGGATCTCAGCTTCGTTGGGATTGTGAATTCCAGCTCTGTAGGCTTCGTGATTTGTTTTAAAACAAACTTTCTTGCCAATTGAACCTTGGAATTCTTCCCATTCAATAAGAAGGTTCTCTTCTTTGTTGTTGAGGAATATGTGGACTCGATCTTCACGTCATACTTGGCTCTAATGTCCGAGAGAATCTTGGCTCTTTCTGAATCCGTCAAATTCTTCTGCTGTTCATCATCGATTATGAACGTCAATTGGGTGGTGGAGGATTTCACCGCTGGCTTGAAGTTGGGATTACTGCCGCTTCTCGATTCCGAAGGCGTTGGTGAAAAGGAACCTTGTCCCCATTTTGAACCTTGAGCCCCCTGAACAGAGGAAGAGTTACCCAATGCTGGGAAGGCCTTGGTATCGTTGATATCCCATTTTTTGGGGGTTTTCATTGGGGTAACCAACGTGGTCTCCGAGTCCAATTGGGAGTCGACTGCGGACAGCGAGGCGTCTGATTGGGTGTCGATTTCGGCATCAGCGTCCACATCTGTCGATGCGTGTCTCTGTGCGAGGAGTTCTGCTGGTGATGACATTGTCAAGTAAAAGAAGAGGGGTTAAAAAGTCGCCACATCACCATCATCAATTTTTTTATAAAGAGCGCACTGGGCAATAAAAAGAATGCCGAGCACATTTTATTGACGATCAATGTCATTGTATTAGTGGTGGTGGGTTGAATTTGGGTTGAGTTTGAGGGGATTTCGATTCGATTTTGTTGTTTCTAACGGCAGGTTTATTTGTAGAAAGATTTGAGCCTTTTTTCACAAAAAGTGCCGGTAAAAAAGCCTACAATCCACAAAAACTGGTTGGATTCGAAACCTGCGAGGAAGAATGTTAACAAGGCAGGACCGGGACAAACTCCTGCAATGCCCCACCCCACTCCAAAGAGGGTATTTCCCAAAATAAAAGGAAGTTCAGTTTTGTTTGACCAATTCAAGTCAAATTTGGCCTCACAGAGCGGCTTGAGACAGTTTGGCGGAGACCATCTCATCCACAGGAAAATGTTGGGGATGATTGTGAAGAGGGGGATCATTGCTAAGGATGGATCAAACTTGGACATGTCGAACATGGAAAGAAACCCCGCCACCTTTGTTGGATCAGTCATTCCGGCAATGAATAACCCCAGGCCAAAGAAAAGTCCGGTGGATGAAGAAACAAGAGATCTGGCAGCAGTCTCACTCTTCTTTTGCAAAAAGGTGGCAAAGCTCGGTAGAATCAAATACGACCAGATAAGACCACCCACGGCTAATCCAAGTAAAACCAAACCGTTCTCCTTAAAAAAGGAGAAGTTGGAATCCCAATTGTAGCATGGACCATCGCAGGCCCATTGATCACTATTCCCTCTTAAGTAATTTGTCACCAATGCGGAGGAGAAGAACGTCAATGTGGCCACAAAAGACCTCCATCTTAATCTACTCAAGCCAGAAAGCATATGGCCAGAAGTACATCCACACCCCGCACTAGTACCCAAACCCACCAATAAACCAGAAACACCCCACAAGGTGGGGGACAAATTTAAGGGGTTGGCCACAACCCCTAATGAGGGCAAAATCCATTTGATCAACCGTGAGGAAAGAAACATCCCGACAACTATTGAAACATTATTGGCATTTGGATTGGCTAAAGCCCCATAAATCGTAGATGAAAACCCAACAACCTTACCTTCCAAATGAAAATACGAGGAGGTAGCTCCCTGAATAAGCAACGCACCAATACTCGACTCCAAGGGCGTAAACATTAAGAGTTATAAGGAAAGAGGGAACGACTCCGGATCAAATCCCGGCAGTTACGTAATCAAGGGTCTTATAATAGCCGGGATTAGCTGCCCTTCTGCTGAACGAATGTACGCATAGTGGGGTCCAGTGGGGTTAGTATACTGGAGGTGTTGGTGATAAAGTCACGGTCACGATGGGAAGAATTTGGTGGCCTTCGAGATGTTTTGAATGTAAAAAAGGATGGTAATTTATTGGTGAAAGTTATCGGTGAGTGATTAAATGAACAATCCATGATAGTCGGGACTGTTTGTTGTTATCAAAAGAGAATTAAGTATTAAATCTTGCCTATATAGTTATTTTCTTGTCGATTTTTGTTCAATGCGTTTCCTTTAATGAGTGAAAAGTTGTTCCACGGACTTTAAATTGCTGAGCAACTAAACGCTCATATGGATATCACACAAATGCACGCTGAACTTAAAGTGAGGCTTCGCTTTTGGGTGAAAACATCAGATGAATTTAGTGAGCAAAATATGATGATTAATATATGTAAAACCTGGATAGACAAATCTTATACTGGATCATGATCACTAATTGGTGGCTTTTCGTGAAAGCCTCAAGTGGTCACATTCATACTATTAATACTATTGCTCCCAGCGTCTGCTGCTATCTATAACCTAATTTCTTTTTATTTCCTCCTCCCATTGGACCCCACACCATTCCTCCACATATGCAACACCATTTGAATCAAAGTAGTTCAAAGGAACGAAGTCTTGAGAGTCGGTGGCCACAACTATTGTCCCCCATTCCATCCCATCTCTCAAAATATCAATGTTGGAATCCTTCTCCAAGTCGATGATCATCTTTGGCATCAATTGGACCTCAAACCGTCTTGATCCAGAGGGATTATACACCGGAGCTGGAATAGTCCATTTATTCTCTGGCTTCAACTTTCCATTGGCGTCATAAAACACGTTACTGATGGAATCCTTGGAGCTATAGATGAGTGGTTGACCCCCCAACTCGTATCTCACCACCTGGCCTGTGTTGAAGGAGACGATTCTCGAGAAGTTCTGGAATGTGGGATCATCAACCATGGCTGCAAGCTCTTCTTGTTCCTTGGTGGGGTTGGTATTGATCTTTGGCAAATTTCCCGACTTGACAGAAACGTTGTCATCCAAAACAGTGCCATCTTCTTGGATCTTCAAGTTATCAGGCAATGGAGGCAAAAATTGATTTTGTGGATCCAAGACTTCCGTATCAAAATAAAGAATGTATCCTGGGAACTCTGGCAATGGCTCCACGGGCAGCACTGGTTTCTTTTCACTTTCTTTACCAGATTGCTGAGCCGCTTGTGCAAACGTTGGCTTCTCAATAACCTTTGCAGTCTCCTGCTTCACCTGCTTCATTTCAAATGGATTTCCTGCTGCAGGTTTACTGAATGGGTTACCACCAGACTCACCAAATGGATTAATGCTCCCCGAGTTACCAAATGGATTGTTACCAAATGGATTTGAACCTCCCTTGTTAGTACCAAATAGACCCATCGTTTTCTCCTTTTGATTTCTTTCTTCCTCTTCTCTTCTCTTCTTTTCTTCTTCAATCTTCATTTGTTGATCTAAGAACTGCTGCTCCCTCTGTTTCATAACTTCCGGATCCTTCTTAATACCTCTGACGGCCCTCACTGCACCCTTTTGTCTTCTACACTGTCTCTCAATGCACGTGAAAACATATATATATCTATCATACCATTCACCCACCAAATCAGCATTTATTTGTGCCAACAGCCTCATAGGGGCCTTACAGTGACCACATTGAGTAAGTTCTCTTGGAATCGGTGAATTGATATCCATCGCAATCGGTTGAGAACCAATTATCGAATCCTTCGGCAAGGGTGTATTTTCAGAATCAATGGCAATATCGATGTAACCAAGAAGTGCATCGGTGGTTACAACTCCCTCCTCGTTATCAGATTCAATTAACATATTGTCAAGAGATTATGATTTCAACGTAAAAATTTTTTTTAAACGTTTAAAAGCACTTTGATATTGATATCAATTGATCTAAACAGCGAGTGTTGAACTGTTTATGCTTGATAGGCATTTTCAATCCGAAATGGACCTATGATAAAACCTTTATGACTTTTAAAACCCGTGAACAGGGTAAAAATGAATGGAGATATGCTCATGAATGATCTTTCTTTTCCTTCTATGTAAAATTTAATATGCAATAGTATCACGTAGTGATATAATCATTGGTATGAATGACGTAGCATGGTCGTACCATATATTAATCCCCATCCTCTCACCTCCTGGAGGAAACTTGAGAAATCAACCTATCGATCTCTCGGAAGTTCCTCTCATTAATTGCAAACTGTCGATGACAATCACTCCAACAATGTTCCTCAAAATCGGTGTATTTCACTCTACAGTTTTCACAGTAGCCCGGCTTCATATCACCCTTGGGCTTTTCAACTCGCTTTTTATTGACAACCTCCTTGGTTATCTTCTTCTCCAGCTCAAGGAATGGACTTGGGGCTGGATTAGTGCGCTTGTTGAGTCGAGACAAAGTATTGACGCCCAGCTTCAATTTAACAATGAGAGACTTGCCGCTGGTGTCTGCTGCTTCCTGTGGCAATATTTCCATCAGCTCATCATCGTTTGGAATAGTCGAATCTCCTTGCTGTAAAATGATTGTATTTGGTCCCTTCATAGAGGCGGCGGCGTGGACCACGGCAGGTGCAACTGCAAGAGACGCACTCTTGCCTGTTGGGAAAACCACTGTCCGCTGAGAATCCTTCAATAGGGTGCGATTGGTGGCACTAGCCCTCATTGGACCTAATCCGTTGCCCCCTTGGGTCTTACCCTGGGAAAGAACACCGCCAATGACATTACTGCCGGATTGGGTGACTCCAGAGGCGACAATTTCACCGTAGTTGCATAAAAGGGCCTGTTGGTCCAATTTAGTCGTAGCGGCGTGCTGGTTATTCACCGCTACACCGTTAATCAACCCAGAGGCTGTCCCAAAAACACTGTTTTCTCTCCTGATTTGTGCGGGTGGATTGGGCAAACCAAAGACAATTTTATCGATTTTCTTCTCCTTGGAAACATTGTTGGTGAATGGCAAGGACCTTTTAACTCTCACGGCCTTGTCTATGGCATCCGGCTGATCTTGCAGAAACTTGTCAAACTTTTCATCCTTCTTTGAATCCAGGACCATCATGTCATCATCGAACAACTCCTTCTTGATCATCTTCTCAAACGATTGGTGCAAACCTGAACCCTTGTATTTGATTTTCGGGTCATCTTGAGGCCTCTTTGCATAATAATTAGCCAAGTATTGCTGAGCGTATTCGACTCTATCCCTGTATGTACGTCTCTTCAAATTGTGGTTATCCTTGGGATAACATGCCTCCTCTAATTGTAGTCTATACTCTGTACACTCTGTCAAATTCTGCAAGCGACGTTTATGCCTTTTAAGTGCCCCGGAGGCAGTTGATGTAATTTCTTCGACAAATATCGACTTTCCATTGGTGCTCTTATTGATTTTAGTGCATTCCTTTGAATCCTTCCACTCTTTCACCACGATTGGTCTCAATCTCTGACTGAGATCATAAATGTAGAGATATGGGCCTATGAAATACTTCATATCGTCCCGCTTTGCCATTGGATCCTTGTCGTTGGTCCCAAAGATTCGTTCATTTTGCAAAAGAGTGTCCAACTGAGCTTCATTCTGATAGTTAAAATCGGGTATTTCTGCGTCTAAATGCTTCATGAATCTGAACACCTTTTCGATTGTCCACACCTTGAGCTGTCTTTTTGGCACAATTCGAAAGATGTCCCCCATTGGGTATTGGATTCTTCTATCGTATGGTCGATTCGTGACAATGATTGTGATATGTTCATCAAAGAATAATTCAATTTTCGCCCCCATTGATTTTAATGCCAACATTGCTCTTTTACGATCCCTATCGTGGGACTCGTCATGTTCAAAGTACACATGTTGAGTAGGTAATAGTTCTCTCCACGTTTGTTGCCATTTTGTCATTTCCTTCTCTTGGGTCTGGCTTTTTGCCTTTTCTGCTGTGATTAAAGTGTGACCCGTCAGAAATGGAACATGTCCGTCCTTCTTGGGTGTGGATGTGCCCAAGATATCTCCGTTATTCAGCTGAGGGGGCCTCTGAGTATGCATTTCTTGATTGTTCAAATCCACCAAATTGACGCGTTTTGCCTTGTTCAAACTCCCTCCAGATTGGTTCACATGATTCTTTGAGTTAAAGAAGTGTTTAGAGCGATCCCCCAATGGGGTTCGCAACTCCAGCTTCTCTGTCATTGGCAAAACGGTGAGTAGCGTGTTGTTGTTGAGGAGGTTTACCCTTTTTTTTGCCTTCAGTGACGCGTCACCACACTAAAAAAATGCTCATGAGATTAGGAGGAGAAGAGGCCCGAGGGGCAGGTTGATGACTTACGGTGGGTAGAGGAGTTTAGGGGTTGAAGAGTGAAAAGGGGGAAAAAGGGGGTAAGAAGGGGGTATTGACTGTTGGAGGAGGTAAATTTGAAAGAGACTATTTAAGATATGAAAGAGAAGGATGATTGGTTTATGTTCTCAGTAGGTCATTGGTGTTAATGGATTCGCGTTTTGGTAACTGATATCACTAAGGGGAGGAAGTAGTTAATTCTATTGCCGACGTGGAAATTAACGAGCTTACTTTACAGGTCTTTAATTCGTTTTGGAACCTAGTTTTTTGATTACTGATTTTGCTGGTTAGTAACATGATACCGCTGATGGTGGATTAACTGAACGTAATACAAAAAAGACTGCTGTTGCAGTTGGATCTTTATTGTAAACAGTATTGTACTAGCTTATTTCCAAATGTTATCAAATGATTGAATTTGCTTTTGATTGTAGCTCGGTTGGCCAAATTTTGATCTGTTATGAATTATGGTGATAGAAGTATTTGAAAATAAGTATCAATGATTTATGGAGAAAAAAACCCACAAACTCATCCCACAAACTCACGGTTGGCTAAATTTTGATTTGTTATGAATTATGGTGATAGAAGTATTTGAAGATAAGTATCAATGATTTATGGAGAAAAGAAGATTTTTTGATTGTTTTATAATTCGAGTCCATTGCGTAGGGTAAATTCCTCAAGAGGCAAGCAAAAACGTATGGGGTGTTAATAAGGAATGAGGGAAAACATCATGTTTATGTGAAATCAGGGCTAATATGTGGCCCATAAACCGTGTATCTTCAACTCTATGCAACCAAATTGTAGTAAAGACTTGCATTGAATGGTTGAAAAAGCACAAGCAATATCCCCTTTAATATGGAACACGGGTTGCTTTCAGCTGGTGGTTTATTTGATTGTGTCTGAGGCTGTTGGAAAGGTGGCGCATGAGACCATCTTAGAGCATGCGCCACTGTGAGCCTCAGTAGAAATAAACCCGTAAATACGTCCAAAATACGACTTCCAGGATGATTCCGCCTGATCAGGGTGGTTAAAAACAAGTGTTCTGTGGAGTCTTTTAGCAAGGAAGTGGCATGGTTGGGGATGGAGCTATTTATTGGGGAATCAATTGGAGTTATCGGAATGTGGCGCATGTCATGCGCCACTCCCAACCTTACCCGTTGGAACCCGTTGATTCCAATCATCTGTAATTATCATCATCAATGAACCCGCTCATAGAAGACCACTTTGAAGAGATTCCACCTTCTGAAGACCAATGGATTGGGCAGGTTGTGAATAGACTATTAAATTGGCGCATGAACCTATCAGCGCATGCGCCATTAAACACACACAACGGTTGATATCCATTTTTCACTCCATTAAGCCAAGCTCTATGCAAGTTATCCCACTAGAGTGGAACCCTACCTGTTATGATTGATGGATTATTCGAGTATCGTAGTGGCTTGCGATTTGGTGAATGTGGCGCATGTTATGGCTCGGTTAAGGCATGTACCGCTGCGTTTCTCGACAGAGAGTGCTCTTTCAATTACGGAACCTAAAACACCCAGCAGCGCTTTAACTAGACTCCTCATGCGCTTCAACTAGATTCATCAGGCACTTTAACACCGTTAAAATCAGCGAATTGAAGCATAGAAAATACTAGAGAGCCGATTATTCAATTGCCGGTTGTGAGCATCAGACAAAGGCGCTTAAAGGTGTTTTTTTTTAATGCAGGGCTATTGTTCATTCCCAACAGAAATGACTCTTGAATTTTGTTGGCAAGATCCAATGAATTGAGCTTATTTCAAGTTGAAACCCGTACCAAAAAGTCATAGATATCCATCTGTAGGTTGATGATATGTGGAAACTTCTTTATCCACAGTCATTGCCAGAAAGGCTTCCAAAGACATAAATGAAGGTAAAACAATCCCAATTTTAATCGGAGCAGAGGAATGTGTTGGCCATATCTTTAACGCCGGGAGGTAATTTTTGATTTAAGAATATAGCCATTCGGGTGATGATTTCTCAATTTACGAGAAATAATATGCATCGCAGCATAATTTACGAGCATTACGTAAATGTTCTACGTAAATTTGAGAACATAGAAAACAACATCTTTTTATGTAATCCGCATACAAATCGAGATGCCATGAAGTAATTAAGTGTAGGGCTAGTGTCAGGAAATATACGCCAGCAGAATAAGTTGGCAGTATCAACTGCTCATTGACAATAATGTCCCTTACATAGTGGGCTGACCAATGGGTAATTGGACCCATTTATGGGTCCAATTGGGAGTGGAAATCGTAAACTAGGAGTGTTATTGATACATTGAGGCTGAAGAAGACTGTGAACCACTGTAAGTTGTCACACTGTAAGTTGTTATACCGTAAGTTGTTACACCGTAACTTGTTTTACACACAAATACGGTAGTTAAGGATTGGATGGTTAATTGGATGCGGCAAGTGCTATTTCAGGATACTTGCTAGCGGTTATATATATTATATTCAGGTTATTAAACAGTTGGTTGGCTTGGTTTCTAGTGAACACATTGTTGACAAAGTTACCTCCATTTACTTGACACACAAGAGATCAGAGGATCTATTTTGATCTTTGGTTTCGACAGTATGCCTATCCGGATGCCTGTTGGTACCACCGGCCTCCGGTAAGTTGTGAGTAAAAGCCGCATTTGCTCTACTTATGTCTCCTTCCTCAAATTCCTTCCAATTAAGCACATATACATACCACCTCTTAAAAAAAATCAGGGTAACGGAGTGATAGAAAAGGGTTATAGACACACTCCCCAATCAATACGTCACGAGAAGAAAGATTGTGTCAGGGGTTTAATATGCATGAGCGGATAAGCGGCGGACACGTGACCATAGGCCATTTACTTGTCCGATCCATGTGCTTGCCCCGTTTTAAAAGCATATTGAAGATATCCCTTCCCATAACACCGGATGCGTTTGGTGGTAAATGTAGAGCGGTGGGTTGTGCAAGTGAACGTGGTTATTTTTGATTTTAATGGTGATGTACACGTGCCACTACTAAGTCAACAGAGATGGCTCCAAGGGGATAGAGTCTTGCCAATCAAAGGACAAACTTGAGCAAACAGAGCCTGCTTTATTCGCCTTAGTGCCCAGCGTGTCACTCTTTCACTTGGGTTTTCACCAACTGTCATTGACTCTCCTTGAATGAGTTTGAAAACTTATCACATGCTCCAACCATTGAGTTTAATGAGACCCACGACAAATTGGAATACTAAGCAGCAAACATGAAACCAATGATAATTAGACGCTTTAATTGATTTCGGAGATGATGAATCAAAAAAAAGGAATCCTAACAGATTGCCTTTTCAGAGATTCCATAATCATACAAAATGGTATTGAATGGTACAAAAATGAACTCAAACAGTAGTTTTCCCAGTAAGACTCCCTTAAAAAGGGCCCTATGCCTATGCTTAATCTATGCAACACAAGCCTGAGATTGGAATCCAAAACGATAGAAAAGCTTCTCGCACATTACAATTAGGTGTCCATTCTAAAAACACTATAACCCTAACATCATCCTTCTCTTATCTTGCTAAACATTCACGCCAGACTGGCCCTCCATCCTGCCTCACTTGCGCTTATTCCTGAGTAAAAAGATGACATAATCGTCGAGGCAATGTGCATTACGTAAACATTACATAATCCCTCTCTCTTTGAAAGCCAACGTATCGGCTTACATAATCGTCTAATCACTCCCCCGTGCTGTAATCGTCTTAAAGATGCTCCAACTCGACCAACTAGAGCCGCTTCTATCCCAAATGATGGAGCCATCACCACTCATAACACAAGAGATTCCTCAAAGCGTTTCCTTTGTTTCAAAAACATCATCCAAACCTCTTCTCACGTTCACAAAGAGACCCTCATTGGAACCAAAGTATCACGAAGACCAGGAGTATTTGACACCGGAAACTGAATTGGAGGAATTGAACAATCTCCGATACGAGGACGATTACATTGGTGCGGACAAAAACCCCCAAACTTTACTCACAGTGATTGGATTGAACATCATAAGTAAATGGTCAGAGGACCAGTTTGAAAGTAGGGTGTACACGTTTGGAGATAAGAGATTTTATTTGGAATCGGTGAATGACACATATGGTGTCATGGTGGTCACCTCTAATGACTATCCCTCACCGTTATGCCTGGGTAAATTGAACTCTCTTTGTGAAATTTTAAAGAAAAGGTTATAACCATTTATATAGCAATGTTATTAAAAATGACGGTGGTATGGTTTATTTATCGAACTCCTCATTCTCTTCCTCATCATCCATCTCGATATCATCAGAGTAATCCTCTTCATCATCCTCATCATCCTCCTCCTCGTCGTAAAAATCATCCTCCCACCAATCCTCTTCGGGATCTTCATCTTTCTGGATTGTCGACACCTCCTCAAACGTTGGCATCTTGAACCCCTTGGGGATTCGTTCCCGGGATCTTGCCACATCGTTCTTCACCTTCTGCATGTAAACCTCTCTTTGTTTCCTGTAACACAAGCCCGCATCCACGTTTGCTGGTGAGTTGACGTTCGGATCCTCCAACAATGAGAGTATACTCAACAACACCGTCTCCACCCTCTGAGCCGGCGACCAAGTGATGTCCTCGGGTTCGTCCGCCTGATCCTGGCCCGCAACATGTAGAATTGAAATGCATAATTTTCCGTCCGGGTAGACGTTGGGATGGAAGATGGCCGGTGTGAATGTGAATTTTGGCGGCTTGAATGGGTATTCCGGTGGGAATGTCATCTTTGACTCAAAATATGCCCCGTTGTATTCCGATTTTGGGTCGATCACCATGATCGCCACCCTCCATTGGAGAATATTGTCGTCGATTAATTCCGCATGAATCTGCTTGAGTCCTGTCTTTGGGTGTGTGATATCCCTGAATTCCTTCCAAAGAATCTTTTGTGCTGACATCTTTATCCCTTGCCTTGTGGTGGCGTTATAAGAAGAGACCTCCTTGGGGGAAAAAGAAAAAATTATGATAAATCAAGAAAGATAGAGGAAGAGGTGAAGTGGATCTTGATTTGTCAGAGGTGGTGGAATCCCGGTTTTATGGCCGGTTGAACCGGTGTGAGGTTTTAGTGGTGCTGAATGTTAATTTTGGGGTATTTACAAAGATTTGGTGGAATAATCTTTAGATTCGGCCTTTTCTTCACCGTTTGGGGTTTTCTCGTGGTGATTCTGAATGGAGTTGTTGTGGGTTGCGTTATTGCCATGAGATATTTGTTGTTTAATGAGGTGGATTGTGATCTTGTTTGATCAAATGTGGAGAGATGTCCCTCGGTGGAATGGAGTTGTATTGGGTTAAAATGAAATTGTCCGGGCATGAATAAGGTGTTAACTGGTGTTGCATAACAGAGTGGACACATATCAATGATATATATATTTTTAAATTATTTTCATTATCCTACAGTGGAAAAGAACCACCGAAGGTTTGGATAAGATGGAATTAAATACCCAACTGAGCACATGAGCACAGATTACGTGACCGTCTTACTAAGGTAAAATAAACCAATGTATGACACCTTTTTAAGGTTTTTGTTAATGAAGCCACATTTACGACTGTGTTATACAAAGGCTGTTTGCTTATATCACAAAAATCTGCCCTATTTGGCGGAATTAAAGAGGTCATTTCTCCTGTGGTTAGGAGTGGCGCATGATCACATCTTCTGTGCATGCGCCATCGTTCACGTGATCTTACATTCAATCTAGGCAACCAGTCCACTGTGTCTACAATGCGGATTGCCAACGAATCTCGTTCCTCCAGCAACTCCCAACCAATCTTTATTAGTAACCAACTTATCCCTGTTAATATACCCTCCTCTAGGAAAACCCATACAAATCATCAAAGATTAGATAGATGTGTGATATGAAATGGATCCCCCCCCTTCTCCCCCTACAACCCGGTTCTAATTCCACATTTTCAATGGTATAAACAATTACTTTTAAGCTATTTACAAAGATCCGATACGATCACTTTTCACCACTGGCATTCTCTTCATCCTCTTCGTCTTCCTTCACATCGTCCTTGGTAATCCCCAGTTCCTTAGCACGCTGTTCCAAACGGGCTCTCTTCTCTAAACGGGCAGCTCTAATTCTGGCCAATTCCGCTTGGATTTCATGTGGCTCCTTAGGAATCTTATTGAGAGTATCGGGATCTGGCCAATAACCGGGTAAATTGAACTTCCTATCGGTGTCAATACCAACATAATACATGATGGAAATGGGCGTCATCAAATAGAAGGTGAACTTGGCCAACTCAAATTGACTCCTGGTCATCTGAAACCCCTTGAACAGTCTTGACATCTTTGAATAGAGTGATTGGCTCTGGGAAGAAATTTTCAAAAGCCTAATTGACCCTTTTTTTTATTCAAATTATATGAATAAAATGGTCCAAATCTGTACTCATTCAGGATCCTTTCATGCAGATGAAGCCTTGGCCGTTTACATGCTGAGATTGTTGCCTAAGTGGGAAAAAGCAACTCTTGTGAGATCAAGAAACGCCCAAGATTGGGAGGATTCCGATATTGTGATGGATGTCTCAGGTAAGTACGATGAGAAGAAATACTTTGATCATCATCAAAGGGAGTTCAACACTACGTTTAACGATAAGTACACCACAAAGCTATCCTCTGCAGGGTTGATTTATAAGCATTTTGGTAAGGAGATTATCACCCATGTTTGTGAATTCAGTGACAGGGACGCGGAAAAGGTGGAGTATCTGTATGATAAGGTGTACAGCGAGTTCATTGAGGCTGTTGATGCCAACGATAACGGTATCACCAAGTTCCCAGAACAAGACAACCTTCAGTCCAGATTCAAGGACAGAAATTTCACCTTGGCCGGAATGGTGTCCAATTTGAACCCCTCCTGGGACCAAAACCCTACAGATTCCGACTTTGACAAACAGTTTCTCAAGGCTTCTGCCCTCATTGGAGAGGCCTTCTACAACTATCTCACCTACATGGGCAAATCGTTCTTGAAGGCAAAGCAAATTGTGATTGATGCAGTCAAGAAGAGAACCGAGGTTGATCCAAGTGGTAAAATCCTTGTTTTGGACCAATTTGCTCCTTGGAAGGAACATCTCTTCCAAGTTGAAAAGGAGGAGGGTATTGAGGGTGAGACCTTGTACGTTTTATTCCCTGATAATTCCGGAAGCTGGAGAATCGCCGCCGTGCCTGTCTCCTCCACTTCATTCGACTCCAGAAAGAAGTTGCCTGAGCCTTGGAGGGGGTTGAGAGACGAGGCTTTGTCTGAAGCTGCAGATGTTCCGGACTGTGTTTTTATTCACTCTGCCGGGTTCATTGGTGGTGCCAAGACCTTGGAATCTGTTTTGCAATTGGCCAAGAAGTCTATTTGAACGGATCAGGAAAGAGCAGATCGATAAGATGGGTTTGCAAGTGGACGTCCTTAATTGTATAACTAGATGCAGAAATGCACGACAATTGTTAATAGTAGTAAGCTTTGCAAAGTGGTGAGATTTTGAGTGGGGGAGTTTGATTATCTATGTGGAAAAGAATTGAACATTCCAATGAGTGGATGACTTGTGTCGAGTTTAGTATTCAAAGTAGGTGAAGTAAATTGTGGTTCTTGGGTCCATCAAAGCTTCCTTTGCCTGCTCGATCTCAAATTTCTTATTACTTTCGCCTTGGTTTTGATTCTAGCAATAAAATTCTCTATTTCTTTGTCAGATAACCATCTTGCTTCGGTCTTACTTCAGTTGGGGAATTTGGCATCACATCCATGATCATGGACTCGAGAACAATGGTCATCAAACCAATGATCAAAAGCAAGATTTTTGTAAGCATTCAGTGGGTATGTGTTTTGGTGGATTTAAGTCATTCTATGCGGGCATTTTAGTTCAAACGCGTTGATACATGAGCCCATGAGCGGTAATCGTTTAACCCCAATTTGTTACTATTAGAGGTATATATTTGTTCCTAATTTGGTAAAGCGTAATGAATGTCCAAAAGAAGTAAATACCACAATACCTTATTTACAGGGGTGTTAAGAGAATGGCAGAAGTAGGCAAATTTGAGGGAATTGAAGGGGTTGATTCTCGTGAAGTGGAGTGTGGCGCATGTTCATGCGCCACGCTTTCGTTTGACTTGGCCTCAACTATTCACTAGGATTCCATAAATATTACTTCCATTTTCCCGCTGTAAGAAGAATCAAATAAGGGAGCCTTCTCTGGGATGTCGCTCTTCGGTTTTATGGCATTAAAACGGGTCATTTCCGGGGTTTGGCGTGACGTGGCGCATGCAAATGCGCCACATATTGCTCCATTGTACACTTATTATTCAATAATCCAACAAAAACCATTGGGAAGTCACCTCTTTGTCTGTGTGGCGTTGTATTATAAACAATCAAGCAAATTTTCCAATGCAAAACGTCTCTTTTCCCAGTAAAATAATTGCTGCGGGGAAACTTGATTACTGGGAAAATTACTGAGAAAACCTTTTCCCAGCAAACTCAGAAAAAGCCACGTCATTATTTCCTTTTCAAATTTACTGGGAATGAAATGCTCACCACCTCTCCCAGTAAAAATGCCCATTACTATGCCAAAGGGTAGTTGACCTCACAACCTTCATCTCCACACTCATTAACAATCACCCAACTGGTATCATTCAATCAACACCAGCAATCGCCATATTCAACCAAAAAATCCTCCCTCTTAACCCCTCCTCACTTCCCCCACTTCCTCCATTCTTAAAATAGAAGCCTCTTAAAATCCTTCCTATAAATACACCAAATATATAACCGTTTAGAACCAACCATTTTTGCTTCCAAAACCCTTCTAACCATTCATTTCACTTTCTCCATCATTAGCTCAATTCTTTCAATCTTCTTACCCTCTATTAATCACAATCTCCACTTAAAACATCACTTTAATTATAAAATCATTAACAGCGTCTTCATGAGCCGTTTTTAAATGAATCCATCCACATCTCAATTTCTAGTTTTGTCTAGAGTGCCAATCCCAACCGATACCAACTAACCAAATAAACACCTCTCATTGGCTTATAATACCACCCAAACCACACGCTTAAGCTTCACCAACTTGCTTAAGCCATCGCTCCACTGGTGGCATTATCAAGGCGGTGAAGATTTTTTCTCACGCTCGTCAACCTCATTGATGTAACCGATTGTTTATCGTTTGAGGTAATTGCCGAATGAGGAGACTTCTGAACAGGTCGAAAGACCGTACATCGGGTAAAGAAACCCACGAAGAACCGTCACAGAAGAAATCAGGCTCTTCTAGCAGCTCAGGCAAGCATAACGACGCGCAAGACGATTTGGCTTCATCGTCGACAATCGACCATTTGAACACAACGAGGGCCAAATTGTCGCAGGGACCAGGTCAATCGAGAAGCTCTCTTTCTCTACACAAATCCTCGCTTTCTTTGCGGTCGAGTTACGCACATTCGGTGGCCTCTCTAAATGGACCCAATGAGCATCTGGTGCCATTGACCCCAAACCAGAAGGATCAGACGCCCGAGGCGGGTCCAAACTCGAAATCCAGAGACTCGCTGGCGATGTCCATTACCGACTCCACCCGAAAGGCTAAGAGCAGGTCCTCCGTGAGTACTCCAACCTCGACCCATTTTAACCTCCCCGATTTATTGCACTCCCCAAATAGATCTACGCCGTCTTCTGCTCTTAAAATGACGAATTTGGTTGACCCCAAGTGGGATTCTACTACGTTCAAAACGGAGTGGGTGAACAGAATTGTAGATGACACAGAAGAAAGATTATTTCGAGGGGAATTAAGAGGTTCCCAGTTCAATCTATATAAACCACCGACAGAATTGACGTTTGTGAAAAACCTACTTATGGAAGACACCCAGGAGACTTCAACTGATACCTCAGGGGACGCGCAAATGTCAGAGGGTGATTCCCAGGTTCAAAGTCTAATTGACAACGAATTCATTCAAAGTACAAAAGACCTAAAGGAAAGCAAACCGGGCGTGTCAGATCAATTGAGCATTCACACCACCTTTGATGATTTGAACGTCCAACTAGACAACTTTTCCCTATTTGGCTCAGCATCTTTGTCAAAGGTGGGTTCCTTAACACCAACAACTCATGAGCTTCCTCCAGTAGAATTGACAACTCTACCAAAATCAAGCGAAGTCCTTCCCCTCGTCATCAACGAACTCCAATATTTGTCCTCAACCTGTCCACATCCTAACTTGGTGATTGATTACTCAACCGGAATGATAATGGACGGGGATTTGGAATCAATATGCCACACAATCCTCTTCTATCCCTCGGATTCCCTTACAGACAAGTTGGTCGAGGTATTGCCAATAATGGAACCACAATTTAATAACCCCCTCGTCTACTTCACAAAATTCCTAGATCATTTCTCTCGCCAAAGCACGCTATCTCATCTGGAATCGGACTTGATGCTCAGAAGAATTAGAAGGGTCTTGGACATTCTTGTCCACTCACTAAAAGGTTTACTGCTTAACGATGACATCTATTTCTTGGCTCAGGAGCTATGCCACGCTTTACTGGCGTTCCCCTTCAAGAGAACACTGGCTCCGCCAAAGATCAATCAGAGCGAATTCTCCCAGTACTTACCCAACTCCGAAACCAATTTAACAGCTTTGAAGCAAGAACTAGAATCTACCAGAGCACAATTGGTTGAACTTGTAACCTTCGAAAAGGTGGACAATGCGAAGTTATTGTCCGGAGAGCAATTTTTGGAGATCCCAAACGATACCCTGGCAAGAGCAATCAATTCCATCGATCATCATTTTCTAAAAATCTGGCATCCCCAATTTGATCTCACATTTTTGTTGCCAAATGAGGGAAATAAGTTCAATGTTCTTCATTTTGATCCAAAATCCCAATGCCATTATTTGGGTAGGTTATTGGTGTATCACTTGTTCAATGACCCATCACATTCCACAAATCCACAATCCAGAGCTAAACTACTATCCAAATGGATCGAATTGGGCCAACTTTTGTGCGATTCAGGAAACATGGTGTCGTGGCTCGGTATTTCTACCGTTATTTGTGGGTTACCTGTTCTCAGGTTAGAACAATCTTGGGGTTACGTAGACGAGGATCTGATTAATGAAGTATCAAAAAAATGGGCCCCTGTTGTCTTTGAAGTGAGGAGAGGAGAAACTTATAACTGGGTAATGGATCAACCTAACTTCAAAATTTTGGTGCCAAGGGGCATTGGAACTGTTTATTCCAAAGACAAGGTGGTACCATTTTTTGGCGATTTAGCAAAAAGGCAACTTCCAAATGAAATCAAGGGCAATAAGGTCAAAGAGTATTGTTCGTATCTGGATAAGGTTCATACCAGCCTGAATAAATGGGAGAAATACTACCAACATGTTGTTGACTCTGATGACCTTCCAGATGTCTTGGAATCCACCGAAGACAACATTGAAGTCATCAATCTCTTGAAATCCTCCATTGCTTCCAACTGTCAGAAGGGTCCTTTAAATCAAACCCAAATCATGGATCTGTCAACACATTTGGAAATTGGTTTCCATTCTGTCAAAGATACATCGTATAGAACCTCTAGATCACCTCTTTTCCTGGGATCTTATGTTCCAGTCTTATTCCAGGATGTGTTGCCCAATTACCATATTTTTAACCCTGAACAACTTCTTGGGGCTCTTGGTGGAGCAGAATCAAAGAAAAATAGATCAACAATTTTAAAGCATATCAGAGATACATTTAATCAAGGTACAATGGAATTCAATATGGTGGATTCGTCAATAATATTCAAAACGGAAACATCAGGAGCCCCGCTCGTCAGCTCAGCAAATGGTAAGAAATCCAGACCAGCAAGCGTCTTGTTTGATTCCAATCCTACTCCATCAAATACCACGTCTTCCAAGAAGAGAATCAGTGTCATGTCTTCTGGCAGTTTCAATCTAAATGAGTATATTAACTCTTACCATAACTATCTCAGGGATTCCTTGGATCCATCTAGTCCAATCTCTGAGGTAACCCCAGTTGATTCTCATGGTGATGCTGGTGTTAATTCTGCTGAAGGCTCTCGTGTTGATGTCTCACTCAAGGCTGCAACCATTGATAGGCTGGTGGATCTATTGGTATTAACATCCTCTATTTTTGGAATCTTGATCAAACAAGACGATGTTAAAAAGTACCTTGAGTCTTTGAACGATGGAAGAAAGGCTGTTGTTTTCCAGATGGACAATGGAAACTTCACTCAGATCTTTTTTTCTACTTTCAAAACATTTTACTCGACAGGTGAATTAGTGGATGCCCTGAGCTTGAGATTTAAGGGTGCCAAATCTGCTTCATTGTCGTTGACCAACTTGAGTGAGAGAGGTAATTTGGCTAATTTCCCCAACTGGTCTCCCGACGTCCCAGAGGGTCAAACCATCAATTGGAAGTTTGTGGCTCAAATCCAACTCGGGATTTTGGAATCCATGTTAGAATTTGTGACCAACTATTTCAGTCACTTTTTTGAAGGTTTGGAGTTGAAGGAATCATTTGATGGCTTTTTATCGATGGTGGATAAGACTATCGTTGAGGAATGGCCGATCATTTTGGATGAATTGAACCCCTCACCGGATTACCCCGACATTTTGGCAACTTTCACCACACTGGAATCCATCTACAAGCAATTGAGAATGGTATTCATTAGACAGTCATTCACCCCATCTGTTGGGCCCACAGGCATCCAATTTGATTCCACTATGGCTGAATTGCCTGAAGAGTTTTTGATCCCAATTGAAGAGCTAGACTTAAACCAGTACGTTAGTGAATTGGATACTTCCCTTAGGGGCATTACCAATGGTATTACCTTGGATAATTGGATAGATTGTTTCAACATGATTCAAAATCTGATTTCCAAATCCAATGTGGGGTTGTTTAATTATGATCGTCAATTGATAGGTGTTGACCCGAACTTACTTCATATTGAAGATATTTTCCACTGGATTTTAAGTATGAAGTTGGACAATGGGGCTTCGCTTTTGAATAGACTGCCGCCAAAAATTGCAGATGCGTTCCAATTCTTCACCAAGGTCAGAGACATGTTTTTAATGCAGATAACTGATCAGGATGTTGAACAAGAAGTGAGAGTGCAAAAAATGACCTCTCTCTTAAAGATGGTTCAAATTTGCCGAGCCAGAATGGGGAAAGTTAGGCTATTTCAAGGGGAGATGGAGTTTGATAGATCTCCATTTGTTCCTTCATTCTTGGAGTCGATTATTACTTCCACCATTTTGCTACCTGCGTCCAGATTCTACTCCAAATCGTGGACTGTAGCTGGTCAACTTTTCCATCCCGAACTTGACGTCTTTGAAGATTTAGAATCGATACTTCCACCTATATCAATGACAGATGAGGATCCATTGACTGTTTGCCCAGGTTGGGTTTTAGGCAAGGTGTTAGAAATTGTATGCTTTGTCCCGAATATGGATGTGGAGAATACCAATCTCATCAATTTCGATAAGATCAGGTTTGTTCACTCTTCAATAACGAACATTTTACAGCTAGTTCCTGAAATGTCGAGGGATGAGGCTTCAACTTCAGGATTTGATCAATTGGTCCATTTGAAACCTCTTTCGTTATCTCTTAGATCGGTTTATGATCACTCTCAGAAGGAACTTGAAGCTACTCCACATCTTCTATTCGACAAACTGGTCGATCAACAACTGAAATTGATCTATATTGAAACATCAAAATGGCAGTTGTTAACTTACCAAATGACGAGTACCGATGAACAGTCTATCATTACTAAGGTATCTCAAAGGAACGCGACTAGTCATGTTCCACATACTCCTTCTCCAACTCCACCGTCTCGTGCACCAAAAGCGGGGTCCAATTCCCACAGGATTCATAAGACCGTCTCTTCAGCATCAACCAGTTCAGGAAAGTTCAAATTCGGGTTTTTAAAATCTAGACCATTCTCAATCTCCATTCCTAACTATAATGCGGAAAGAAAACCCCAGCAAATTTCTGAGTTACCTCCGGCGATGGCATTTCATGGGGGGACAAAGCCAGTTATGTCAATATCGTTGAAGAACTGTCTAAAGATTTTCCCATCGTATAGAACGGTGAACAGTTTCACGATTGAATACTCAACTTCACATAACAAGCATGTGGAAGTGATTATTCAATGTCACAACCAGGATGAAGTGGAGGATTGGATTTATCAATTGAATAGGAACAAGAAACAATGGTACCATTCCAAATACCTCAATATGAAGTGGGCCACTTCGAATCTCACCTTTGGTCTGCCATTGACATATCTTTATGACAAGAGTGGCCATTTAGTGCCCCCAATTTTAGAGAAGTTTTTTAATGAGATTGAGATCAGAGGGTTGGAAGAGGTGGGTGTTTATAGAAAGAGTGGGTCGATGACCCAGATTGAGCAAATCAGGACTTTTGTTGATAAGTTTGGAGATTTCAACATGGAGAACGCTCTTGTGTTTGATGTTCATAATATCACCGGTTGTATCAAGATGTTCCTCAGATCTTTACCGGAACCTCTTGTTCCTGATTGGATGATCCCTCAGATCATTGAGATCAAGCCGTATGTTAAGGAGGACATTAGGTTTTCAATGTATGTTGATATTTTGTCCCATTTAGATCCTGAGCGGTATGCTCTCATTGAAAGACTTACCAGACATATGAGGATGATTGAGTCCATGAAGGACGTGAATAAGATGACTAGCTATAACCTCAGCACTATAATGGGAGGATCTCTTATTGAGGGAGTCACTTCACACAACTTCAAAAATGGTTTTGGATTGATGAATTTCATTTGCGAGGATTGGATTCTTAATTATGACAGGGTCTTTATATAATTTGTAGCTTATGATTTATGGTTCACGGTTTATTGTGTCTAGTTTACGAAGATAATCTGATGAAACGTGCTGAGCAACTTCTTTCGCGTTTCTCCGATCACTCGTTTCTCCGTTGATTATGGTCACCGTCACTACAATTGATACGTCTAGCCACTGCGGAGTGGTTTCGAAGGCCCACAGATTTACGCCAGCTGAGTTTGAGAAATTTGGCCTTGCTATGTCAGTTGATGGCCTCAAATCAATTAAACAACGTTCGGATGCCAATCAGGGATCTGCATTGAAACTGGTGCGTATCACTGAGGTGGAGAACAACTTCCCAAGTGACAGACCCGGTAAAACCTACTGGGATATCTTTCAATGCAACTACGTGGCAGAAAAATGGCAAGATGGAAATTACGTCTGTAAGGTGCTTGAGAAGCATCCATACACGTCACAGACGTTTGTGCCAATGGGAGTTGGCAAGGATGTGGATGCCTATGTTGTAATTTGTGCTCCTGATAAAGATGGCTTTCCTGATTGGCAGAACACCGAGATCTTTGTTGCCAAAGGTAATGAGGCCGTGACTTATAATCCTGGAGTGTGGCACGCACCTATGGTTGTTCTGGTGGACCAGATTGATTTCTGTGTGCTTTGCAACCAGAATGAGATTCCTGAGGACGTTTGCATTGAGGTGGAGTATGCACCAGGGTTTCAGTTGGAGTTGTAAGTTGACATGGAGGTTGACATGGAGAAAGGACTTGATTTGATGTGAATGGGTCTTAATTTGTCAACATTGACGGGGAGGAGACAGGGCTTCTGTTAGAGTTGTATTACTATATATGTGTGAAAGCATTCCAATAAGGGGGAATCCAAGAAGGTGGGGGGGGGGCAGATTGCGGATAGACTAATACGTGGTATACAGGAGACATTAAAAATGTGAATGGTTCACATTGAGTTCTCACGTACCGAGACACTCACACTCACACTTACCCTCAGCCTAGCGGTCGAAGTCGAGTCGGTATATAAAAATCACTCCTGAGCTTGATTCATTGGCTCGTCCTCGGAATCAGAGTCCACGACTGCTCTCGCCCTGGTATTGCTCAAGGTATCTAACAAATCCAACCATTGCGTCACCTCCTCATCATTGTAAATTGTGAAGTCCAAGTCCTTACCCACAACGGAGACGGTTGTATTGAGAGAATTCAATTCCTTGTCTTGAGGAAGGGTGTCTCTCAAGGCTCTTAACCCGTGTTCAACCAACTGCTTCAAGGAGGCTTCTGGAAAAGACTCAAAATTCCTCTCTAAATACGTCTTTGCCGCTTGGGATCTTGCACCGATCGAATTGGCCGAATACTCCAAGACTGAACCTGTTGGTAAAAATTCAAATAAATGTGGACCTTGTTCGTCAACACCCACCACCAAGAACCCCACACCGTATGGTCTGCCGCCGGCGGATTGTGTGTTTTCCTGGGCCTTGTCTGCAATCGACAGAACCGCCTTTTGGACATTCAACGGTCTATCGTAAACCATTCTCTCGGTCATGGCTTGTTGACGGAGGAAGTTGGAAAGAACACGTGCGTCGGGGGCCAAACCGGCAAGACCCACCCCCAAATGAGAGTCAATCTTCACCACCTTGCGCTGGTATGAACCCAACTCCTCTGCGTTTCTCTTGAGGGCCACTAGCACAGCGTGAGTTTTCGACACCAACCCCACTGCTGGCGATCCCTGCTTAATCGCCTCAACGGCATACTCCAATTGAAAGATTCTCCCCGTTGGAGAGAATGTTGTGGCATCATTATCGTAGTTATTTCTAAACATCTTAAGAAGCTAGGTGATGATATCCATGGTTCAATTTTTTGCCACCCAATAATCCCCAGAAGTGTCCCCCGTTGGTGTGGGAATCCCCCTTCTGGGGACATCCACTGGGCAAAAAAAATGACCCTCTCGCCCACTAATTTTTTTGTTCCCCAGTAGAGTTTTTTCTAGTGGGAAAAAACGGTCCACTTTTTACCATCTATGGCCCAGTGAACCACTTTCTTCACCTTTCACCCCTCGCTAACATTCATTCCTCTCCAACCATGAACCCATTGGGTAAGATAATTGCCCTCAGCGGCACGTTGGCACTTGGATTTCTTCTTGTTGTCTTGGCAATGGCCCTATACGGCCACTGGTCCCCACTCGGGGTTGCCTTGCTTTTCTCTCTTGCACATCTCCCTCTCACATTATCGTCAAAACGCCACGATGATCTCTTTGACCAGGAGGACGAGATCAATTCTCCGGCCTTGTTTCTATCCGCACTCTTGGCCACCTCTGCCATTGCAAGCCCCATTGTTCTTTGTCACTGCGGAGTTTTGAACCCAATGGCTACACTCTTAACCTTGGTTGGTGGAGGCTCCATATGGGCTACAATTATCACATTCACTTCGTTTTTTAACGGCACACAGGACACGGGATTTTAGAACCGTGCATGGGGAGGGCGTAAGGGGGATTTTCCTTGATTTGCAGTCTAACTGCACCTTTATTTAATCTTTATTTGGTCACCATTTGTATATCTTGATTATGTAAGACGGGTTTTCTATTGCCAGGGTTATCGGGAGCCTATAATTTTTGAGCTGCCACTGTAATTAATATAGATTTCTCTTCTTCTCCCATGCATAAATTCGTGGGGGCTTCCTCGAGATCCAAGCTGGGATGCTTGAACTGTCGAAAGCGAAAGAAGAAATGTGATGAGGTGCATCCTGTGTGTGGTTTGTGCACAAAGAGAAAGACCGAGTGTATTTGGAGATGCGGAGACGCAAGAAAGTTCAATATCGATAGGGCCCACAAGACAGGACAAGTGTCAAAGCCAGTGAAGGTGAAGAGAAAAGAATTGGTGTTTGTTTCGGAAAATCCCCGCCAACAAATGGAGACCCAGAACCAACCTCAGGCCAAAGCCTTCTATCCTGAAGAAATTCATCCCGATCTGATCCAGAACATGGTGAGCCACATCCGGTCAGATAATTTTGATCCAATCACTTCGGTGGTGGACAACATCTTGAATACGGCTCTGGAGTTGCACAGTAAACATTTGATGAACCCTGATTCAGTTCTGCTTTCTCCGTCATTAACCGAATTATTGAATTTGACAGATTTTAATGACGTGACAAATGAGGAGAAGATCCAGCCCCTGGAGCTGGATTCCAGTCCAACAGAAACCGACGATGAAGATACCAATGAACAGTTCCTGCCCATGGATGAATCTCACATGTTAGAAAATGTCTTTTTGTCCGAACCAGAGTTACTCACGGTCTTCCGGTCCAAAACGTTTCAGCCCTACTTGAAACCATCAATACATGCCCTTTTCAACAGAAACGATGTTCTAAACATCATCAAGCCAGATACAACAATGCTAACCCATTTGGATCCTAACGGAAGATTGTTTCTTGAACACTATGTTTCCTATATCGCTTCACACCAATTAGACATCGGTAACAAGAGTTTCTTTCTCGATCATGCAATATCAGCAGCCTCCCAGCACAAGTCGATCCTATATTGTCTCGTGGCATGGGGAGGTATGTTTCTATTGGGACGAGAAAACTCCGATGCTAAGCAATATCTAGAAACCTCAAGAACATTAATAACTCAATTCAGAAACAACATCCAGACCAACGATGACATCCTCACCACGTTATCATTTTATTTATTTTCAATGGCCAGCGAAATTTCAACAGGAGACGTGACCCAGTGGTATCAATTTCTTCTACATTGTAAGGATTTGATTGTCCGGTCGGGTGGATTACTCAAGTTTGCAGAAAAGAACTCAAATTCAAATCTGGGAAGGTGGATCATATCGTCAATATTCTTCCATGACACGTTGAGCGTCAGAACTTTGGAATTCGGCACTCTCTTCCCAGTCGAGGATTATAACATCGTGATAAAGGACCAAAAATTCTTCCTTGATCAGAAATACGGATTGGACCCATTTCAGGGATTAAGCTACGAATTGTACTTGATATTGGCAGAAATCATCACTGAACGGAGAAAGTTCAAGCAGATGGAGTTCCAAATAACCGTCATCAATTCCCCAACCTTAGATACCAATGTGAACCTCATATACACTCAATTGCAGAACCAATTTGTTGAGTTTGAACAAAGAATAATTGAGGCCACCCCTCCAATGGAGATGGTTCAGGATGTGATCAATGAGAATGACTCGAAATTCTTGGAACACCATCTCACCTTGTTTGAGTTGACCCAACTATCCATCCGGTTGTCACTGCGTATCTCCTTCATCAAATTGCGGTTTGATGATCCAAGCATCAAACGGCTCAAAAAGATCGGCAACAAATTGTTCAATATCTTGATCGATTCCCAGGTGAAATCCATGCTTTGCTTGCCTCTTCTCATGTTGGGATTGGTGTCTGTGACCCAAGAGGAAAGGGAAACCATGACGGATTTGTACGAACGGTTGTTAGTCAATTGTGACATAAAAAACATCACTGTGTGTTGGGAAATCGTGAAACAGGCCTGGATTGCCCTGGATCTGGAAATAAGAGAGCATGGAATCCCTTTTGTTGACTGGACCGAGATCGTCAATTCCTTGGGTTGGAATTGCTGCTTTACCTGAACTCCCCTTTTTATATAAACCATTTTTTTTATAAACTTTAATCAAATATATACATAGATCTATGGTGATTCCTGGGAATCCTCCTCTTTGGAATAAAGGGTCCTTGTTTCCTTCAAAAGCCCATACATTTGATTGATTTGATCGTCATTCATCTTCTCCAACAGCGTCTCATCAATCTTATATTTCTTCCAATCTTGATCCGTGTTCTTATTCACCAATACGAGATATTTCTGCCACTCGGTCAAGAACCCCAGAATTTGAACGGGGTTGTCCAGACTCTTGTGCAGACGGAACTCCTTCTTCACGTAATCATCTCCGAGACTTCTCTGGAAGGAAGGAAGTTTACGATGGGATCGTAAAATTGCCCTGTAGAGTTGTAGCGGAGGGAGCAACCTCCCCTCCGTCGCCTCGCTGGACGCCTTCTTTGCTGTCACCTTGAAAGGAATGTGAGATGTGTTTAGAACGAGCTGCGTTGATCTCATTTACTTCTAGAGAAGAATACTGGTAATTTCGGTCCCGCCGGTGGCGCATTCCCAGTAACTTTTTAGTCCCTCCAGAGACAAAAGTTACTGGGAAATTTACTGAGAGTAAGTTTTAAAATAATATTTCGTGTCTCAAAGTATTTTCCTCTCTACTCGTAGTACCCTTGCCTACCGTTATTCTAATTAAATACAAGGACAAGATGGACTTCCAAGAAGAGGAGAAGACGAGCCAGGGGTTGATTTTTCTGATCCATCGTACTCCAACGTTTGAAGACTTGGGTTCCTTATTCGTGACCCTATTTGATATTCTCGTCCACCTTTTAAAGACAGCACCCTCTTCGGGTGTTGGTGTATACTTGTTCAACACAAAAGAAGGTGTGGAAAAGGTTTTTAAGCTTCAATACATCAACGAATCTATCTTCCAACTACTGGGTGATATCATTGTTGATTATCAGGAACAGGAAGGTGAGGAGTCTGATTTAGTCAAAGTCTCTACATCAACATATTGGGACAATTTATATCCCATTGGGGACACCTCCATTGACGAATCATTTGGCAGACAGTTGCTTAATGCATTACACACTTCTCTTGAGGAGTTCAACAATGCAGGTCTTGATTATGGCAAATTCCACCACAAAAAGGTGTTTCTTTTAACAGATTGTTATAAGCCGTTTAACGGGGACAATAACAGGAAGGAGTCGCTTCAATCAATCATCAAGGTGATGTCCCAGCAGAGAATCTCTCTTTATCCGATTTTGTTGGAAAAACCTGGCACCACCACACAGTCGATTGAGGAGTACAAGATCATGTTCAATGATGAGCAATTCAAGCCTTCATTCAAAACCATTGATTTTAACGATTTGAAGACGAAGTTGCTTCAGTCTGTTGAATTCAAGCGCGTTGCGTTTACCTGCAGTCTAGTTATGGGCGAATTGAAAATATCGGTTCGGGGCATCAGCATGTTCAAATCCACGTCTTTGAAAACTTTGAAATACGTCGAGGTGGAAGGCTACAAATATCCCATTAAGAGCGAAACTGTCCAAGAGTTTGAGGGTGGTGAATATGCAAAGGATAAGTTGATTAAGAGTGTCGAAATGTGGAAAAACCAATATTTGCCTGTTGGTAACATCATCGATTCCCATAGGGTTTTCGACCCCCAATTGAAGGTTCAAGCAAGCATTGCTTATGATGAAATTGAACCCAACATCCTCAAGGAGGCTAGACTAGTCATTGGTAATGATTATGGTGAGTATACTAACTCCTTACTTCACTTTAGTGCTCTTTACAACTCATTGTTGAAGAAAAAGAGAACCCTAATATGTTGGGGGTCAACGACAAGAAATGCGATCCCCTCGTTGTATTACTTGTTTCCAACGGGCTTTTTTAACGAAACCTATCCACAGGCATTGGTATTGGTCAAGATTCCACACGGCGATGAGGTGAGACAACCCCCGGAATGGTTAGCAGATCATCTCATCGAAAGACCTCCAAGACCGGAGGTTTTCGAGTATCTAGTCAAAGCCATGCAGCTGGACCGGCTAGATTTGGCTCCTAATGGAGGGTTTGATCGAAAGCTCACTTCACTCGTCTTGAGAGCTTGTAACAGAGATGTGCCGTTGCCTTCCGTGAACGACCCCATCTCGGAAATAATCGAGCGTCAGCGGTCAAACTTGGAGTCAAACAACAAGGAGATCATTAACTCCCTCTTGTCCTCCTATAACGCCCTAGAAAATGATCTGCGTATGGAATTCAAAACCAAAGGGGAAGAGCTAGGTTCGGAGAAGGTCAAAAGAAGTAAACCTTCCGCCAGGGAGCCTCTCAGTTTGGATAACATCAAGCAAATCATCCCGTCAGAGGGTTTGAAAAATTACACAATCGACGAACTCAAGGGATTTATTCGCTCCAGCGGCGTGGATATAAAGCTGGGAGGCAAGAAGGATGACATTGTTACAAGAATTGAGAATCATTTTGCATGAGCATTTTTTTTTCGACATCTTCTTATTGAGTGATGGATTGGACACTGGAGAGGGAAACACAGCTCTTGCGGCTGGTGATTAATAACAAGCCCATTGGTCCGGCCAAAGATGACCATTTGGCGACGATCTTGAAATCTCTCCAAGAGGAGGGTTTTGAGGGTTTGACGCTGGAACTGTTAGATGACAAGTTACACCATTTCTGGGACTTGAAGGGGTTGTCCCAGTTGGATGACGTGGACTCCGCTACCTTGGGCGAGCCTGCGGATGAATCAAGGGAGAATACGACAATGGGAACGTCAACTCCGGCAGCCGCTCCACATTTGACTCGATCACAGCTGAAGAAGTTGAAGGAGTCGCCCACGGCGGCTATGGATCAGTCCCTATCTGCCACAAGCAGTACCTCCAAGGGCAGTGATTCCCCAGTGGAGATAAAACGATTGACCAGGAGGGCAGCACGACAGGAGATTGACAACGAGTCTTCCAAGATGAAACCACTTGAAGAAGACAAATCTCCTTCGAGAAGATCACAATCGAAGCCGCCCCGAGATACCGACACGTCTTCGGCGGTGGAGGTGGAGGTGGAGGCAGAACCCAAGCGCGTGACAAGAAGTGCTGCAAAACAAGAAGAGGCAAGTTCACCCGCAGAAGAGCCCCATGTGTCCGAGGATGAGGGAGCGCCAATGGACGAGGAAGCGCCAAAGGAAGAGGAGCCGCCAAAGAGACGCAGCACCAGGCTCAAGGGTAAAGAACCTGTGAGTGAAGTGGAGGAGTCTGATTCCAAGTCTAAGAGGGAGAGTTCACGAAAGAGAGACAGAACACAGAGCACGGAAAGAACGGACGCAGAATCTTCAACAGAGGACTTGGGTGCGGAATCCGGGTCTGGGTCCTCGGGTGAGGAGGATGTAGATGATTACGACGTCGGTGAGGAGGGTGAGACGAGAAAGAGGGCGAAGAGGTCGAGCGGGGACCAGACAAGCTCACCGGCAAGCTCAAGAACAGGCGGTCGAAGAAATTCAAGCGAAAGAAGACCAGTGGGAAGACCTAGAGGACGGCCGGTGGTCAAAGGTGTGGGAAGACCTGCGGGTAGGACCAGCAGTAGAATCACGAACAGAATGAGTGGAAGAACAAGTGGAAAAGCCAGTGAAAAGGAGGTGGAATCAGACGTTGAAAAGCGGTCCGTGAGGGGTCGTGGACGACCTCGCGGCAAGCCCAGGGCCATTGGCAAACCTGCCGAAGAGAAGAAGCCAGTGAAGAGGGGATCGAAGTGAATCAGGCCTTTGCTGAGCGCATTTGCAGGCCTCACTCGAATTTTTTATCCACTTTTCATAAGCCTGTTTCATCCACGTTTCTGGTCTTTGCATCACGTCCGTGGCATTGGCAGCACTGAAAATTTCACCTTCGTCGACTATCGGGATTTTGGAGTTATTTGGAAAAAGACGGAAAAGAAAAGACTTATTTTGAGGTGATGATTCAACACAAACCATCGTCCTACTCACTGGGACTAAAGAAGCGACCAACAGAGGTTCTCTTTCGACACATCGAGGGTGAGCACTCGTACAAGAAATACACGCTTTTGGCCATCATCTCCTACATTATCATGTACCTGGGATTGATTCTTCAAGGTCTATTTTTAGCTTCTGATATATACACGTTGATCCAAATTTATGCGCTCAAGAACTGGGAAGGTTTCCACACCATCACTTACATTCCCCCGCTGGTGTATAAGATTGTCTTCACCACCTGCATTGGATTTTCGTTTCTCTTTTTGATATTCACCTGGTTTACGGGACTGATGATCTATCGGCGGAACAAGATTTTGGAATCATATCTGTCTAACGGAGCGCGTGTGATTGATTCCATCAAGAGCTACGAACGGTTCTGCATTTATGAGGAGATATCCACCAAGAATTTCCATGATTGGGTGTGTTTGACGATTTTCCAAGTGTATCATTACGACATTGTGCAATGGTTGCTGGCCGATACTCCCAGGCAGGCGCTTAATGGTGCCACCATTGCCTACACTGTGTCAAACAAATTCACCGATGGAAACATTGGCTCGATTCTCTCTTACATTGGTACGAACGATAGAGAGGAGGCAGTACTTTTGGGATTCATGTTCTTCTCCTTTGTGGTGTGGCTGTGTTTTACCTTCCGAAACGTGATTGTGGTGCTGTCTTCGATGTGTGTCATTACCAACGTCAGGAAAAAGAAAGACTCTTCTTTCAAGGCTTACATCCACTCGATTGTGGTCAACTCTGTTGCCGACATGTATGACGAGAGGGCCAATGCTCAAGAGGAGGACCTTGAAGGTAAGAGAAGAGTTCCCACGATCAACAGGATGTCAGAAATCAAAGAGGATCTTGAGTTGGATCTTAACAACCAATGGGGTGATCCATTTCGAGAGACAATCGAAATGGAAACCATTCCTACACCCAAGCAAGCCCACGAGGACCACTTTGGCCAGCTTAGGGAACTCAAGCACAGTCCATACCATGAAAAATTTAACCAATCCGCATATTCAAGAACAAATCTCCTTCAAGGTGTTAATCCGTTTGAGAGCACAGATGCGGATGTGGAGTTGGACGCCAATGCCAATGCCAATGCCAATGCCAATGCGAATGCGGACTTGGACCAAGACGTTTTTACCAACCCTACTGTCAACATCGATCACTCACTGGACTCATCAGATGTGTCTTCACTTCATGAGCCTTCCCAGTACAACGAATTGGGCGAATATGTGGGACCTCATTTTCCAGTCCAGGGTCTTGATGGTGGTTACCCCGAGGTCCATCTGGATGAAGGGTATCCCTCTGTGGTTCAAAGGTTCTCACTAGATCCTTTCGATATACCAAGAGACTCTCAAGCTCCAATTTTGCCGGATTTTGACCCTATTCAATCTGATTTTGATGCTGTGGATCTGGAAACAGCCTCAATTCATTCAAAATCCACTGGATTTGGATCCAGCTCAAACAACAACCTCTAAAACATTCATTTTGTATCCATTTTACGTTCATTTTATATTCTTTTCTAATCAACTCACCGTCAAATACTCATCGCTAAAAATTTTTACTCATTCTTGACCAGGTTTCTCAGTGAAAGATGTCTGATTTGACAGCAGAAGAACAGTACGAACTCATCTCAAGGAACTTGCAAGAGGTGTTGAATCCCAAGATCATCCAGGACATCTTGGAAAAAAAGGACCAACCTCTCAAGGTTTACTGGGGTACTGCTCCTACCGGTAAACCTCACTGTGGGTACTTTGTTCCAATGATTAAGTTGGCTCACATGTTGAAAGCGGGTGTTGAATTGACGGTCTTGGTTGCCGATTTGCACGCTTACCTGGACAATATGAAGGCACCATTGGAAACGGTCCAATTCAGAGCAAAATACTACGAATTCATCATCAAGTCGATCTTGAAGTCTTTCAATGTTCCAATTGAAAAGATGAAGTTTGTTCTGGGTTCCTCTTACCAGTTGACACCGGAATACACCATGGACTTGTTCAAATTGTCAAACCATGTGTCTCAGAATGACGCCAAGAGAGCAGGTGCGGATGTTGTGAAGCAGGTGTCCAACCCTCTTCTTTCCGGGTTGATCTACCCATTGATGCAGGTCTTGGACGAAGAATACCTCAAGGTGGATGCCCAGTTTGGTGGTGTGGATCAAAGAAAGATCTTTGTTCTCGCTGAAGAAAACATGCACCACTTGGGTTACAAGAAGAGAGGCCATCTCATGAACAAGATGGTGCCAGGTTTAGGCCAAGGTGGTAAGATGTCTGCCTCGGATCCAAACTCCAAGATCGATATCTTGGAAAAGCCAAAGGTGGTCAAGAAGAAGATCGGCTCTGCATTCTGTGCCCCTGGTAACATTGAAGACAACGGTCTCTTGGCCTTTGTCAAGAACGTGGTGGGTCCAGCCTACGAATTGAAGAACGGTGACGGTACTTTCGAGTTCTTCATTGACAGACCTGAACAATACGGTGGCCCAATCACCTACAATTCCTACGAGGAGTTGGAATTGGCCTTCAAGGAGGAAAAGTTGTCCCCAGTGGATTTGAAAGCGGGTGTTTCCGATGCCATCAATGCTCTCTTGAAGCCGGTCATTGAAGAGTTCGAATCCAACAAGGAGTGGCAAGAAATCGAACAAAAGGCCTACGCTCCAGTCAAAACCGTCACCAAGAAGGTCAAGGTCAAGAACAGAGGGTCCAAATACCCTGGCGCCAAGCAAGAAACTCCGGAACCAGAAGCAGGTTCCATCTCCGCTGCCCCTGTTGTGGATGAAATCAAGGAAAAATTGGCTGATGCCACCATTTAGAATCTTTATAGTAACACTTACCTAATTCTAAGGACCGTTGCTGAGCATATTGAACCATTTTCTCACACTGTGACCTCGGTTCTTTTTAGTGGTGAGAAATGGCCGAATCCCGGTCCAAACGGTCCAGAAATGCGACCCGTAACGGAAGTGAAATGGAAGAGAGTGATTCTGCAAAGAAACCGAAAAAAGCGGCTTCTTCTGGGGATGAAAAGGTGGAAATATCCAAACAATATATCGATCAGTTGGAGTTTCTTGTGAGCCAGCTAAAGCGAGAAAACGCTCAGTTGAAGGAGGAAAAGTCCCCCGTGGAATCTACTGCCAGTACAAGCGCATCAGGAAGGTCATCCAATACGGCAGGGGAATCAGGAGACGATTTCTCTCATTTGGATCAAAGGTATGGAAAATTGATTGATAACCGTAATGGTAGAACCCTATATGCAGGACCTTCATCCATGACCATATCCATGTCGGAAATAAACAGATTGGTAAAGAATCTGAGAAGTGAAGATGACTTCACGTCCATTATGGAAAGAGAAGGAGATACATATAAGTTGGTGATGAGTGGTGCCCGAAAGCCGGTCCAGGTAGATTTCGAATTACCTTCGTATAGTTATGCTTTATGGCTTGTGGATGGGTTTGTCTCATACAATGACGGTTGTTATTACTTTTTTAACGAAGGGATTGTCAGAGAAAATTTGAAAAGAATCTATAACGACCCTCCAGCACCCGGGGGATTTCAATTTGATTATGGAGATGACAAGCTCAACTCTTTGGAGCATAGCGACAATATTTTGGAATCAATCTGGTTTTGCAAACTCTTGCTAATTTTCTCCATTGGAGAAATGTACCTAGGTACTCCACAATATCCAATAAAGAGGCTCAAGAAGGCCAAAAATAATAGAAAGAATCTAAAAGTGGGGCTCCCAGGGTCCAAGTTCTTTTTACACGCTTCCCAATTATTCAATGCCATATACCCGACAAATTCATTGGATAACTTTATGAAAGAGGGCAGTATTGAGGTTCTCCTACTTTATTCTTTCTACCTTCAAGTTATGGATGACACAATTGGTGGTCACATGTATCTGACTTGGGCATTGAGAGTGGCGGTTCTGCAGGGGTACCATGTGGATATTGGACGAGATGATCTCAATAGGTTCCAATTGGAACATAAAAGAAGACTTTGGTGGACTGTCTACATGTATGAGAGAATGTTGGCATCTAAATCGGGGTTACCGATTTTAATTCAGGAGGAAGATATATTGACGGGATTCCCAGCGGATTTTGACATGTCAGACCCACCAAAAGGATGCACCAATTACATTTTTCCGGAATCGGACTTCATCTCCAATTGTGTCAAGATCACACAATTAAACACATCAATTTTAAAGAGGTTATACAGTAGCCATTCTGATATAAACCTTTCTACGGTCCAAGAGCTGATTATTAATCTCTTCAAATGGAAGAAGTCGTTACCATGTGATCTTCAGTGTGATTACTGTCACAAAGAGTTGAATATTACAAGATTGGTGGCCAATATCATGACAGAATATCTCCATGGATTTAACTTGGCTATACGACCTCTCCTCCTTCACCTTTTTATTCAGAACATTAAAAATGGGGGATTACAAAGAGGAGAATATGTACAATTATCACAGTACTCTCCCGTAATCATAGCCCTATTGACGTCTTCATATCAGGCATCCATTAACACCATTAGGTCATTGGCAGCATTAATACCAGAAAATATGTTTTCAACTTTTGGATTTATGGATAGAGAATATTTGGTCAATTCAACCATTACCTGTATTTTATTCAATAAGACATTTGGGACTCAAGAATCATCTCTAAAATATCTCGACCTTTCTTTTGAAATGTTAAGTAAAATGAAAAACTGGGGGAACTTTACAGCTGAATTGAGAAGAACCCAAATATTGAAGTTAATTCAGATGTTAGATTTTGATGATTCCCTGGCCAGTATATTAATCAAATATGACAATTATGGAAATCTCTCAGAACTGAACAAAGAAAAACGATCAGAAACTCCTAGGGAAACAACCAACTTGGGCCACACATTTCTCCCTCCACCGGCCCCAATTCTTCATCAGATCAATATTGAAAACATGAACCCTAATGATAACGATTTAGAATTGTGGAAACAAGTCACAGATGAGTCCATGTGGCTATCCACAAATGGGATAAATGATATTCATGAGATCGAATACATATTAAATTCCACTTACAATTCTTAGCTACATCAGAATTTTGAGAAGATTATTACCCAATCTTAAACTTTATTCTCTACAATTTATTCTCTTGCGCTTTTCCTTTGTAAAGAAGTAATCTAATATTGCAGATCAAAAGTAACATTAGCAAAATTAAAAAAAAAATCTTGAAAAAACTGATGTATTTAAAAAATCCATGGGTTTAATCATTCAACAACCGCATGTAACAGTCAGCCATTGATAATAAAATGAAGATAAAAAAAACCCTACATAAGAAAAGAAAAGAAAAGTTGGAAAAAAAACCCCGACTGAAAAAAACTATCAAGCGTTGAACAGTGATTCAATTAAATGATACCGTTAACACATTTAAGCTTCAATAGGAGCTTCAGCTTCTTCACCCTTCTTGTAGTTTTCGTAGGCTTGGATAGCTTCATCCAATTGAGAGTTGAACAAAGCATCATCATCCAACATGGCCAAAATTTGAGGTTGTTCCATAGACAACATCATACCAGTGATCTTACCAGTGGAGTCAGGTTCGGAGACCTTACCGGATTCAGCAATTCTTGGGTAAATTTCGTTACCCAAGATTCTTCTTTGTTCTTCGACAGGAACTTGAGAGAGAATTGCAGCCAAATCTTCCTTACTCTTTCTACCTTGTTGTCTGTTTTGGTAATATCTGTTTTGTTGTTGTGGAACACCGTTGAAAACAGGTTGCATATAGACAGGAACAGGTTGACCGTTTGGACCAACTCTGAAGTTTGGAACACCTTGACCTGGTCTTGGACCTTGTTGCATCATCATTGGGTTTGGAGCACCAGGGAATGGACCGGCTCTACCTTGGAATTGTGGAACCATACCTTGACCGTAGAACACTGGGTTGACAAAGCCACCCATACCGGCATGAGCTTGTTGCATTCTCATTTGTTGTCTGGCTTGCATTTGTTGAGAAAGTTGGTTTCTTCTAACTTCCTTTCTTTGAGCAAGGGCAACGTACAATGGCTTAGAACCGGCCAATCTGGAGTGCATTTCGTTGATAGCCTTGGTGGCTTCCTCTGGGGTGGAGTAACAGACGAAACCGAAACCCTTGGACTTACCAGCTTCATCCTTCATGACGATAGCGGAGGTGATAGTACCGTAAGGGGCGAATTCTTCCTTCAACTTTTCGTCATCAATGGAATCATCCAAGTTCTTGACAAACAAGTTAACACCTTGGTACTTTGTTTGCTTTTCTTGTTCAACAGCTTCATGTTGTTGCTTCAATTGTTCAACTCTTTCTCTCTTCTTTTGAGCTCTACCAACATACAAGACCTTACCGTCGAAATCCTTGTCGTTCAAAGCTTCAACAGCCTTGGCAGCATCTTCGTGGTTTTGGTAGTTAACGAAAACGAAACCCTTGGACTTACCTTCTTGGTCCTTGGCAAGGTGAAGAGAGGTGATTTCACCAAATTCACCGAACAAGTTGTTCAAGTATTGCTCATCCCATTCCAAGGAGAAGTTCTTGGCGTAAATGTTGGTGTAGTTGTCGATCATTTCTTGCATCTTTGCGTCTCTTTCCTTCTTGGTCACGTGAGGACCGACGTAAAGTTCCAAGTCGTTCAACTTCATACCGTTGACGTTTTCAATGGCGTCAGCAGCAGCTTCATCAGTTTCAAAGTGGACAAAACCGAAACCCTTGGAGTTACCGTTAACATCGGTGGCAACCTTACAAGACAAGATTCTACCGAAAGAGGAGAATGTATCGTGTAAAGTCTTGTTATCAATAGCTGGGTGCAAGTTCTTAATGAAAATGTTACCGTTACCCTTCTTTCTAGAAGCAGGGTCTCTT
The DNA here is from genome assembly GCA_030584985.1 of Saturnispora galanensis. Taxonomy (NCBI): domain Eukaryota; kingdom Fungi; phylum Ascomycota; class Pichiomycetes; order Pichiales; family Pichiaceae; genus Saturnispora; species Saturnispora galanensis. The sequence goes on along the minus strand of JAJMCD010000015.1, from coordinate 38,794 downwards.
TGAGACCACATGATTCTACATGGTCTACCCTTGATTTCGGAGTAGTTCAAAGAGTCTAAAGCCTTTTCACCATCATCCTTGTTTTCAAAGTTAACGTAAGCGTAACCAAGGGATTGCTTGGAGACGGCATCTCTGCAAACTCTGATAGAAGAAACTTGACCGATTTGAGAGAAAATCTCGTAAAGGTCGGATTCTGTAACAGATGGTTCCAATTCACCAACGTAAAGAGAAACAAAGCTAGATTGTTGCTCAGAAGCTGGAGAATCACCCGTGGTGGTAGCTGGAGTTTCAGCAACTGGGGTTTCTGACACTGACAACTTTTCAGCGGCGTCGGTAAGTTGATTGATTTCAGCAGAAGACATTTTGGGTTTTTTTAATTTTTATAGTTAAAATTTGGGGTTTTTTATGATTTTTTTCTTATATGGGTATTTTTGGATACTGGGTAGTTAAAACCTTCTTCAAATATCAAAAAATTGGCCGGAAATAGGAGGAAAACTGAGTGTTCTGAAGAGAAGAGGGCAAAGGGCAAGAATCAAAAAAATTTTCCAACGGAGGCTGTAAAAATTTTCCGTCATGCGCCACAATCAAATACGTGGTGCCATGAGGTGTGTGGCGCGGGTAGTAGGAAAGAGGAAAGAGGAAAGGGGATGTTGTTATAGTCGGATGATTTAATAGAAGAGGGGAGGGGTTTGAAGGTGGTTTGGAAAAGGAAGAAATGGAATTTAGGTAAGTAATTAGTTAGGTGGGTTTTTGGTGATCAAAATTGGATCGACTTTGATTGAAGTGACAGTGGAGACATGTGTGGCGCATGTCCGATGATTGCATGCGCCATGATTCACGGTGGCACAAACATATAATCGAATAAATGATCCAGTTGTTGTTTGAATTGTGTGATTGTAAAGGGTAAGTGACAGTTGGTTTATTTGACATCTTGGGGGTTGATTTCCTTGTGATGATTATGTCATTTAATATTAATTGAATAGGGGTCAATTCTGCTGAGACAGGTGGTGGCGCATAAGGTTGAAACATGCATGCGCCACCTATACGGACATGCATAAACCACCCAATGAATATTGGCCTACTTGTAAGTTTTCTCATCTCTAAAGATGATGAGGACAATTTCCAACCATTTTAAAACCTCAATCTTCTTACCAACAAAGTAATAAATAGAATAAGTAAATTGGTTTTTTGCATATGCAGATAGATATATAGGAATCTATACTGCTTTTTTAAAAGCATATGTTTTACGTAGTTTTAAATACATTTCCCGTTTTGTTAAATCCTTATTTATTGCGTCTTTGGGAAAATACCTCTTGATGGGTTTATCCACCTATATCTTACCCATAAGCTTGACTTACATTTATTCAGGTAAGAAATGTGTCAATTAATTATTAATAACAAATTTGGTGGTTTGTTTTTGGATACAGTGCCATGATAAAACAAAAAATTCTCATGAGCTCATGAGCCACTGAGCTTTACTCATCTGTCACATAATCCAACATTAAATAAACCAATCTACAAACCTGACTCGGCATTATCATCAAACCATTGACACCCAACACTTTGTAAACACTTTGCTTCCACAAATATGACTTTTTAAATTCGTCCTCTTGGCCTCTTTTCAGGAACTTTAGCGGAGTGGTGGCGCGGGGGTTTGCATCCGTTTAAATCAACTGTTAACTCCCTTAAATGGTCAAATATTTCAGAAAAAACAACAGCAAGTTCCATGTCCAACAAACCCTGCTCATCATCCATAGATATCATCAAGCTTGTCTCGCATTAACCAACATATTGTATCTCTCCGGGTAAATTTTTTTACGGTTCTCAACAAAAAAAAAGTAATGCTCTCATCAGATCAATCATTGAGTGATTAAGCACCAAGCCACCATTCTATGTCGTTTCATGATGTTCTAAAAAGAGGAGATGATGAGATTCTTAAAACAAGACCTGAAAGGTCTCGATTGTGGAATTTGGCGTCCCAATTCACGGGAATGTCGATGATTGCCATATGTAAAGTGATTCTATCGACTCTCTATAATAAGGAAGTGAAGGGATTGGAAAACTTCGACAGAGGGTTGGCTCAAGCAAGGGCAGAAAATAGAGGCTTTTTAACGTACATGAATCACATGTCCACATGTGACGACCCAATGATTATAGCATGTTTGCCATGGAAATATTCTCTGGCATGGAATGATATTAGATGGGGTTTAGCAGCATCAAACGTCTGTTTTACAAACAAGGCAGCAACAACCTTCTTTTCATTGGGGAAGATTCTACCATGTGAAAGATTCGGTAGAGGACCGTTCCAGTCAGGTCTGGATGCATGTATCAGAATCTTAAGTCCGGATGACACAATTGACAGTCAACACGTGTTGGGTGCTTTTGAAGAAAAGAATAGCGAAACAACCCTTTCCAGACATGCCATCTCACTTTTTGATCCCAAATACACATCACCCCTCTTAAGGTACAAATCCTCGTGGGTCCATGTTTTCCCCGAAGGTTATGTGTGTCAGTTGAAACCTCCTCACAATAACTCAATGAGATACTTCAGATGGGGGACGGCAAGACTGATTTTAGAACCCACTGTCCAGCCGGTGATTGTGCCGATCTTTGCAGACGGGTTTGAGTTATTGAAGCCCGAGGAACTGGACATGAAGTCGGATTATTTGACACCTAACAACATCGGCGCAACTGTGACTGTGAACATCGGCAAGCCATTGGATGATTCCATCATCGCTGCTTTCAGGAAGGAGTGGCAAGAACTAACCAAAAAATACCCCAATTTGGAGAATCCAAACGACCTGAGCGATGAGTTGAAATTTGGAACTGAGGCCAGAAGGCTAAGAAGTGCTGTATGTGATTACTTGAGGGAGCAGTGTGCTCAATTGAGATTGGGCAACGGTTTTTCTGAAGAGGATCCTAGATTCAAGTCGGTTGATTTTTGGACCAGATACACAAAATCAAGAGGTAGTAGTGATCCCGACATTAACTTCATTGGACTGAACTGGGCAATCAAGGAGTACCAACATGACGTGAAGATATACGATGATAGGGGCCGGGTCATTGGTAAAAGGGACAGTGAAAGACCGGACGGGGTTTGAACCCCGGGTGGACCGACGCTTTTTTGGTACAATTTGGCTTCCACAATTTGAGTGACCCAATTCAAATATATAGAATTACTTATAAATAGAGGGCCCCTACCGACATATTGATATTGGATCTTGATTTCACTATGAATAGAATTGTGCTCTCAACACGCTCATGACTTTGATACCGGCTAAAGTTCGGTATGTCCACCAGTCTGATAATTATGGGGCCACCCAGCAATTGCACGCGAAGTTGTGTTTACATTGGTTCGGGTATTCTCGTCGGCCCGCATACCTCCCACGTTTCTTATCATGCCTTATTTTTTATTTTGGTGCCGTGCCAGATCGACAACCCCATAAAAGAATGTCATCGATAAAAGGAAAAGCGGTCCAAAGCGATACAAAGCGATACAAAGGCATTCAATGTGTTATTATATATTAACCTTACACCTTGTTGAATTACAAGATCATTTACTTGGCAAAATCTGCGTCTCGACTTAATTGTTTCTGATCAACACTGTGGTGACTGTGGCTGTTAACAATAGAAATTGCTCAATGTCAATTTTGATAAGATCATCGAAACTTTCCTTCAAAAATGTGACCATGATAAGAATTTTAATGTTAAATAATTATAATTCAACACCTTTAGCTGGAAATGAGCTTTCACTCGGGGGATCGATGCCGAACCTTTTGTTTTTTACTCACGTTGACCTGTGTCGCTGCGTGCTGCCAGTGGTTATCAACAGTCCAATTCTATCCAATTTTAATAATTTACTTTTCTTACGTTTGCCGATGCAGGCGGTTTGAGACGGGATGATCCACCTCCGGGTGAGTATTTGAACACCTGATTGAGAAAGCGTGTGGCATTAAAGAAAGATAAGAACAATAGACATTTATTTTTTGTGATACAGGCGCTCAGCATTCCCTTAAAAGGGTAATTGGGTCGGAAGTTGTGCGGGATTCTTATCTTTCATCTTCCAGTGATAAGATCAGCTGAGAAATGTCCTATCTGAATTGTGATAACAGTATCAGCTTTGAAATTATTTAAATACCCCACCGGGTTTCACCAGATTTGATGGGCTAATACGGCGTGAACATAAAGTGGAGATCACTCAATAAGGTAACAATCAACCATGGCTAAGGTATTTGATGAAAAGAATACCGTGACTGCTACAATTGAGACGATCTCATCAGTTGATTTAGAAGAAGGCAGCAACAATGAACAAAATGACAAGAACATCATCACCGGATTCATCGACTCATTTAAGCCACATCCATTGTACAAAAATCGGCCAGAACTAGAACCTGGGTTGACCGATATGGAAATTGCTAATAGGAGGGCGGCAGGCATTCCGTTGAAACGGTCATTGAAAGAAAGACATCTGCAGATGATCAGTATTGGCGGTGCCATCGGTACAGGGTTGTTTGTTGGTTCGGGTAAGGCATTAAATAAAGGCGGGCCTGCCGCTTTGATCATTGCTTGGACCTTAACCGGTGCCTTAATTTATTGCACCTGTCAGTATGTTGAACTTATTTTGTTCCCTCATGAGCATTTGATACTAACACCATTCTAGGGCCGCAGCAGAACTGGCAACTGCCATCCCTGTGTCCGGATCGTACATCCACTACAACTCCAGATTTATTTCCCCTGCTTGGGGGTTCTGTATGGCATGGAATTACGTCCTGGGTTGGATCATTACCGTTCCTTTAGAATTGACTTCAGCTTCGATCACAATCGAATACTGGCATAGCACGGTCAACCCTGCGGCATGGGTTTCGATTTTCCTGGCTTTGATCATCTTTATTAATATCTTTGGTGTCAGAGGTTATGGTGAGGCGGAATTCATCTTTTCCATCATTAAGGTCGTCACGATTGTCGGATTCATCATCTTGGGTGTTATAATCAATTGTGGTGCGCCAAAAAGTAATCCAAACGGGTATCTAGGAGGCAAATACTGGCACGATCCTGGTCCTTTTGCACACGGGTTCAAAGGTGTTTGTGCTGTCTTTGTTACATCTGCTTTCTCTTTCAGTGGAACTGAGATGGCAGCCCTTGCTGCCTCTGAGGCAGCCGATCCAAAATCATTGCCAAAGGCCACAAAACAGGTGTTCTGGAGAATTACCCTATTCTACTTGATCTCCTTGACCTTGATTGGTTTATTGGTCCCATATAACGAACCAAGATTGCTGGGAGCAGGTTCTTCCAATGCTGCGGCTTCTCCCTTTGTTATTGCCATTTCCAATGCCGGGATCAAGGGGTTACCTTCAGTTATGAACGTGGTTATCATGATTGCCGTTTTATCCGTTGGTAACGCGGGTGTTTACGGTGCATCAAGAACCATTGTCTCCTTAGCTGACCATGGCTATGGACCTCGCTGGTTTGGTTACATTGACAAACAAGGAAGACCCTTGGCAGGTGTTTTGATCACCTTGGCTTTTGGATTCCTCTGTTTCTTGGTGGCAACTGGCAAGCAAACCACAATCTTCACATGGATGCTTTCCATCTCCGGTCTCTCCTCTTTGTTCACTTGGGGTTCGATCTGTGTTTGTCAGATTAGATTCAGAAAGGCCCTTCAAGTTAGAGGCAGAGGCATTAATGAATTGCATTACACTTCTCAAACTGGTATTTGGGGTTCCATCTTCGGATGTGTTCTAATTTGCTTGATTTTGATCTCTCAATTTTGGGTCGCATTATTTCCAATGGGGGATTCAAAGGCTAATGCTGAGAACTTCTTTGAAACTTGGCTTTGTGTTCCAATTTTAATCTTCTTCTATCTATTTTACATGGTTTGGAAGAGGGATTTCACTTTATTCATCAAAGCAGAAGACATTGATGTGGACACCGGTCGTAGAGAAGTGGATATTGAAGCCCTAGTGGCTGAAATTGCGTCTGAAAAAGAAGCATTGAAGGCTAAACCCTGGTGGTATAGAGTCTATCGCTTTTGGTGTTAAAGAGCTATTTATTTATTTGCTATATAATTTACAAACGGTTGCGTACAAAACAATAATGGCAATGCTGAGCAAATTCCACCTCAGTTTAACGTGGTATAAATTTTTCAGTACCGGTATGCCATTTTTGTGCTTCACCAATTCAACTTTAGAGATGTTCCGTACGGGTTCTGCCAATCTGAGATTGGTGTCACAAGTATTCAGATCTCTGCTTATAAGGGAGAATTCTTTGATTTACAAAAGACCCATTCCAACGGCTGTAAATGCGACATTTCACATTCAAAAGTATTCAACACAATCGTCAACTCCAAGCACGGAATTTGCGGATCTGGAGGCCCAACGAATTCAAATGGTGTTAGAACTTCAAAACACATTTAAAAATCAATCAATGGCCCCAAAATTGAAGGCAAAACGGTTGAAAATGGGGTTATTTCATTTAATATCTATATTGCCAAACGGAGAGTTCGATCGTAAACAACTACCAATGGCGAACTCCTTAATTAACTTTATTGACCAAACAACAAATCCATCCGATTCATTCACACCGGATGAAATTTTGACGGCTTTGAGATCGGTTTTAGGTGGTATGACAATAGACGACGTGAGATATATTGATTTCTTTCCCAGGTTTTACAACGCCATGAGAAAAACCAGTGAATATGACGAAAATCAGGAGATCAGATTACAGCTGTTTGAAATATTCATCAACTATGTGCTCTTGAGTAACAAAAGGGAAAATATTGTTAAAGTGATTGATGCATTCATTAAGGAGGAAACCAAGTTACATAACGTCAGTATAGATGATCAAGTGGTGGAAATTGTTGTGGAGGCTTTTCAGAGTATAAAACCAGATACGGAAACCATGATTAAATTATGTCAGTTGGTCACTGAAGAGGGTTTAAAGAAAGAGGGATTGCTCAATAGGATACTTGAAACTTTCTTCAAGGCCGCTGATGAGGAAATCAGTCAAGGATTTGAGGATAACTTTGTCAGTGAAAGGTTGGTGCTTCTATTGGACGAATTGGAAAAGAAGGTCGGCCAACCTGTGGAGGCATATGTCGAATTGTTATATTTTGCGACAAGAAATAACTTTGAAGATGTTTCCCAAGGGATTTTGACAAAGTTAGAAAAGGCCAGCAATGGGTTTCAGAACCCCGAATTTAATGAGATCTTTGTTGGTGATGTCTTGTTCGCCTTGGTTGGCTCAGCATTAACATTTGGTAAGCAAGACAGTGCAAAAACGTTGATCGATTTATTGAAAACAAGAAAGGAGGAAGAATATATTGAGGAGGAGTGGATGGCATTATTACAATGGAACTCATATGAAAACCACGAATATAAACCGGCAATTGAAATTGTTCAAGAGCTGAACCAAAAGTTGGAGAAATTGGGTAAAGAATACGCATTTGAGGACACCGACTCGTATAATCAGGTCTTGGAATCTCTTTGTTGGTCCCATAAAAGTTTTGAATATATTGAGAAGTTCACAAATGATTTCGAAGATGACTTTGGTTTACAACCTGACGCCAAGAGTGTAGCCACTTTATTCAACTATTTGATTTCAAAGAAGGATTATAACAATGCAGCTTCCACATTTATGAAAAATAAAGATAGAGTAGATTGGGAAGGCGAATACGAGGGATTCTATGTTTTATCTCTTTTCAAACTAGTGGCCTCGATATGGGAGGTTCCGGAAATTTCGTGGGATTTAAAGATGGAAATATACAAGAATGTCAAGAGATACGAGTACATTTTTGATAAGGAAAGTGTGTACCGCATGATGAAATCGTCAATTGCATATAATGAACCATCATTGGGTATTTTGGTTCTCTTGGACCAAACACCGGATATCAAGAAAGGAGAATCAAAATTGAAACCGGAGAAATATGAGAAGATTTTTGGCTGTGTCTACGAGTTCCTTTTACAGTCAAAGGATGGAGAGCTGAACTCCCGTATTTACAGATATCTTTCCGATTCATTTGATATCTCGTATGATTACTTTCCTGGGTTTGTGCAAATGTTCATTGAATCCCAGCGCCCGGATATGGCTCTTAAGGTTTTTGCAGATATGAAAGCTTTGAGCAAAGAAAAGAAATTGCCACCACCAAGTGAAGAGTTCTACATCTATCTTTTCAAAGCTTTGGGTAAATTCCAAGATGCAGAAGGGATTTTCAAACTTCATCTTGCTCTAAAAATGGACCTATCTATCAATCTCGACATAATGCTGCTAAATGCGGTTATGGAGGGATATTCAGCTTTGGAAGATCCATTCAAAACGAGAGATAATTTTAATATGGCCTACGCTTTGCCTAAGGATCACGGTTTAAACAATGAATCTGCGTATTGGATGTTGAAGTCTTTGAAGTACGCTACATTGGGTCATGTGAAAGATTTCTATAATGGACTTTCCAGCTATGATGTTTTACCGGATTCTTACCTATTTGGAGAGTTTTTAATTGCAAACTGTTATTTTGAACAGTACCGTACAGCATTGGATACATTAATTGATACAAATGAAAATGGAGACCCCACCTTAATTGATGAACATGTCTTGAAAACGCTACATAACAACTGTTTACATGATGGGGTTAGAAAGGATTTGGATAAGTACGCTACAAAGTGTTTTCCAGACACCTGGCAGCGTTTGAAAGAGAGTGGCCAATTGGAGGCCAATGATGATTATCCAAATTTGTTGGATAGTCCCTACGAAAAACCACACATTGAGATCAAGAGGATATCAAATTGATCTCTGTATATAGACCGATATATTTATGTTTTATACTATTATGATGATATACTATTATGATGATATAAATGAGATATGATGAGATATAAACCAATTCCTATCTTAATTTGCTGTTGTTAACCTTACTGGCAAATCTTAAACTGTTCAAGCTCTCAGTAAAGTGGGATTTTGAGCAACTTATATTGACAAACATAAGGGTTTTTGAATCACCACCCAAGGAATCTTTCAAAATATATGTCAACTTGGAATTTCTATATGGAATATGAGTTGACTTTTTGGAAAGGGAATGGATGACATCCCCCAACGCACTCAAAGATTTATTGATGGCTTGGGTCTCTTTTAATCTCATTCCAGTAACCTGAGATTGAGAAATCCTCTCGGATCCCGCAAGATCTACCAAATTCAACGAACCATTGAAGATATCACCTTTTTCGTTTTTACCTTCCAGCGTCAGCTTAAAAATGTAGTGCGATCTTGAAGATACAATGTTAGTCATTGTTGATTGTGTGGCTCTTTTGGAATTGGCTTTCAATAAAAGGGTGTTGATTTGGTCCAAATCAGTTAGTTGAACTTTTCTGACATGGTCGATATCAAAAGCATTAGCTTTAACTTTGTCATTTAACAAGTCCTTAACCGAATCACCATATATCTCAAAAAACTGGCCAAACAACTTGTATTCCCAAGATCTCCTTCTTAATCCTTCGACTCTATCCAAAATTTGGCTCAGCGATCTTGGAATTAATCCATCGTTGGGGTTCGACATTGTGTATGTTTTACCTGATCCTGTTTGGCCGTATGTAAATATGCAAACATTATAGCCGTCTAACGCACTCTGGACCAATTGAGATATTTCTTCGAAGATATCCTCGTTGGTAGATGATTGATCAAAAATCGAGTCAAATTGAAAGGTATAGGTTAGCACCTTATTGTTTGTTGGAGACGTTAAAACTGGGGATTTGAACGGCTCGGTAATAACCAATCCTTGCTTTCCTGTTTTAGTTTCTGTGAATCCCACCTTTTCTGTTTGGAAAGTATCCTTGGAAGTAGCGGGCTTCAATCTACAGAATACTCTAATGTTACCCTTTAATTGCTGAAGTTTGTTAAGAGCAAAGCGGCGGCTTTCTTGTTCTTCACAAAGACTCTTTTCAAAATCCGCTTCTTCCAATAAAAAGGTTTTGACTTGGTCTTTCTTTTTTGTTATCTGGTCTCTTGCTGAGATTAAATCTAGCGCCAGTTGTTGGATCACGGTTGAAAGATTCAATTCCTGATTTTTCAAATCATTCTTCTCTTTTAAGCAAACTTCCATCAATGTTTGCAGTTTGATCTCCCTAGTTTCCAGATCATCACATTTCGTTTTGCTGTACAGATCAATTTGAGCATTCAACTCCTTGATTTTTGCTCGGTAGCTATTGCACTCCTTTTCTAAGTTTCTTATTTGATCAATGTGGTAGGTGTTCAAGGTTTTCATATAAGTTAAGTGATTCATCAGAAACTCTTCCTCCTTCTCTTTAAATGAGAATTTTGAGGTGTGGTTGATTTTGTTCTTTAGATCATCAATTTCCTGCTTCATGTCAGCCATTTCGCCATGCAACTTTTCGTTATTTTCATCCACAAGATGCTGTGCCTTTAAAAGATAGTCATCTTCGATTGCCTTCAATTTTGCTTGAAATTGGTCTTTTAACTCCGTTTTGTCTCTTAAAAATTTCACATTCAAGCTTTCCTTGTTCAAATCATGAGCAATTTTCATATCTTTGATTCTTTCTTCTGCCTCCAAATACTTGGCTTTAACATCTTTATACTCGGCTCGCAGTGTTTTTAATAAAAACAGATCCTGTGGTTGCTTATCAGTAATGGGGTTCACGAATGATTTCGAAGTGACATTGGTGGCAATTGAATAACGGCGATTAGAGCCTGTCTTTGTTGATAAGAGCGCCATATCCGGGCCTTCCAGGGTTTTCTTATACAGTGATAGCATTGATAAACAAGTTGGAATTAATGAATGCCTTCTGGTGTTCAATCGTCGTCTTTTCCAATTGGGTTGAGTAAAGTACAAATTAGAAATGTCCTGAAGGACCATATTTGTACTGTTTTTAAAATAGACAAAGATGGCTGGTTTATAGATGGCTGTTAATTCTTTGAGAAAAATTGGAAAGATGTGACCGATCACAAAAATCAGATTAACAACGGCACTGCACAACCGTAAGGCGAAAGAAAGAGGAAAAATCATGAGCGCTCAGCATTTTATTTCACTCAAATATCTACAATTCAATACTCAACCACTATGTGTGGCAAAAAGGAATATTTACTCTCAATACAATCCTTATTATAAAACTGCTGTTAATGTGAAAGGAGATGGCATTTGTCATTGTTTGCTGAGATCTATATAATTTCCCTTTTAGGCAATTCTTTTTCTGCCAATCTTGTTTTTAGCCACTGTAGGTATTTAGTCTGCTGGGGGACAGACTACAACTCCATAAAATAATAAAAGAGTCCATTTATTAAAGTTTAGTAATAATGGAAAAAGGCAAATATATTGCCTTTTTATTCGACTAGTTTCAATTGAATAAGCTTCAATTTTACTCAATCTGTTTTGAATAGTTGATTCACAGTCATATCAATTGAATCAAATCCCTTTTTACTTCAATTTTGATTCTAATTCAATGGTTAAAGGCGACCGGAGTGAAGAAGCCGAAACACTTGACACCACCTCTCAACCTAGACCCACAAACCAACTCCAGGGAATCTCACTCAGAGAACAAGGTTTGAACCAACAAGGTCTGAATATCGGGTCCTCCCAATTGGCCAATTACCCTCTTCAATATCCAAATGAACTATTGACTCCATATGATTACAATTATCAGAGTAGACCGGTAGTGCCATTCCATTCACAATCCAGCTCTCAATGCAGCGAAAGCGCACCAAATGCCAAATTCAATAACCCCATTACCCCCGCAAGTCTCACATACCAGGTAAAGAACCCACCTTTCAAACAATCGCTTCACTTCAATCCTTCCTTCCCTCATAGTGATACCAATCTCTACATGACAAGCCAGAAGAATAAAAATTTGACACCAATTCAACCTCCTATTGAATATGTAGCACAAAAAAGAGCAGATCCAGGTACATCTGTCTATACATCCATTGAGCATAGACCCGGTGATGTTTGGACTACAAATCCGGTTTTCACGTTTCCTCCAAAAAGCCCCGATGAATACCATGCCAGCTTTGTCGAAAGTCCTCTCACCCGTCATTTCCAGGCCAAAAGTGGAGACAAGATGGCCAAATTTCATGCAACAAGCTCGCAACATCAGAAATGGAATATGTTTCCTGAAAACTATACGTTTCTAATGGAGGAGCCAAGAACAGTTAACGTTAAAAATCCTAAACAATCATATCCTGAGTATTATGGAAGCGCACGTCACATCTTGAGGGGCTTCATTGGATTGAAGGAGGTTGCTCCGGAAATTGAGAAATTCATACATCACATTAAAAATGATGAGCAGATGAGGAAGTACATGGAAATGGAAATGAAGGATGAATCTGGATTGGAATCCGGTGGTGGGGTCCTCGATCAGGATGGATATAATATCAACCAATTTCACCATTATTTAAAACAATTTCCAAAGAATGAATTGGTCAATTTAAGATCGATCTTCCAATCCTGCAAATTGGTCATAGATGATTGGCTCCAATTTGGAGGAGAAGATGAAGAGCATCAGATCTCTCTCAATAAATGGAACACAGTCACGGAAAACATGCCCCTTAATTTAATGGAAAGTGGTCATGGTATTGCAAGCGAACCGTATGGGTTGGATATTCACGGTGAAACAAGCGATTTAAGATCCCATATTAGGCCTTCCAAATTCCCTGGAGTGGCTGTCACTCTGCAGGTAGATCCACTAAAGCCAGAAAACTTTGAAAAGGCCCAATCAGGTCTCTATCCTAGAGGAATGTTTCAACCAGAGCTAAGTTTTAAACCTAAGACAATTTGCTCACAATGTGGGTCGGACAAAACACCCGAGTGGCGAAAAGGTCCTATTAGTGCCCGCACCTTGTGTAACGCGTGTGGGTTGTTTTTTAACAAATTGACTAAAAGGTTTGGCCTGATAAAGGCGGAGCAAGAATTGGAGAGAAGACGAAGAAGTGGAGAGCCAACAAATAGGAAAATGTATCTCCAAACAGACTATTAGCCCAATTTTTTTTGTATCTTTAAGCAAATGCTATCTATTATATGTATACATCAGTGGAAACAGTCAACGTGTTATTTTTCTCTTGGAGACCTTACTTGACTCCTTCTTCTGGATATCTGCGTATGTCTTTTTAAACCATTTCTGACTGGCATCGTCCTTTAATAACTCTTCAGTAAACCCTCTTCCTCTTTGAGATTTCTTCAGATCACCAGCGTATTCTCCAACACCGGAGACGATCGTACCCACCTGGAAATGCTCGGGTATTTTCCATTTCTCTCCCTTATAAAATCTCTTTGGATCCAAAAACTGTCTATTCTGAAGTAGTGTTAGGTCTGTTTGGAGCTCCTCTGTCATTTCAGGTTTGGCCATAGCAAACCACTTTTGAGATCTCAATTCCTTCAATCTTTTGGGATTTGTTTCAACCTTTTCCATACTTGGAAGAACAGCTTCAATTGGATCATTAACCTGTTGAACAGATCTCTTTGATTTCCTCTCCACAGCTCTACTATTGGTGACGTGAGCCTCTATCTTGGGTAACTGATTGATTTTCTTCTTTAAAGAGTTCAAAGTATCTCGCTGAGGAGTTTCTTCAACAGCACTCGAATCATGCACCTCTTTCAACTTTGTAAAAATATCGTCCAAATCTTCTGCAGACATTTGATGATCTCCTTATTGGCAAGCTGTGAACGGCAAATCAGGCTTTAAAATGAAAAATTTGAAGGCTGAGTTTTTTTTTTTGTTGCACAGCCTGAAATCCAGATGCTCAGCATTCAACAAAAAGATAGGAACACTTCAATAAAAAAAACTATAAACAAGACGCAGAAAATCAGTCATAACGTGAGCAAATCAAGCTCAACTTCTCAATACTAGCCAAGTGCTTACCTTGGTGGGATTTTCTGATTAATTCCAAGTATTCTCTAATTTTAGCCACAAGAACCACCTTCCTCTCCGTATCGATCAATTCAACCATTCTTTGAACCACATAATTGGCAAAAGGATCCTTCATCATTTTCAACAGGTTGGGCTCCCCTTCTGTATCCTTATCAATGGCCATCATTGTGGCGTAGATTTGGATTCTCGAGTCGACAGGTAAATTGATGATACACTTTTCAACCGCATTGGAGGCAAACTTGTGTTTCGATAATTCAATCAGATTGGAGATGACCACTTTCAAGATCTCCCCCCGGTATTCCTCATTACCTGACTCTATGATGTGTTGAATGACGTAGTTACCAAATTGGTCCTGGATAAGATAATAAATGAACCCCTTCAACTCCTTTAGAATAAAGTCCTGATCATCCTCTGGAGAACATTCTAACAATCTTTGAATGACTCTGCAACCGTATGGATGCATGGACAGGTGGTAAATGTGGGATTTCAAGGCCTCCAAAATGAATGGGATTCTTTCGATTGGGATCCTCTCAATCGACTTTTGGATCACGTGATTACCGTTCTGATCTTTGACCAAATTGAAGACATTTGGCTTCAATTCTTCAACAATCGCCAATTGGTCCTCCAAGTCAACACCCTCGATACACTTTTGAACAACACGACACCCATACATTTGAACCGATAAATCGTTGAATGACCATCTCATATTTTCAAAAAGGACCTTCTTTTGAACAGATGTACCATGTTCAAAGTACTTTTGGATCACATAATTACCAAAGACATCGGTCATCAAGTCTATTGAGTCGTTAACAATCTCCTTAAAGAATAGATCCTTTGATTCATCATCACAAACACCCAATTGTTGTTGGATGAATCTTGATCCATGTTGATCCTTCGAGAACTCGTAGGCATGGGATGTTACATCCTTCAATGTGTACTCATTATTTGCATTTTTATTCGATCTGAACTCCTCCAACAATGGGGATCTAATAATGGTTGGTTTTCCGCCTCTCATCTTTGGTTTGTTCTTCTTTGCTCCGGGTGCGGTGGAGTTAGGCCCTGACATGGAAGCGGCTGTTTTCTTTGGAGATTTCGCCTTCTTCTGTTGTTGCGGCACCATCATTTGATTCTGCATCATCATTGGTGGTGGAGGCGTTCCAATTGGAGACACAGGCATCACAAATGGTGGCAACCCGTAGGGGTTGAAGGGAGGCATCATGAAAGGTGAGATTGGTCTAACGTCTTGATCGTTGGATTTTGGGTCTTCACCTGTTTCTTCTTCAATGGCTTCTTCTTCGATTACTGCGGAATAGGATTCTCCTGTGTCCTCTTTGTCACCCTCTTCAATAGTTTCGTGCTCGGTGGGAGGCATGAACGGCGGGAACATCGAAGGAACATACCCGTTTGGCAAGAATGGAGGAGCCATCATCATCTGGGGTGGACCCTGCATGAAGTTGATGTCTCCAAAGGGGTAGCCAAAGCCATTAGGCTGTTGACTTGTTGGGTTTGGAACTGGTTCCGGGACCGTGGAGGGGTGGAACGTGGAAGCCGAGCCGGGGTTCCAGATGTTCTTGCCGTCATCCAAGTGGGGTCTATCGATGCCGGAATTGAACGATAGGTGACGGGATTGGTTTGGGGAGTTGGTGGCGGAGATGTAGTTGTCCAATTTCTCCGAAAAGGATTGCTTTCTGGCCTCTCTGAAGCTTTGATTTGGGGAGGAGATCAGGTCTCCATTCTGGTTTGTGTTCAAGATCGAGCTTCCTCTTCTGGATCCTGGTCCACTCTTTCCCAATTCCAAATCTCTTGTCTTCTCCGTCACGCTCGCAAACTTCTCCAAGAAGCTTGATCCTGCGATTGAGTGACTGTGGGTATTTTGACCAAACACGTTCATATTTGAGGGAAACCGGGACAGATTGAGGGGTTGGGATGCTGAAGTAGCACTGATGGAGCTTAGGGCGTCTCTGAGGGCGTCCGACCCCTCACTCTTCACCGCCTCCTCAAATTGGGCGTATGTTGTCTTATTGTGGGACCCGAGCAACGAGGGTTTTGCGCCCAAATGAGCTCCCAACTGGGAGCCTCTTCGGGACCCCGTGGAGAGGGACGATATTATCGATGCAACCTCATCAAATTTGTCCTCCATACCGGTATCTAAAACTATTTACAAGGTGAAACAGAGGAAGAAGAGGACGAAGCACGGAGGTCCAATTGGATCTGAAAAAATTCTCACTGAGAAGGGGGGATGTCACGTGACTGGTGAGAATCCCTCTCAATGCTTCTGTTTGCTGGCAGTGACGGCCACCGTGTGGTGTGTTACCGGCTTGTAGGACGTTTATGTGTTTGTTGGTGGTGGTTCTAGTGAGAACCAGGGTTTGGAATGGTGATTTTTCACGGCCTTTGTATATTTTTATCCCCGATTGATCTGTGATTGGGATGAATGTCATTGGAAGACAGCTACTTAGGTCGATGAAGAAGAGGAGAACGGATTTCGCCTCTTTGGAGACTATCTATGGAATTGGCGATCCAGGATTGAGTCATCCGGCAGCATTCTTCATGACTTATCATCCCTCTAGCCTGCTCACAGTGTCGGACTTCCAGCAGCTGGACGAAGAGGTTGCAGTGCGAGATGTGATCAAGTGTCGTTTTGGTATGAACCTCAATCCCACAGGTCACTACCTTGTCAGATTCCACAGTCCAGCGGACCTCAAGAGGTATTCCAGTAAGATCATCAATCAGGATGTCAAGCTATTGGGACGAGGATTGACGATGACCACTGCTGACAAGTTCCCCTCTGCAAAGCATCCGCTGCGATTCGTTCTTCCCACTCTTGTGCCGGAATTGGTGGATGTAAAGGAACTGGCTCGGTATCTGGACCCTAACGTATGGACGTCGATCTGGAATGAAAAGGCAAGCCATTTAGACAAGCTAGAGCGGCGGCAGAAGCAACTAGACATCACCGTCAATGATTTCGACTATTTGCGCAGTGTGTACCTGAACGAACAGACGGCCAATTCAATCCAGCGGTCTCAATGCGTGGTACTCCACAACTTCAACTACAAGGTGCCAATGGAGCGTATCCTAGACACGGTGTGGGATCTTGATCTCCACAGCATAAACCCGCTGCGGAGGACGATGGTCCACCCCACCACCCACCGATGTGTGGACATCGTCATCTTCGCTACCCCGCATCTGGCCCAGCGGGCCATATCACGATGGGACAATCAGCACGGTCTTTACAATGAAGACGTGCCAATCATACATGCAGAACTCCTGTGAATATGTGACGGTCGGTATCACACCCCTGCGGCCAGGAGGCCGTTGGGTGCCGCCTTCCGGCGAGCCGCCCGCAATCCAACAGACACGGGCCATAATATTGAACGTGGTTGACCTGGTGGAGGAAATGGTCGGGTATCGGGTCGATTCCATAGCTCTCTTTATAGCACATTGGACGCTGGGGGAACCTGTGATGGCCCAATGGCGGGGAACCCGCTTCAGTGCCAACATCATGTCCTGTAACGTGGTGAATGGACTGAAATACCAGGTTGTTGCCCAGATCACGCTACGCAGGGCATTCATAGTGGCCAAACTGTAGAACCATGGTGGTAGGCGGAGCCAGGGGGTGGGAGGCGCCAGGGGGTAGGTGGTACCGGGGGTAGGTGGTACCGGGGGTTAGAGAATTAGAAGATTCAAAGGAAGTAGTTGAGTGAGCATTTAGATGACCCTTTGCATGGCATGGATCCCAAGTGAGGTCACTGATTAGCGGATGATGTGGGTGCCCCTCACCCCCTTAATTGACACAAGATACAATAAAGGGCGGACGGCAATCAAAAGGTCATTATTTTAAAAGAAACAACTGAATATGGTAAGTATGATGGCAGAGAGATTGCTAAATAGGTAATAGCAGTGGATATTACGATTTAAGTTCTTTGGCCCATCTGGAAACTCAAAAAATTACGATTTCACCTAAATTTAATCCATTTGTTATGAACCAAATATTCCGAGAGACACCGCCTTGGTTTTGATAAGGAATTGCTCAACGGAAAATGAACATCAAAGGATCCCATTGCCGTGAGGAGATGGATAAGCAGGGTATCCAGCTTGGCGTGGTTTTGATGGGTGTGTATCGCTATCAAGAAGCTGTTGGACACAGGTTCTCATGTTCCAATCAATATAAAGGTGTTATCATTGGTTCGTTTGACACTTTATGTGAGCCAAACTGCTGAACAATTATGCGATATATCCAAGGACAATTTCAGTGTAATGGAGTTGCTTATAAACACGCAACTTTTAAAGCTGCTAGATTTGTAATGAGCACATTGTTGCTCATTATTGTTCCAGTGATACTCCATATTCCAATTGCTCGAATTTCAAATCTACGAAATCACCCAATCTCTTGAGACAATTTTGATATTGCTAGATAGGCACTCTCCATCATTTTCATCAATTTCGATAGAGAATAAGTGGATATCTGCATTGTTTTCATACTCTGAGCTATCAAAAGATAGCAGCTTCTGGCCAAACGGCCAAGTACTTTGCAATAAAAAGAAGATTAATTAACTAACCTTAGATAATTTCAAATAAATTCAATTTTATGACTTCTTAGCCCCAGTGCCAACAGTCGCCATATAACTGTTTTAAAATGCCGTCCTATCCAATATTAATGATAATGCGTTTCTTGACCGTAATGTATGGGTATCCATCCCCTTTTTTTTCTTCTGGTACAATACTCCCAGTACAGCCATCCCAGTAATGGAATTGACGCCGATAATGCAATTAGGGTCAAATAACGAGACGGCGTTCCCATCCGGGTTCTACTCCTCCAGAGCAAGATGCAATGCCCTTTGACTGTGTCATTTAGAACATAAGTGACTTTGCTCCCTTAATATCATACAATATGTTGCCCACGGTATATACATGCTCAACAGTTGAAACCGCGTTATGCTCCTGGTCACGCCTTAACCTTTAAATCACATCACGGGAATGGTTCTCCATCCCCATCGAACAAGGCAAGGTTCCAATGAGCCTTGTAACACCCATTTCTCCCAAATGCGTCTAAACTTCCAAACCAAGATTAACGTCTCGTCGTCTGTCCATACCATCTGGGCTGAGTCTGGTTCTCCGGAAGAGGGCCCCACGTAAGCCGACACACTTGACTTGGTTGATTTAAAGTATGAGGGCAACACAAGCTCTGTAAGCGGCTTGGGATTCGGCTCTCTGCTGAGTGTCTTGAACTGGAAGATATGCAAGGTGTTCTTGTCACTGAGAAGAGCTAGCTGGGAATCGTCTGGAGAAAAGGCCATGTTGGTCACTGTGGCCCTCTCCATTCCCCGTCGGAACTCGTAGACCAGTGTATTCCCCTTAATATCGTGAACTCTTATCATTGTTCCGATATCCGAAGCGGAAACAACAAGTTTTCCGCTGTTGGACACCCCAAGACATCTCAAGGGGTTCAGATGAGCCCTGATGATTGTTGTCAGCGTCTCCCCCTCTGAATCGAGCTCTAAAACTCGCAATTGCCCAGCCGCCTTACCTGGAAACACAATCACCGTCACAGCTCCAGCCACCTTTGTGGTCAGGACCCCGGTGTTCTTAAACGTTTCAAAGCGGCACACCAGTTCAGGCACACTCTTAAATCGGTAAATGGACAGGGATCTCTCAAATTGCACAACGATGTACGACCTCGTCAATTCACAGTTGACAACACGCTCTTCAAAGTGTAAATCTATCACCTTTTCCCCCTTAAAATCGTCCCAAACCCCCACGGCATCATGTTGAACAACTAGAACATAGTTGGTCTTGTCCAACAGCCTCACAAGACACACCAACCCCAACTTCTTGGACTTTGTCTCAGAAATGATCTTCAAAGGGTCCGTCTGGACCACCGAGAAGCCCTCTTGGGGCGGCAAAAGCGCTAGGGCCATTCTCGTTCCCTGCTCATTAAAGTGGTAGTCCCCAAGGGGAGCTAGCTCCCTTTGCTTCTTTACCAGCGTCTGATTATTCATCTTCTCATATAAAGAAACACCAAATATATTGTTCTTCTTCCAGATATTGAGCCATGGAGGATCAATTGAAGCCCCCCTCAGACGTTTATCCCGTGGAGGAGGGTCTATATCCCGATTACCAGCTCTGGGGCCAAACCCCGCTTGAAGACGCACTCATGCGGACCCATTTGGCCAAAGGTTACAGCGTACCAAGGGAAGTTTCAATGGAATACCAGATGGGAAGACCGTATATGACGCCGTTACTGACCAAGACCCCGAAAGGTTCGAAGTTAGACGTGCTCAACGATCTGCTAAGCAACGCCATGCTTAAACGGCGAGATCACAATAGGGTCCAACTTCAAAAGGGTTACAAACCACCTCCTAGAATGACGTTGACAGAGAACAAAAGAGACGTGTGGCTAGGTAAGTTGGCGAACGAGGAGGTACCATTGACACAACTCTCTCGAGCGATTCCTCACGGCTTGAGGAACAAAACCCTCCTGGAACAGTGTCTGCACCACGGCGTATCAATAGATCGAACCATCTGGTTGATTAGATGCGTAGCTGGTAACGAGCATAGACAGTTGAATAGGAAACCAGGGGGTAATTTTGGTGTTATTGTGAATAGGTGGGTGATCGAATGGACCGATCAGGTGACAGCATTCATTGAGGGTGTGATTGTAGGATGTTTCAGGGTAAATGACGATAAGTGGTCGCAGAGGTTAGATTTTATGCTGGAGTTGGTGACAAACTTGTACATAGAGGGATTACTAAATAAAGTGACGTTTCTCACTTGGGTGGTTAGATATGTGACCAACTTGACGAAGGGAACATTAACAATCGAAGAATTGAAGCTCATGAGTGTACACTATCTCTTGCTCAAGCATTTCTGGTTCAAGATCATCAGAGTGGATTATCTCTCAAAGGAACTTAGTGGCGGGCTCTTAATGGCAATTGCCGGATTGACAAACATACCGAAGAACGTTAAATATGACTCAATCATAGAGGATTTCCAATACAAATACGAGGAGTTGATCAAGTATTTGTTCTACCACAACTCAGACGCGTTCATCCTCTCGACAAACTGGCCCGTGTTGAGACCCCACTTGAAGCGAGTGCTAGATATGAACATCCCAGTCGTTGTGGAACAGTTCAATTTGATCCACTATAGAAACGAATCGCTCATGATCGACGACTTTGAGAAGCTGGCAACTAAGTCCGGGTTTACTGGGACCGTTCCGGGAGACGCCACATACACCATAGTGAGGAAATTGAACAATTTCAAGGACCCAATTGAGGATCTGGTGAAGTTGGTCTTCGAATCAAACGTTAATTGGAAGGCAAACCTTACTACAATTCTGAAATGGTCGATAGAAACAATCAACTTTCCCGATTGTACATGCCTCGACTACCGCTGGCAGCGAATTCAACTGGTGGTGTCGATATTGAGGGTGAGATATGATCAGCTCCTGGTGAGTAAAACAAAGCGCTCAAAACAGTTGATGACAGATTTAGAGACATTAATCACCACCTTTATCAATTCTCTTTCTGAAAGGTTGAATTTCAGGGCAATCCAGACCAGTCAAGGTCAAGAATATTCTCTCAACGGGTTTCTTTTATTAACGCACAAGTTGAATCAGTTCCAGATATTCATCATCTCGTCATACTTGAGAAAATTGATCGCTTCGGGGGTGATATATCTATCGAAAGCTGATAGGACATGTTACATCCATCTATTGATTCTAAACACCATCAAGGAGCTGAGAACAGGTAATTCCAAAAATATCCTAAAAAGGTTGTCTGAATCAACTGGTATAACGCTACCAAACCAGGATTGGTCCCAATTAGAGCCCCACTTACTCACGTTTTGGGACAAATTAACGGCTCCGCACAGTGATGACTTGACAAAGGCCATCTACGATTTCAAATCCCAGTGGGGCTGGAAATTGACGGAACGTGAGGACCTTGTCTTTTATTTAAGTTTGAGGAATGAGCTAAGTATGGCTATAACAGGACTGCTCCAAGGGGGACAGTTTGGCAATGTGAACACCGGGATGACGTTTATGAAATTGACAAAGACAAAGCTTCGCGTATTGATGGATTTGGGTCTGGAATTAGATATTATTGGTGAGGTCTTAGAATCTATAGTAATGGGGATGGACTGTCAACTGTTTAATAAAGGCGATCAAAGAGTCAGATATGAATTGGATGGCCAATGTTTGCCGGAATTGTTGAAGTTGATCATTCATTATGAACAATTGTTGAAGAGTTCCTTAACTTCCATTGCAAGATCGACGGGGGATTCGCAAAAAATAACTCAATGGGATACAATAACCTCGATCTTCCACAATTGGTCAATTAATAAAAATCAATGCAATATCTGTGAATGGATAACATTACTAGATAAACCGACTGATTATCCATTATTGCTCAGAGAACCACAGATCAATCTAGAAGTTCCAATGAATCAAATGGCCCGTATGGTTTTGCCTGAAGACCATCTCCGGTCTATTGGATTCAACAATTATGATAGTCTCCTGACTTCAGATGGAGAGTTTAGTCAACAATTCAACAATGGAATATTGGTTTACTGTAATTACATCAAAGGGATTGAAACATCAAACATTGATTCCATTATTCTGTTCTTGAAATTCCTAAAACTATGGAAACCTTTGGAATTTAAGGATTTATTGGAGTCTTACATTTTGAGAAGCTTGACCTCTACCTTAGTATTGGATTTTGATTCCAATAGGAGGGTTCTAATTAAGATGGTTTGTGATGAGTTATTGGAGATCCCACTGCTGCTGAAAATGTTATCAAAACCATCAGATGAAGGATCGGTGAACTGGAATTTAATAAGGGATATTCTTTTTGCCAATTTAGAGGAATTGGACCAAATTCTCTATTATGACATGGAAGCCATTCATTTGAGATACCAAGTATGGAAGTTTTCAAAGGATTACCCTGTGAGTTATTACAAAATCATCTTTGAGACGATCAAGTTTAAATTCCTGATAAACCCACCGGTGGTCAATACCAATGGGTCGATCTTGGGTGTTCATACAGTTTCAGATGTTGTTGGAGAGGTGAATAATCATCTAGGCCCTATGGGAACCCCCATTGTTAATCCACTGGTTAATTCATTGGGGAACCCGTTAGGAAATCCACTGGGGGAGAGTCCATCTAGAGATGTTCCATCAGATGTGAGCGTCTTGGATCCCTTTTCTGAATTGACCAGCAGCCATATGGATCCAAATGTGGGGTCCAGTGAGGTGAAGGAATCAGCCCAGGGTCGACGCCTATCAAAGAACCTGCTCAATGGGTTTTGGGATTTGACCACGCAACGTCCAGATTTGTTCACAAAGTTCTTTTACGATGATTTTGGGGGTAATTATGATTTGAAATCAATGAGGGGGTACTTTTTGAATGATTCAACGGGGAATTTAAATGAGCAAGTGGAGATCATAGTCAAGAATTTATCGTATTTCAATTTGACCCTCTATCAGTGGATATTTAAAGGAATTGTGATGGAATTCATTGGCAACAATGAGTTCAATGGTTCCAATTTGATTGTCAATATCATCGATATTATGAAATCGATGAATGGATCAGATTGCCTGAATATTGTTGGTGAATTGTTTGCTCATTTGCAAGATGACATCAAGGTGGAAATTCTGCTTTCATGTGAGGATGTATACTTGACAAATGAATCTTTCCCTTCCTTCCTGATTAATGGTGAGAATATGACCGAATATTTAAATAATATCATCACCAGTTGTTCAAGATTTGAGTTGGGTGATGATAAGGTCTTGGAATTGACGGATGCCTTGGTTTTCTCATTAAATATGTCGATTGAAAAGTTATCTTATTTTTGCAACGGCATAGATAAGAGGACTAATAGTCATCCCCACAACCATCATCATCATCTGACGTATAATAATCATCAAAGGTCGGATAAATTAGAATCATTGACAAAAGGTATGAAGTTAATTTGCAAGATCATTATGTTGCACAAGAAGTTCTTGGTCGATTTAATTATTAAGAGATCTGTTAATTTGCAAAAGGATGTCCTATTAATGAATTTGACAAGGCTATACAATAACAGGGTTCTGACTAAAAACCCAAAATTGAAGAACTTGCTTTATGATGTGATGATTTCGATCAAAATTTTGATAACTGAATCGATTATTCAGCAACAACAGAGGTTATCCCAGCAGCAGCAGCAGCAGCAGCAGCAGCAAAACCCCCAGCAACAACAACAACAACAACAACAACAGCCCTTACAGCCACCGTTACAGCAACAGTTTAATGCCCCTCAAATGTGGTTCAATAAGGTAGCCACACCAACATCATTCATCTCTTCACCAAAGATGGGTAACCCTATGCCGTCGGGTTTACCCCCAAGCACCATGTACGTGAACATCCCCAACATATTGAACATCAAGCCTCCAAGTTTCAACACCAATTTGAAGCACTTGTTGAAGTACTTTGATTTGAAGGATACGATCCCCGATGGGGATCCGAAGTTGTTCATGGTGAATGCGAAGCTCGATCGAACATTGGACGGTGAAAGTAACTGCACCAAATACATCTTAAAGCCATTCGATATGAATGAGGATACCAACGGTGAGGATATGGACACACCAATCAGCTTGGCCTTATTCGAGTGTTCCTTAGAAAGAAAGAATCCACCATGATAGTATTAATTTTGTATAAAGTGACCCAATCGATTAAAGAATTGTGATTACAGCACCCAACCCAACCAAAGCTGTGAACACGTGACAAATCTTCAATCCTTTACCAGTGAAGTGTGGATGTATATCCACACTTAAACTGGCAGCACCGCCGGTGGAACTAGATATTGAGCTGACGCTTGCACTTGCACCTGCACTTTGGCTCGAAGTTGAAGTTGAAGTTGAAGTTGAAGCCGGCACCGTTGATGGAATGTCCGAGATTGTGACAAAGTCTTTTCCTACATAGGAGACGGCTGTCGTGACACATGTGGTAACGCCGGAGTATGACCCGGTAGTTGCAATTTCTGGAGCATTTGAGGGACATTGTGTTGGAACCTCCGAATAGATCAAACTGCCATCACTTGAATAGGTTTCGTAAACGTGTCCTGCCACCAAGCCCATGGCCGCCACACCCCCCGCTACTGGAAGACCGTAAACTAAACCTGCAGGATAGCCATGGTAACTACCTCCGTAATTGACTGCCTTGGGTGCTGCGCCTCCGTTGTTGGATCCACCTTCACGACCTGAATAGTTTTGATTCTGTGACCCTTGTGCATTGCCGGAGGATTGTGACCCAGACGAGCTTGATCTACCCGATGAGCTTGACCCTGAGCTGGATCCGCCGCTTCTTCCCCCCTTCTTGCACTCTATCAGGATATCCATCGGCAGAGTCGTGTTTCTAAGTGGAATACCCGTTTCCAACGGCTCAAAGCCTATATATGATGTCTCTAACGTAGTAGGATGATACATGGAGCATAAGGACATGATATTGGTTTTGTAGTGGATGTACAGTCACTGACTTTGTAACGAATAACGGTGGAAGCCGGTTGCGTAATAAAAACCGTTAAGATTTTGCGAGATCCTTTGATCTGAGGTGGCTGGTTAGAAGAAAGGCAACAACAACAACAAAGGCTTGTGGTGGCTTAGGCCCATAATGAGGGGTATATAAGAAGAGGGCACATCTCCTGAAGTATACTCTAGAGAATCATGCATATCAGGCACAATGTCACTTACTATTAACAACTATCAGATAATCGGGCTCATGAGCACCCTCTCCACTCTTGCCATGATGGCACCTGTTGCTAAGGCAGATGATGTTACATTTATTCAAAACAACGGAAGTTTGGACGGGTACTATGAGCAAATGGAGCCAAGCGCAGCAGCCACTGAGATGGCCGCAGGGCAAACGACTCAGCAGACTTCAGTTGAAGAAATGACCACGGTTGAAGGTACAGAGGCCATGGATGCTTTGACAACCACAACGGATCTTTCACAAACAAATCTTACTGAACTTGGGACCCAGACGAAGACGGAACCAACAACGGGTCAATTTGCTCAGCAAACAACAACGGAGACCAATGTCCAAAACCAAATGAGTGAGATGGCGGATGCCACCAAAGCGGCCATGGCCACGATGACAGCCTTGATTTCAACCACCGCCACCGCCACTGCCACTGCCACCGCATGTCAACCAGCTTGGGGCCAATGTGGCGGAGTGGATTACGCAGGGGCCAGCTGTTGTCAAGAGGGTCTGGTGTGCAGCACAGTTAACGAGAATTGGGCCCAATGTGTATCGCAATCCACACTTGGAAGTTCTGTTCGATCCTCTAGCACGGACAGTTCAGGTTCCGAAGTAGTGGTGAAATCAACTCTTTATTCCTACAAGCTTCACACCGATGAGATAGATGTCACCAGTACCAACAGTGCAGGTGAAAAGGTTGTGAGTTCGATTCTAAGTGTATCCACAGAAACAGTTTTGGAGGGAGTCAGCAGCATTACGTCATATACCAATAGCACCAGTGATGGGACTCCGTTGATGTTCCAAGAAGGAGGAAGTTGGAAGATGAAGATGGCGATTTGCGGAGTGCTCGGACTGGGGTTACTTGCCATGTAATTTCCCATCCACTGTATTTATATGAATATTATTAAATAAGGTTAACTGGTCGTTGGACAAACTAACGAGCACAGCAAGTTAGTGAGCTAGTAAATAGTGAACTTGCATTACACTAGTGATGCATAAAGGGGGTTCTCATATGAGGGACTATCTTACTAGAGTTATTTATTATACTAGGTGAGAAGAAGTCCGTCAGGGATTGAATGTTCTCTGAACCATTGGGGCGAATGATTGAATTAATAGTGAGATCACATCTCCAATCATACCATACCAAATTCATTGATTGGTTGGTAACCTTAAGAATAGGTGGTTTAGCTCAACATCACAGCTTGAACAGAATTTCCTTGGGTTCAATCCATACTAGAGCATCGGATTAGTGTGGAAACTTAAATTACAGTAATTACTTGATGTACGCGATATGGTTGTTTCCCAAACGATAACCGACTCATAGAGACTTCGTAGGGATTAGGAATATACCGCCAGTGGAGACCCAAAACCCTACCAACAACGAACTCAATTGACGAATCAAGAATTCAAGAAGTCAGACACTCCAAAGGAGTTACGAGCTAAGAAATCCCCCCATTCATTTCCAACCCCTCGATAGAGCAACTCCGTGACAATTAGACCCCCTAGATCGATCAACACCAAAAGGCGGACAGACATAGATATGGAATCAATCACCTGCTTCGCTAGTACCGACAAGCACACACATACTTCACTGAGGCCCCCCGAAGGGATTGAAACTGCCTCCGCACCACAAGGGCACAGAGACAGCCAGATATAATATGTGGTGAAGGTTGTTGGAAGAAGAAGTGAAGGTGAAAATTTTTTTAAGGTAACGATTTCACCGAAATTTATACAAAAATTGGCTCATGAAGGGTTTCTTTCAAAGGAAAACTTCGGCGTTGATCTCAACAACAGACACGGCAAAAGGAATCTCAAAGTTGTAGATAACCTCAGGATGAAGCACACCAATGTGACCGATCTTGATGGCCTCTTGGTCCTTTCTTGGTCTGTAGTAGATGGCAGCTCCCCTCCCAGGGAAGAACATCTTCTTCTCCTCACTGGCCTCGGTCCAGAATCCACGCTCACCGCTAGAAGGCTTCTCCAAGAAGTCTACTCTGAAGGTTTGCATGATCTTGGTCAATAACCCTTGAATGTATTCAAAACCAGACTTGTTACCGGCGTAAGCAGCGGCCCACATTCTTTGGTTTCTTGCCTGTCTCTCCAATGAGGCATCCTTCAAGACGATATCACCACATTCAAAGACCTTGATAGGAATGGCATGCTTCTTGTTTTCTCTAATGGTCTTCAAAATACCCGGAACTAGTGAGGTTCTAACAACCTCATATTCAACAGTCTTTGGATTGGCCAAGGAAACAGCTTGGGCCAAAGATTGTTGATCGTTGTCTCTCAGGAACTTGTAATTTTCATCATGAGAACATAATGTCAATGGTAACACTTCCAGCCACCCAGCTTGGGCAGAGGCCACACGGAGAATATCACCCACCTTATTAATTGGCAATGGGTAAGCGGTAGTAGCGGCAGTTTTTGGGTAGGTCTTGACCAAGTTGTCGTAACCGTAGGCAATGGCACAATCTTCCATCACGTCACAAGAGTGCAAAACGTCCGGACGGGTAATTGGGATCTTAACATCAATGATGTTGGCATCGGTGGTAGATGGAGAGGCAATCAAGGAGGTCTTCTTCAACAAATCACAGATCTCCTCGGAGGAAAGTTCCAAAGCCAAACAGGAGTTAATGTACGACTTCTCCACAGGTAACTCTCTTTGAATCAAATCTGGACACACTCTGGATTGACCGTTATGTTCGGAAATGACCTGGATTGGCTCAATAGTGAATGGCTCAGCACAGTAACGGGAGAACATGGCAACCAATTGGTTCAATACCACCTCCACCTTGGTCTTGTCAGTACCGGTGATATCCAAGAAGACGTTCTTGGTGTCCAAGGTGATCTTGGAGTGATTTGAATTGATGATTGGCGGCAGGGAGCAAACAGTTCTGTTTGCGTCCAAGATGACGGGGAAAACAGGGGAGTTTTCAATGATGTGCAAGTACTTACCCAAATTCTTATCACCCTTGTAGAATTCCATTAATTGGTTACCGTCCATGACTTGAGTTTGGTTCAATGGGGCGAACTTGATTTCCTCCGGCTTCAAAGCTTCGTAAGTGAATGGGCCTTGGATAGTGTCCATGTCGTGAGTACCCATGGCCACCAAAGTTCTCTGTCTACACAAGTTGGCATGAAGTTTATCTTGAAGGGCAATGAAGGAGTCATAAGATCTTTGGGTGAATTTAATACCTCTGAGAATTGCACCGGCCGCATATGGTCTAATTTGAGCGGTGGATTCCTTGATAGTCAACGAGTATTCTGGCTTTGCTGGCTTCAATGTGTAGTTTGGCAAAGTTGTTCTACCCAAGTACTCGTTCAAAGATTGGGCAATACCTTCGATACAGAGCATATCGTATCTGTTAGCACCGATTTCGATCTTCAATTGAGGTCTTTCATCGGTGCCCTTAACATCCTCGGTAGTGTCCTCATCAAGTTCGATACCGAATTCAAAACAAAGTTCGTCAAACTCCTTGGTGGTGTAGTTCTTCCCTAACAAGTCGAACAGATCTTGCTTATCCACGGCAACGGTTGGCATCTTTCGATTTGATGATGAAAAAGCGTCGAAAAAGAAAAAATTGTAGTGAGTAAATGAAATAAAATTGAGTGCAAGGAGAAAATGCTCAGCATACCTGAGGTGATTGCAATGAGGGTGTAGGAGCCCAGTGGGTTCAACTGTGATTGAAAGGATGGATGGAAGAGTAAAAACTCTTCCATCCAGTGAGTTAAGATGACACTTGAATTGACAATTCAAAAGCCTCTACTCCCTCAATTCAACAGCAGATGCAAAATCTAACCACCATTGGGTCATTGGACCATTGAACTAACCGCCAAACAGGATTATTAGCCCTCCCAGTAACATCAAAAAAATGAGTTTCTTGGTGAGGTTCTTAAAAAACAGCTGACTCAATTTTGGTGCTATGAAAGTGCTCTCAATCCAGTGGGACATAGCAAAGATCTGACAACAAAACTGGTTGATTCACAAATTGCCCACTGCACTTTTTCCATTGAACCCTCTGAAATTGATCTTCTAAGGCAAGAAGAAACAATAGCTCAATGTTGTGTGAAAATACCCACTGTAATGTCCCCCTTGCACCCTCTTTGAAACACTAAATTGATCTTCTAAAACAAGAAGCAACGATTGCTCAACGACGTGTAAAAATTCATCAGCCAACAGACCACATTCACCACCAACCACTACTGGTGTTACTTGCTCTCCTTCTTCCACCTTAGAACCCCTTTTTTATAAAAAAACAGCGTCTGAGCAATTTAAAGCTTACGATGATGAATTCAATTCAATACCATCATAAACCATCCAACAATCACACCATCCCTCATCCAATGACCAACGATATAACATAGTACAAAAGCAGGATTTAAAAATGGAGCTTCTATTTCAACTGCTCATCCGATGTTAAAACAACCATTTTTCCCTATTTTGAAGAGGAATAGTATTAAACAAAAAGCTCTGATTACAATGGTAGCATCACTGTACTGCTATCCCCTTCGGAACATTCTCAAATTTTGGATTGTCTCTCATCTGTGGCAAAAAAAAGAGTGGTAACTCTAATTTCTCCCAGCGGACGCGGCATCTTCTTTCACCGTTCGCCCATTACAGGATGTCTACCAAGGGTAAGCAGTTCGACAAATCGATGAAGCTCCTCATGGTGGGAGACTCAGGTGTTGGGAAGTCGTGTCTTCTCGTGAGATTTGTTGATAACCAATTTAACGCACAATTCATCACCACAATCGGTATAGACTTCAAGATTAAGACTATCAACTTGAACGGTACTAAGATAAAGCTCCAAATCTGGGATACCGCGGGCCAAGAGAGATTCAGAACAATCACCACAGCTTACTACAGAGGGGCCATGGGTATTGCGGTGGTTTACGATGTGACAGAAAGAACCAGTTTTGAACACCTACAAACCTGGTACGATGCGGTCAAGCAACATGCTAATGAGGAGGCCAAGATCTTCTTTGTGGGTAACAAGTGTGATGAGGATCAAATTAGACAGGTGTCCACCCAAGAAGGAGAAGATTTTGCCAATTCCTTGGGAGTCCAATTCATTGAAGCCTCCGCAAAGACAGGCACGAACGTCGAGGAGTTGTTTATGAAGATGGCCGCGGCAATCAACGAGTCAATGCCTGATGAACCACAAGGTGAGGCCGATGATAAGGTCAATGTTGAAGTTGGTGGTAGCAAATCCGCTTCCGGTGGGTCTTCTTGTTGTTAAATTCGTTGATCTTCCCTTCTTTATTTTTATTTCTTCAATCCTTTACACTACTTATATATCTATCTTAAATCATTTGCGGTAAATGAACGGTGGTCACGTGTCAGCTCTTTTCTTGTCTTGTCTCCAATTATAAATTACATATGCTTACTCTAATAGCTACGAGAAGGTGACTTTCAAATTATGGTCATCGCTCGGAAACTCGTCCTCGTCACCATAGTCGATCCCTGTAAAAGCACCAAAGCCCGGCTTATCCATGTACTTCTCTCTGACCTTATCTTGCAAATGGTCAAATTCATCCCCATACGTGATTTGAATGCCTGTGGAGTGATTGACAGCTCCATAATCATCACCATAGTCGATTGGTTTGTGAGTCTTTGCCACGTCTCTTTTCTTGGTTTCAGCTGCTGCAGAAGTCAATACCGATGGTAATTCGCTAGCAGGCTCTTGTTCTTGCTCTTGTTGAGACTCATTTGTCACCTTAACCAAATCAAACGCTAAACCATGTCCCCTCTCAACATGCGTTTCTGCAGGTTTCTTCTCCTCCTTCTCTTTACCAACTTTACTTTGTTTACCAAAGAGCCCGAATCCTAAACCGGTACCCTTAGTTGGCTCACTTGGAAGATCAAGAAGGGTGTTGGAGCTGATTCTAAATGCTTTCAATTGGCCCGTATGGGTGCTTGAGTTCTTCGTGTGTGATTCCCTTTTGTTTTTATGAGAGGATTTGGTGATCTCTAGTGGAGGTATATTTTTTGAAGGATTCAAATCCTCATTACTTGAGGGCTCGGGCGCCGCAGTCAACTGAATCATCGATTTTCTGTTCTTGAGTCCCTTGGGAACCACATGTGGTCCCACCGCCTCTTGTGATTGTTTCTTCGAATTAGCCTCCGGGGATAAATGGAAGGTTTTCACTGGGCCCATTTTGGGGGTTTTCGCCTGTGGAGGTTCTTCTGTCTTATCCTCGTTCGTTGATATAGTACCACCGGTGATTCGTTCAGTAATATCCACCTCCACCTTGTCATCATTCTCCTTTTCGTTTTTATCATTTTTCTTTGAAGCCTCCTTCTCGATGTTTTCAACCTCCTTTCTTAACGCCTCCAAATCAAATTCACCCTCCTTTTTCTTCTTCTCCTGCTTATCCTTCTCACCCTCCTCATACATTTCCCACCATTCACTGTTTTTGGAGCTCTTTCCAAACCACTTATTGTACCAACCCTTCTTCTTTTTCCCACCCTTCTGTGCTTTCTCAAAATCACTTAGTAACTTTCTCTGACGTTCCTCTTCTTCGGGGTTGGGCTGTTCGATCTCAACAAACTGGTCTTCCAAAACTTCCCAACCAACTTTCTTCAATAATTTGGGCATGGCCTCTCTGTACTGCATATGGCCCCTAACATCATCACAACAGTCAACATTTTCAATGTTGTATTGGTCCGCGTCAATAGGGGATAACCCTGAAATGGTTCTCAAACCACCGGAGGTGGCCCTGAATAGATATCCCAAAATCCAATCCTGTTTCAAATACCCATTGACAAACCTCCCACTAACACAGCTTCTGGCAAGTGCTATTTCATCCTCATGAATAACAAACGGAGAGCCAAAGATGTAAACATTTTCAACAATACCATAATCTCCGGATTTGGCCAAACTCAACAAACAGGAATAAATCAATCTAGCACCTAAACTAAACCCAACCAATGTTATTGGTCTACCACCCAACTTCTTCATACGTAGAGTGTCTGCCAATACTTGTCCTGCGGCCCACGCCCTATCTAAGGAGACATTCCATGGATTATCTAGCAGGTACCCCAATTTGGATAACATCAACGGTAATTGCAAACCGGACATCAAGGTAATCAATAGGGTACTTCCCAAGATTTGTTGGATACTTTGTGTTAAGACCTCATTGGCTAAAATACCAATGGTCTGACCAGTACTTGTTAACATATCGGGCTCCCAAAGTAGGGAATACAAATCCCCCATGACTTGATCCACGGTAGAAAATGGTAACCTAACGTCATCCAATTCACCGGACATCCATCCAGACACCGTCAATATCAAATTGACCCTCTGATTGTTGTGTAAGGGAATGAATTCAAAGGTTTTCACGGAACCTGCTCTGTTGTTCATCGCAACACCACCGGCCCTCATACCTGAAAGAACACCACCTGTTGTAATAATGGCCGTACCTGCTGTCCCTGCCAAAAATCCGGATGTTCCCCCAATACCAATTGTGGTCAGACCGGCTGCTAACCCTGCACCAATGACTGGGGCCAATGCACCTGCAGAAAGACCGATAACCAACCCACCAGCTGCAGTTGCAAGAGCAATTTTAACAATCTTGGCATTTTTCGACTTCTTTTTATGCTGTTTAAGGATGTCTCGTTCATCCCACGTTTGTTGGTTTTGCATGATTTCCATCGTCTCATCTATTTCTAACGAATCGGTGATTCTTCTTTCAAATTGGTAAACCTCTAACGTGTCTATTCCAATGGATTGGGAAAAGTTCATTAAAAGGGTCCGGGAACGGGAATCATAGACATATGCCTCTAAAAGAATCAAGAAGAGATCGCAAATCAAAGTCCATTTCACATCGATCTCGATTTCTTCATTTTTCTCGTCATTTTCAATATTTATCATTTGCAATTCTCCCTCTTCCTCCTTTAGGTGGTTCTCGATCGTCAATTTCTTGTCAAAAACCTTTGTTAAATCCTTCGTTTCAACACCATGACAACTTAAGGTTTCAATCATACTCCTCTCTTCGGGTTTTTTAATGTCGAGATGATCGTAAAGGGCATCCATGATTGTCATTGACCACCTTGTGAAAGATTTGTTTCCAAGAGCCAATTTTTTAAGGATGGATGTGGAACCGGAGCCCTTGAGCTGGGCTAAATCGGTATTCAGCTGGACAATGATCAATTTAACCAAGGCCGCATAAGCGATTTTTTGAGAATCATCGAGCATTGATTTTGTAGACATCATTTGGGTACTTGGGTTTAATTCCACATCAGGTCGTCCAGAATTGATGAACACATCATCGAATTTTTCGGGTGCAATAAATTCTTCAGGTTCATCATTCTTTTTTGAAGTCAAATCAACTGTACTGGAAGATTGTGCCTGCTGGTGCAATTTTCTTAGGTTGGAATTTTCGTTCTGGAATAAGAAATCAAACTTTTTATCCATTTCGTCGAATTTCTTAGCCTGCTCCTGAGCGTCCACTCTGGTGTAACCTTGTTTATCCTTATCCATACTTGTAACGTGTGCCTGGTGATATCTTTCGTTTAATCGGTCCAACTTTGAGTCGTTGCCGATTTTGATCCCAGTAACAGCTGTGACCACCTTCTTTCCCACTTGAGCACTTTTGCTACTCTTTTTTGATTTCTTCTTTGTAGCTTTCAGTGTGGCGTCAAGTGGTTCGAGTATTTCCTGAGAATGAATAAAGGATTCTATCTTTTCCCCTTTTAAATTGTAGATATCTCCACAATCCAATTGGGTGTTGATTTCCTTCCAATCGTCATCATCTTCACTTTCTTCATTTATGTCTAACTCTCTCGCCTTTTTAACTGGACATCCAGATCTGGATTTAATGGATGATGACTGCCTTTCAGTAACATCATTTGTCAATGAATTTCTTCCAAAATCTTGTTCCATCTCGTTATCCTGATCAACTTTACTAAATTCTCTATCCAAGACTGTGAACGATTCATTACCTTTGATCTTGGTAAAATTGTACTCCACGTAATCCCTATCGGTTCGCGGAATAGGATTATCTTCATATATCGACAAGTCAGAATCTGAATCGTCGCTGTGATATATTTTATACTCTTTATGGTCATTTTTGGGTATTGCTAACTTGGAATTGAACGATGTTGTGGAGTCAACGGTGGCAGAATTCTGTAATTTATGTTGGGTTAATTGAGAATTAGTAAAGGGAGTGTCTCCCTTCTGATCAGCATCCGATGACATCCAATTTGAATATGAGGTTGACAAAAGCGAAGGGTACAAACGGTGCTACCATGGTTTTTGCGGGATCAGAATGAGGATGGTGTGTCACGTGACGCGCGGCGGAATGTGCTCAGCTCTACAATCATTGTTCACAGTAAAAAAAGCATTAAAGTTACAAACAATTAGAAAAGTTGGATTGAATTAAAAGTGGTCTATAAATGGATATTAGAACACAATTACTCAGCGTCTTCTTCGTCTTCCTCATCAACGGAGGTAGCGTAGAAAGCCAACTTGTATTCGTTCTTCTTGACAGAGACGAATCTGATCCAATCTCTCAATTGGTTCTTCTTCAAGTATCTCTTGGTCAAGTACTTCAAGTACTTACCGGAGAACTTGGTGTTGGAAACAACAACGACCTTGGAGCCTTCTTGCTTGACGGAGATCAATTCACCCAATTGACCGAGGTGACCATCAACCTTGATGTGTTCGACCAAGTACTTAACGTAAGCAGCTGGGTCAAAGACACCGTTTTCGGTTGGAACGGAGGTTTCGACGGTGAAAGTCTTTTGAACGGATTCAGTCTTCTTGGTCTAAAGAGGAGATTGTTAGTATTCAGCTGTAGATAGGCAGCTTGATACTAGAAGATTTACAAAGATAGACTTTTACAGAATGGTGAAATCATCATCACCGTTTATCATAAAACCCTACTGCGGAATTAACCACGAAATAGTTAAGACACAGAATAGTATAATGGCTTTAAAATAAACACCCCGGTTGTTTTAACTGGGATATTCTATTAAAGACAGACTTTGCAAATGTTCCGTGTTGTATCGTTAGCGTTGCAACATACAATTGGAGCCATTGTTAGTTAGAAAGAGGTGATGAGAAGAGTGAAAAGTTTGAAAAATTTTTGGCTTTATATTTGATTGTGACTGCGAAAAAAAGGGTTTTCTAACCCTCTGGTAAGTCACGTGATAGTGGTCATTTTTAATGGATGATGATTTCACCCTTTTTATGGAATCTTTCTTAATGAGAAAGACTGGATCGACCTGTTTGATTGGTTGACATTAAATGGGTGCGTTTTTGAAAGGAAATTGTTTGGTTTTCGTGGAAATGACGGGGTTCATTTCTACTGTTGTTCGATGTGGCGCATGATATTTTATATTTCTCATCATGCGCCATTGCTCAGGCCAACAAACGCCCGAGACGTTCACCTGGTTGGTTCCCGCAGAAATTACATAATTCTTCCTTTAGAGGTGTTATGGCTTTGAAGTGAGTGGTGGCTGAGGAATAAAATTGATTAACAAGGGCGATAATGTAGATGGCCCAACATCCCTCTATGCATACACCCTCTATTAATATTTTTTTGACTTGAAACGCCAGGTGGCATAACCAAGGAAAGCAGCTGCCAAAGAATCACCTATGCATGCAAACAGAGTACCGGACTCCCCACATGATACAAAGTGAGTGGTCAAACTCATTATTCCCACTCCCTTCTTCTTCCAAACGAGGTGACCTCACATACACCAAGACACTGGCAGATTATCCTGAAACAACAACCATCCATTCATTTCCTCTCACCTAATAATGTAATCAATTAAATAATCATTGGTAAATATCAATATAAATAAGTTTAACCCGTGCCCACAGTTTGCTTGACCAGCAATACTCAACCAACTCTCACAAGTTGGCAATTACAATAGAAACCCCCAAAACGGCGTAAACCAAATACCCCTTTTTATTCAACGAACCACGGGCCCCCGAATTGGAACTTGTCTGTGACTGGGATGAAATCGTGGAAACGGATTGATGCTCATGAGTGGTAGACGTCATCATTGTGGTTTTGGAAGTCAAATCCGTGTTGAAATCACTGGAAGTGGCTTCTGGGTCCATGGTAATATTGGTCAACTCAGCTGAAGAGAAGGAGGTGGGAACACTCACAATCGAGCCTAGCATGGTCTCTGTCATATCCATTGCTCTTGCTGCTGTGATTGTGGTCTTTGTGGTTCCGGTGAATGGCGTCAAATCGGTCAAAAACCCTTCTGTGGTGTCTCTAATATGTAGATGGTTCATTTCTCTATGCTGGAAGAAGAAAACCCTGTTCCTTCCACACGCCCGTTACGCATGAAACGCGTCAACAAAGATCCGGTGAGGGACAGGCCAATCAATTTTCGAGCGTGCCTGAAAACGGTTTAATTGCGTCATATAACGTAAGCTACAAATCATACTCCTTTCTGGACCCTAACCTGTTGCCAAAGACGCTGTGGCGCAATTCAATTAGGTATTCAACGTGGTCATCACTTCTCTTGACGCTCGATTTGGCCTTTTGGATCTCCCCACTGAGCCAGTCCAAAAAGGGGCCACTTGGCTTGAAAACCTCGTTCTTTTTCAGCTTCATCCCCTTCAAAATGTTGAGCAGTTCGACTGCAGTTTCATCGTTCTCCAAGGTGGATCTAATCAATTCATCCTGAAGCAAAGTCGCATACCGCTCGTCCAACGGTTTCGAATCATCGACCTCCTCATCACGCTTATTGACCTTCTTATCTTCTAGGATTGTGGTGATTCTCTTTTTAATTGCGGATTCATTGGTGATGGAATAGAGCTTCAAGAGGTCTCTCTCAATGGACCCCTCGATGAAAGAGTCGTCGAATTTGTTGTTGTTCAAAACTGAACCCAATAGTCCCAATCTACTTTTTGTAACCAACCCATTGTCATCATGGTTGACCAATCTCTTCAAAAATCCAACTGGGTCTGTGACATGATGAACCAACTCCTCCTGTGCTTCGTCATTGTTTCTAAAGGATTGGGACAAAATACGGTAACTTAGATCTTTCACGTTGTTCAACTGTCTAAACGTCAACCCATATGATCTGTCATTATTGTCCTCGTATAGACCTGTCAAATGAAGCAAAGATTCCAAAGCTTTGGAAATTAGAACTCCCGATTCTCTATCGGAGGACCATTCCTCCATCGTGTTCAACTGTTCCTGCAATTCAGAATAGGTCAGCTTGTGAGGGATTCTTCCACCCTTGAACAACTTCTGGACGTAATTGATGCTGCTTCCCAACTCCGAGGTTGTATCAATGACAACCAAATCATGGTTCTTCTTCCCCCCACCCGCTTTCTTGGGCTGGGCCACAATACCAACCGCATTGCTATCGCCACCGGATATCATCTTTTGCTTGTCCTTATCAACATATTTCGCCTCACGTTGATCATTGTCCAAACTCAATCTCACCTGTAAACCTGCGGGGATTAACTGACCTGGTTGGACAACCTTCCAGTCATCGCTCGGTTCAAATAATTTTGGATAACAATCAGAGCCATCTTCGGGACAAATCATCTCGTTTTCGGTGTCCACAGGCTGTGACTTTGCAAATGAATTGTGCATTGCTAATGTGATGATTATGATGTATAAAAGGGACTCTGGAAGCTTCATCAGTATGGAATCGTGGCAGTAAATGTGATGAACTGTCTGGCTTAATCAGTGAGGGAATCAGCGGAGAAAAAAATATTCCGTACTTGACACCGTGTTAAATATTCAAGGGGAATTACAAGCCAGTTGAATGGATGATGGTGATGGTAATTTAGGTCAAAGGGTGAATATGCTGCTCTGATAATGAATGGTGATCACAGTAAGAAAAAACGGTAATTATTGATTGTGAATTGATTTTATGCAAATCAATGAGGAAGGAAGTTGGGTCATGTGTATGTAATTCAGATAGGAAGATAGCGATCTTGTTATGGAAAATAGTCAAAAGTAGTCAATGTTATAAACTAAAATATATCAAAGATAATGATACGTGGTTCATGTTCGGCGTGGATTTTCAATTCATAGTATAGCAGTGAGCAGTTTCAGTTTGCTAATCTATACCTCAACATTATGATGGTAGTTGATATTTTATTTAACAAATATTAAATTCATTTATTTAATGAGTAAGTAAGGTTGAATTTAATAGCAGTAAGGGTCACTGTCTTGCCGGTGTGATGTCCGGTTGGACCGTGTCTTTTGTTGCTGCAC